>JBBPCY010000150.1:11508382-11521250 GCA_037974405.1 Brachyalestes nurse | reverse complement strand
TGTGCGCCTATCTGACTTCACACTGAAAATATTGAAACAGTTACTTGATTGGTGCCTGCGGTTTAATAAAAACCGCAAGCAAGTCTATTGCAAATCTAATATTACTCATAATTCAAAAGGTTGATGTGGCTGAAAAAAAAAACAGAATGCAGATCTGAAATCAGCATGAAAAACTGGTTTCTGATGATTACAAAAAAAAAATGTTTTTGCTGACCTGTGTTATTAGAATTAAGGAGCAGATGGTGGCCTGGTGGTAAATAAGTCGCCCGTGCAATCGGAGGGCCATGGGTTCGAATCCCAGGACTGCCAGGGGCACCACTTAGATTGCTTAGGAGCAAGGTACCATCTCCATACAATGCATTACTGGCTGCCCACTGCTTCACTTGGTGAATGGGTTAAATGCAGAGAACGTATTTCACACTGTGCGTTGTGCTGTGGTGTGTACACACATGACTACAAGGGGTCAGTTTACTTTACTTTATCCACCGGAACGTTGGTGTATGTATGTTATAAGACAGGTGATGTTGCACCATTAGTTGCACTCACTCTATAACTTTTTTTCTCCTTCTCATACTAAAGTGCCACACCTGGAGGTGTAAGATAAAGTGCTGCAGCCTCTGCCACCTCTGCCCAAAGGAAAGAGAGAAGAGAGAAGATACCTGTCAGCAGAGGCTCACACAGCCTGTCCATGAGTACAGAGATACACTAATCAGCCCACATTATGACTTTTGTATGACTAACAGCAGACTGATGCAGGTTCCTGATGAGCCAGACACATTGTTGCTATTAAAAGTTATTCAATTCAACATTCAAAACACCCGTCATGAACTGAAAGTGGTGATGTACCCTCAATAAAATTCTATGATCATGATCGATAGGATTCTTTCAATACACTAGGAGAATTAAACCAAGAATGCAAGAGGAATTTGAATTGTAGTCGCAACACCCTCCTCTAAAACATTTGTTATGTCTATATTGTACGTATACATACATATATCTTGACACGCTAGCTATAGAGATACACAAATTGTAGATTTGTAATTTGATGTAGTATGGAATCATCCAGTAATATGCTTGCTTTGTTCTATTTTGGATTTTTTTCAACAGTGCACTTTTAACTCAAAATAAGGACAGCACATATTCATCCAAGTGTAGACTTTACAAAATAAAAATTGTTGGGTCGCTATGGATGAGAGCAAACAGGAAGAGTTTAGAACTTAATGCGGTGGCACCGTCAATAAAGTACCTCCATGCACATCTATCTGATTCAAAAACTCCATAAGGTGCAATTTATCATATCCAGTATCAATTCAATTTCTGTAGAGACAACTCAGCGTCATTTCTAAAAGGAGTCACAGGTTTGAGTTCATCAGGAACACGTCCAAAACAGAACTGGCAAGATGTCAGAAACACTTACGGCCACACAATATGTTCGACTTAAAAAAAAACTCATAAAATGCTGCTCAGCAGTGAAATACAAAGATAGAACCCATTCCTCCCAGCTATGTAGACTTGTTGTTGTTAGGTAGCCTAATTTAGTGAAAGTGTAAATAGTTGTTTTGCTTGCTGTATTCAACAGTGTGAAAATGTAAATACAAATTAGAGACTCTTTTAAGAGTTTGCCAGATCAATTTAGACTAACTGCTGAAAAGTAATGGGCAAGCTTTCACTGTTGCCTTAGTCCAGAACTCCATGACACAGTCAGGGGGGCCACAGTTTTATTATTACTACTCTTCTACTTTTTGTGGCCTGATACAAACTTTGACATGAGCCAAGAGAAACATGAAGATCTCAGTGTCAAGTTTAAATGCTATTTCTCACTAGACAGCAACAACTGTCAAAGGTCTGAAAATAGTCAGACCACCTAATTTAATAAAGAGGACAGGAAAGTTCCAAATCAACGCATTTCTGAGTACAACGACAACTGCATAAAAATTGAGGTTACTGACAACGCTGAGAACAGTCACAAAGAAGATCAAAATCTAGTCTGTCTCAAGGTTCTAGCAAATAAAGCCACACAGCTAATAAAACTACACTAATATCTGATTACAAAAACAAAAAAAAAATTACAAAAGAATCATTCACATGCATCAAATTAGAAACAAAAATCAAAGTGTTCTTGTGAAACAAATACGATAATGTGTGTTTTCCCAGGGTCCTTAACATTTCAAATTGAATTTAAAAAAATCTGTGGAGGTCTGGGAAATGTTGTTGAAATCTTTCTCACGGGCAAAACGTTTGAGAACCCCTGCTCTACTGAGTAGTAGCCTGCTAACCAATTCTCTTACAAACATGATTGTTCCCTAACACACTTTGCACAAATCCTTTCAACACCTCGCAGAATTACGAGGATTCTGTCAAATCTGAAGCTGATTCTGAAACGGCGAGCCAGACATTTTGGTGGTAAATAATTAACCTCAGACAGACATAAAAGCTCGACAAAACACAGAGAGTGCCGCTGAACTTATGGAACAGCAGCGCACTTGGGCTGGTGACGTTATAGAGGGAGATGGTGTGTGCCCCTTCTCTCCAGCCCTGTTCCCCTGGTGCACGGTGGACTGTGGCGGTGGCAGCCGGTGGCTGGCGGCGTTTTAATAAAGCGCATGGGTCTTCCCGCCAGGCTGCTGGCAGTGCACAGGGGCCAGTGGATGGGCGCAGTGTTGTGGCATGTAATAGGATTAAGGGGGTTACCTGGTGAGGTGCAGTTGGCGCTGGGCGCGGCTCAGTCCCTCGGCCAAGCCGGCTGCCTCCACCCGTGCTCGGCCTTCCGCCCTCTGGGCCTCCTCCAAACGCTGCCGGCTGCCGCTCAACTCCACACCCAGCTTCTGCACTTCCTGAACCCGGAGAGAGAAAGAGAAGGACACAGGGAGAAAGAATTGATAGTAAGCAGGGATTAATACATCAGCAAATGTGCTCTAATTAGCTCTAATGCTTTTTTGTTCTTTACCTTTTTTAAAAACATTTTTCTTTTTTGTGTGTGCAATATGCATTGCTTTGACCATTCCATGTATGTAACCTAGAGCTGATGGTCCTGCAATTTCACTGATCACAGAGAACATTCTGGAGTACATCACCGGCTGTATCTAACTGAACCCTGAACTTGCTCAGTGACAGCAGTGCTGTTCTGATCAACCTCAAGGTATAACTAGGTGATAACTAAAGCTAACGGACACGGCTGTGTGCCATGCTGTTATTACTAATGAGGTGCCTGTTCCGAAAGAGTGGTGAACATGTGGTCTATGGTGTTTTTATTCTGCAATTTATTTGGTCAATTTGTGGAAATGACACGAATATTAGTATATCAGTCAATTACATTAAACGAATTACATTACAGAACCCCCATATAGTTGGTTCAGACGGTGCTTAAGCAGGCATGTCAAGCTATATATGTGCAAACATATTTAAGCAGACCATATTCTATAGAATGTACTGAATCATTCATATTACATAACAAACCCATGCAGTCTCGCTCACCTGTTCTGCCAGCTCGAGCTGCCGGCCCAGTTTGGAGCTGGTGTCCCTTAACTCCCTCTCTGCCTCTTCTCTCTTAAGCTGGGCCTGGCTCAGCTGGTAGCGCAGCTCCCCGCACGCCTAGTACATACAGGGCCATGGACTTCAGTACACAGACTTCCATGTGTCATCACGGTCACTTTGCATCAAACTTGTCAGTTTTCCAAGATACAATTCTACACATCTAGTTCAAATATCAAATGACTAAGCGGTTGCTTTAATCTGCTCTACAGACTCCTGCGCAAAAAAACCGCCCTGAGTTGAAGTCCTGACTTTGCAATCTGTGTAGCTCTACCGCCCTCTAGTGCCCATTCCTATACAAAGTCACTAGTTATTTATACTATACAATCAGAATCAGAAAACTTAATTGACCCCAGAGGAAATTGCTTTTGTTATGAGACACAGAGATTAGAACAGTATAAATAAATCTGATAAAATACTCTATATGAAATACACTAGGCTATACACACAAATGGTGGCGTATTACTACTATAAGTACTAAGTAATTTAGTAAAGTGATTTACTAGTAACACAAAGGGGCTCGGGAGAATGTTGTAGCACATAGTAGAGATCAATATTATATAAGTAATAATGACACAAGTAGTGATATTTCACTCTATATGTTTAGGTTAACACAAGACACAAACTAGTAACGATTATGTACAAAACCGTTTCTGTAGGTCTACAGGTCATCTATAGATCAAAGTCTACAGGTCTCTCTCTAGACATAATGCCCTCTGCAGTTGGGCTCTAAATGAGTTGTCTCGTACCTTGCTGCTCTCGGCTTCCTGTGAGGTGAGCTTTCTAAACGCTTCCTCCAGCTGAGTATTAAGAGAATTCTTTTCTCTCTCTCCTCGGTCCAGAAGTCCTTCTAACTCAGCCACTCTCCTGGTCAAAGATGTCACCTGGTATACAGAGAAAAAACACGGTTTTGAGACCTGAAGCACTTCGCGGCACACTTGTTTTGTTTTGTTTTTTTTTTTTTTTACTTTTTTCATATGAAACATACAGAAACAGAAATACAACATAGAACAAATGGCAGACATACATGAAATAAGATAGTGGGACTAGACCACATTGTGAGGACACGATAAAGAGAAAGACAGACAACAGACAAGACACAGTGACAGACAAGAGACAGGACAGACAAGATAGGACAAAGCAACAGACAAGAGACGGCGCTTGGACAGGGCAGAAAATTATAATGGTTATAAATGGTTTCCAGTAGTGCTGGGCCGATCCACGTTTTTCCAGTTCCGATCCGATTCCGATACATGACTGCCGATACCGATACAGATTCCGATATAATACTCTTTTTTACTTTTATATTAGCATTATTTTTGTTGCAATTGTGCTGTTTGTTAGTAAGATTACATCACAGAATATATAAAATACTAAGCACTTATGAGAAGAGCAAAAACATATACACAACTACACTGAATTTAAAGGCATTCCAAAGGAATTTATTTATGTCACATTTCACAAAAAGGTAGCGGGAACAGCTGTAAAATTTCAAAAATATCAAAAACACATCGATATTGGCTGATCATCTGAATAGTTCCAGGTATTGTGTCCATTTCAGCAGCAACAACTGTGTAGAAAATAAAGTGCAAAACTAATACATTTAAAATTATGTGTATTTGGTGACAGGACATGGGCATGTAATTTAGATTACACTCTGCCTGTGTCCTGTCTCCAAATGCACATTATTTTAAATGTATTGGCTTTGCACTTTATTTTTTTTACACAGTTGTTGCTGCTGAAATGGACACTATACTTGAAGTATTTAGATGATTCTGTCAAAACACGAGGAGGCTAAAGTTGGGCATCTCATAACTCAGCCGGTCACCTTAAATGCAGTAGTGGTGTTTTGAGAGAATTGCGTCATCACTGTTTCGGTCACGTTAAAAAATGAATTTTTTGCTGTTTTCGGCACCAAATTGTCCGTGTATCCCTAGAAGAAATACTACATTACCTTTCTGCATATCTGGATATTATGTAGAGCACATTTGCTGAATAGTTTCCTCTGGGGTCCTTTTTAAAGCAGAACCTTATAGACCTGATAGACGTTATTATTTTTTTCCCCAAATGGAGTCATTCAGTCATTTGGTCAAGGTTTCTGTTGTTTTTTATTCACTTGGTCACCCAAAACAACATTTTAGACGACATTGACGTCCCTTTTTAGCAACATTAACCTCTTTGATTAGTGACAGATGGAAAACGTGTCTTGGGTGATGGAAGATATTTTGAGGGAAAACCTTTAAATAGACTGGAACTGTTCTTACACCTACACTTATTACGCATTTATTACACTTGACTCCAGTTTATTTTGTTTTACTGTACATTAAATAATAAGCCTTATGTTATAATAATCCTGGGACCTTCATTCGTTTTTTGTTTTTTTTGGGTGGGGGGAAACCATTCCTTTAATACAAACTTAAATATCTGTATTATAACTGGCATTATAGTCCAATGATTATATATTGAAAATAGCACAATGTTGTTTTATCTGTATTGCAATGCACGGTTAGATGCGAACATATATATCATAATGACTGTAAGAGTAATGTTCCTGACATTGCGAGGGTGGATTTAACCTGAAGGCAATCACGACCATGTCAGCAGAGATAAATATAGAAATGCCTGAAGTTAGGTCACTTTCAAAGCAACAACAATACGATTCCAGCCTTATCGGACTAAAACCTCTTTATATCTTCCTCTATTATTTCGAACTGTTTACTCTCCTTCTCTCCCACACCCCTGCACTCCACTGTTTTATTTTTTCCACTTCCCCTCTTTTCCTTCCTCGCTCCCTTGCTTGCTCCTTCCTTCTTCCTCTTCTGTTCTTTTTTTTTCTTTTGCTATTTCTGAGTCACAGTTGTCATAGAGAAGAGCTGCACTGATGACGCATCACTGAGTGAAACCACAGACGGCCGTGCCCTTATTAGCTGGACGTCCTGGACACTGACGCCCAAACTGCCTTTGATTAGAAAAGTTCTTTTTAAGCTACAAAGGAAAAAGCTTGTTTATGAATTGTTTTATGCAGCGACTCTTAGTCCTTGGGTTGCTCTTGCCCTTCAAAATATAGTATTTTACCTGTTGAAACACACCTAGTTCAGCTCTGGAAGGGGTTATTAAAGTGGAATTTTTTAAGTGTTGGTGTAATTCAGTGACTAAGATATAAACAACTGAGAAATGTTTCATTGCAGAGAAAATTAAAGTCATATTTCTTTATAGTAGTGGTGGATGGAACCAGGAATCACAATATTTACAGTTAAATATAGCCTTTTATTTACTACTCAGAAACTCCAGTGTCCCTGCACATGTTTATATGCAATGTTGAGATGGTAAAATACTGGGAAGTGTGAAAAAACAAGTTTTCTTTGTGGGCTGTTTTGCAAGACCACACCCTGTATGTACCCCTCTATCGGGAATATATTTTTAAACGTGATATTTTAGGCCAAAACCTTCACTAAACAATGGCAAACTATTGTCTCAGTCATCAGGCCGTTTATTCATAACTATTTCATATAATACAGCTTTTGGAGGCATTAAACGTCTGGTTCCATTCACCAGCACCATGAACAATTCTGTAAAATATTTTTTATAAAACTCAGTGTTTCACCAAACCCACTCTGAATAAACTTATGTCTTAGCCATTTAACGATCTGTCAAACTAGCTCATTACTTGATAATGAGCAGTGCAGTGCTATTTCAGGTCCATGATTGAAAACTACTGATTTTAATGCATTTAAAAGTGATGTTTTGGCCAAAAACAGTTCACTTTCCCTTTGCACCAAATACAGTTAGCCAAGACTGTGTGGTGTCTTAGTTTTTCCCAGTCTCATTGTCACATGTTAGCACGGTACAAACTACATGTCTAAATGGTTTCACACCTGATTCAAATGGACAAAAACATGAACAGAAGCTAAAAAAGTAGAAGCAACTGTCTGGAAACTTGGGGTTTTGTTCATTTTTATAGATAACAGTTGCGGAATCTCAAATAGACTTGCTTATGTGGTTTCTGACACTGCATGAAACGGTTATATTACATTACAGTCATTTTGCAGATGCTTGTATCCAAAGTTGCTTACAATATGAGGACGCATTCACGTATCAGGACAGTGTGAGAACCAGAGGAGAGTATTAAGTGCTAAATCTTTATGTAAGAGAAGTAGAAGTGTGTAGGAGAGGAGATGTTCTCTGAATAGATGAGTATTCAGGAGGTGTTTGAAGAAAGAGAGGGATTCGGCTGCCCTGACCGGCTGAGACAGCTCATTCCACCAGCGAGGAACCAGAATGAGACCAGTCTGGACTGGGTTTACATTGTGTGTAGGGATGGCAGAGCCAGATCTATAAGCAAGGGCAAAACTCAGGCTTCAAGATAACTGTCCCTGTTTGGGCTGTCCCACAAGATATTTGGGGCAGCTGGTGGCCTAGTGGTTAGAGCGTTCGCCCTGCAATCAGAAAGTCATGGGTTCGAATCCCAGGACTGCTAGTGGCACCCTTGAGTAAAGTACCGTCCCTTGAGTAAGGTACCATCCTCACACACTGCTCCCGGGCGCTGTGTTCCAGGCTGCCCGCTTCTTCACTTGGTGAATGGGTTAAATGGGTTAAATACAGGGAAAGAATTTCGTCCTGTTCACATTGTGTGCTGTGGTGTGTTCACGTATGATGGAATGGTCACTTTACACTTTACTTTACTTTGCTTTACAACTGTTACTACTGTTTTTAGCTTTTCTCCTTATTTTTGTCCAGTCTCGTCATCGCACATTAGCATTGTGCAAACTACACACCTAAATGGTCCCACACTTGATCAAAATGGACAAAAAAATTTGACAAAAGCTAAAAACAACAGTATCAGCTCTGTTGAAGAGTGAAGTTGTGTCTATGTTTGTAGATAACAGTGTTATGCAGTGTCAGAAACCACATAAGCAAGTCTGTTTGAGATTCCATAACAGCTTGACAAGGGAGGCATGCAGTTTAACACAGTTCTAATTTCATCAAGAAACTAGAAAAGCTAGCTTCAGACTCCAAACATGTCTTTACTTGTTGGCTACATTTGGGGTTAGAGAGGAAAAAATAAGGGGAAAATCAGATCTTTGTTCCAGTAGTTGCTTGAATGTTGACCAACATTATACTTACAGTACAAGTCAAAAGGTTTTGCATAGTCTGGAATTTTCTTCTTTTGCATGTTACTCACTTAATATGAATACGCACCCAGTAGTCATTGCTAACAAATACATTTACAGTACGTTCAACATTTGAGTTTTTAGCCAGAAAGTGTCATTTTTTTAAATTAATTTCCACTGACTTGCAAAAGGCCATCTAATATAATTATAATGTGCATCACCTCACAACTGTTAGATATTTAACAGGCTATTAAGTGCTAAAACAGTGAACGAGTGCATTTAAAGTTAAAGGACAGCCTAGAATTTGACTCAAGTCAAGCATGCACTGTTACAGATTCTCTCATCTTAGGAAGTGTTATTTTACATTTTGGTAAAGCCTGTGGTGTGACTGGTAGTGTAGGTGTTAAGACTCATAATTGACAAAAAGCAAGGAATCCTCCACCCTGAGCATTAAGGGACGGTGCTGCTTTAGTGCTGGTTAAGCCGTGGTTTTGACCCTCACCTCTCTGTTAATCTATCACCCTGCTGTTCTTTGTTCCTTTTTTGCTCGACACAGACACCCGTTCCCTTTGAAGCTGCTCTTAAGACCTTGTACTTAATCTTCTCTGCCTCTTAACGCTACTTAAGTGTCTCTTTTCTCTCAAATTACGCAGCACTTCCATTCATTGTTAACCAGGCCACGTTAGCATTTTTTGTTCAGCCTGTTTTATTTTGTTTGTTTGTTTTGTGCAAAATCATCATTATATGCATTCTTATCTTATGCAATAGTTTACCATGTATAATATTGTGTAAGTTTCTAATATGGTGCTAAAATGTTGTAATCTTATTATGTGCAATAGTCTTTCCATGTGAAATTTCAACATTACTGAAATACTACTGATCTCTACACATCAATCATCTGAAATGTTCATGGTATGGTTCATAAAACAGAAACGTACTGACTCAGTAGTGAATGGAACCCGGAGTCATGATGTGCTCAACACAAATATAAATATTTTATTTATCATCTTAACCCACCAGTGGACCCAAACGTCTTCTGAGTGTCTATGTATAAAATTGTTGATGGTAAAATAGTGTCAAATCTGAAATAAATGTTTTTTGAGGGGAACTAGTTTGCCTCACAAGACCCTGCATGTACCGATTGTCTTCTCAAGACTTTCTTAATATTGTAAAACACCGTCTTTCTCCTCAGGCACTGAATTCATAACCATTTCAAGTAATACGTTTCTATGAAGGTGCTTTTAGAGACGTTAAACTCTCCAGACGTCTGGTTCCATTCTCCCCTATTGTGACCAACTATCATTCTGTAAGTTTCTCTAAAACAGAGCATTTCACACCAAACCCACTACTTTTCTTACATTCAAACCCTTTAATTATACAGACATTTGGAAAAATCAGTGGAATTCTCTTTAAATGGACTGGAACTGCCCTCAGGTCTACACTTATGTTACACATTTGAACACTTAGCTCCAGTTTGTATTGTTTTAATATAGTTATTAAGTAATAAGCCTTGTGTTGTAATAAGCCTGGGACTTTAAGGAATTATTAACAGGCCCACATGGTGGCTTTCAATCCTTGGTTTTCCTGAGGAAACTTGATAATAACTGTATCAGATTAATTGAAGGTCATGGCATTGTGACTCATAGCAAGAGAGCGCGGGGCCCTTCGGGGGAAATCTCCACTCTGTCCATCATTTCTTCCCCTCATGCCTTTAAAAGGGCTGGAGGCGCAGAGCTGCGGAATGTCTTCTCCGAGTTCAGATTGCACTGATACCGGTTCAGACCCTGCAGCGTTAATCTTCAGCGAGAAACCTGCAGCCTGCAGCCTTTATCTATTTTGGTTCACAGGTGCCTGATAAATCGGCGGTGCAGGGTTTGTTTAATGCGCCTGGGAGCCGCAGACCATCGAAAGATTAGGAAGGCTGTGGTTTGTTTCGCTTCTTAAATAATTAGCAAAGAACGTATCAACAAGAACCCAAACTCGCCTACATTTCGGGAGAAACACGGCGGTTTGCTTTCGAGAAGGCAGGGCTGACTCTGTTCCTCTGGAAAGAGAGGAGAGCTGGAGGACCTGTGACGTATCGGTCTGCATATTTGGGGTTTTAGGGCTTAGAGAGTTTATCTGCACAGCAGCTTCATCAAATGTTGCACGTTCCAAAGTTGTGAACGGAAACGCCTGCTGTGTTCATACACATTTTTGGTGAGAATTTAACACAGACTGTCATTGGGGAAATTAATTTCTGATGAGACTTTGCATCTCTTTTACAGTATTTATGGATAAAATGCCAGTAATTCGTAGTGATATGTGTCCTATTACAATCTACAAATAATAGCTAATAAAAAAGTATTGACTTCGAGCAGATGTTTTAGATTTCATCTGTATTTTAAATTGCTTTTTGATGCTGTATTTACTGTATTTTTGGAGCATTTTACTCATTTACTGCATTTGTAGCCCTTATTAAAGTTTTGCTAATTAGATGTTGAATAGAACTGAGCGTGTTCAGATCAGGGAAAGTACAGAACTGTGCTCTGCATGACTTCTCTGGGACTTGCATTCGGAAAATCTGATGTGGAAGATCTTCAGCCCATCCAATTCCATTATGCCTTCATAGATACCCCCTCCCCACCCCATACACACATATATACACACACACCAAACATGCATATGGATTCAATCAGAGGGCGCCACTGGGAATGACATCATCACGAATTCTCTTATGCTGGGTATTGTGCTCTGAACTCGACCCAAGAACACGAGGTGGAATCTCTTTGTAACTTACATAATCAGAGCCAGTTGACTCTAGGACTCCTTGCCAACGAGTCATAAAAGGCATTTTTATTATTTCCCTGGTTTATTTTAAACCGTACTGGAGGAGAATAGTTGCATACTTTTTTTTTTTTTTTCTCTGTTCTTTTTGGGAGTAAGCTTGTATTCACAACATACATGCAGGTGAAAGCCATGTATTATCATATAACACTCATATAATGTAATAAGCGATATAATAGTAGAGATATATATGGCAGTCAATTATAAAGTTTTACTCTAACTTTGACTTTTCAGTGCACGCAGCATTAAGATTTCACTCATACACACACACACACACACGCACACATCCTCTTGCTGCATTGCTCCTTTATCTCTAGCAGAAGAATGCATGTTGTTTTATAGTCGTCCTTTGAACCTGCATGGAACCCTTTCGCAGGAAAACACCCACTGCTTATCTATACTGTCAGATGTTGTGTCATAACTATATTGTGACATGTCATGTGTTGTCAAAACTGTACTGCACTGTTTATGCAGTGTGTCCTAACCTGACTTCACCATAGCAGTACTGGATAGCACTTGCACAGTACAGTTATAACTAACATGTGTCACATTATGACTATACAGAGCCTTAACAGTACTGTCATGTCACTTCATAAATATACAGTCATTACAGTATTGTCATGTGTCACAACTGTACTCTATGTCACATGCTTTCATGGTAGACATGTTATGGCTTTAAACTGCACAGTATTGTATTTTTATGACTGCATATTGCCATTGCGATGACTTTCAAGATACTAAAGCGCTCATGTCCTCCCTTTGCTAGAATTAAAAAAGGTTTGAAGTCTGTAAATATTGTTTCAAATGGTACATTCCCTCCCCCTTTCCTTACAGACAATATTGGGAAAATAAGCTACAAAACAGCTTGTATTAAAACCTTAGATTTTGTGATGTCACAGAAGTAACACATTTAAGTATACAGTACCTCCTTATTCTGGCTGTAGCAGTTTAGCCCCGATTAAAGATCAGCTAAAGTAACTAGTTGGGTTATATGAGGACCTCAGTTCATCAGAGGACCCAGTAATCAGAAATACTGTGATTGGTTAGAGGCTTATTTGCTTATTGCAGCCTGTAAATGTCTATAATGTCTATAATGGTACTGTCATGTTGTATAAATATGCTGTAATATTTATATATGTATTATGTGTCATAACCATATTTCCATTGTCTGCATCATAATTGTTCCATGTCATTGCAGTATTACTGTGTCAAGACCGTTCTCTCATGACAATCCTGTCATGTTTCTAAACATGCTGTCATTTGTGTGTCTGTCATAACCATACATCATATTCATATTCGTACCTAAATAAAGTTGCATAAATAAAAGAAGTTCCAACCACTCAGCATTCAGCACCACCAGTATACTGATCACCGCCTGATCATCTGGAATCATCTGCTCC
>JBBPCY010000150.1:11446745-11496300 GCA_037974405.1 Brachyalestes nurse | reverse complement strand
CTGCACCACCTGTGTCCTGCGTATACACACACACACACACACACACACATACACACACACACACATACACACACACATACACACACACTTACAGCCCACCGCACTGCACAGTACTACACATCTACATTCTATATTCACCGATAACAGCCGTTGAAAGCCTACATCAGGTCTCTAGTCCCCTGTGAGCTTTCTTTCCTCGGTCTTTATCATGTATTTTTTCAGATTTGCCACAAACAAAACAAAATTTCATACTACATAACTTTATTACATAACATGGAACATCGAATGTCCATAAAATGTTCTGTCAGTTTTACACTATCATGGCAGTGAATTTGTGTGAGTGGTGGCTCGCAAATCACCTGAGAAATGTATGAACATATATGCTTTTAATTTGAGAGATCAAAGTAGGTGTCAGAACCAAAAATACCGCATTTCTGTGAACATTAACTAATGGCCAAAAACTATCCTGAATACATGGTTCAAAAGTGTGCACATGAATAAAACGTATTATAAAAACACAATTCTCACCGACAAAAGTGAACAAAAAGTCACGTTGCAACTTATTTTATAAATCTGGAACTGTTTAAATGAGGTAAACTGAATGCCCACCCATACCGTTTGCATCACCAATTGTACAAAGAAGAACCTTAATAAAGTAAGGAATTCTAAAAGAAAATTGTCTCTTTAAGTACACACACACACACACACACACACACACACACACACACTCACACTCACACTCAGGCACACACAGGCACATACACATACACACAGACACACATACAAACACACACGCACACACGGGTCACCATGCAGTACAGGCCAGAGGGGAGTTGAGTTACATTCCTTCCATCAGGGCTGAGAGTCTGCCAGCCAGGTCACTCCCAGTTCACTTTTAAGGAGACTCTCTCTCACTCTCTCTCTCTCCATATATATATATATATATATATATATATATACATACATACATAGACAGACAGATAAACATATATAGTTAGATAGATGTAGATAAATAGATGTAGATACATTGATAGATATAAACATAGATATACTGTAGATATACATATGTATCTATCACTATCTGCCACTCTCTCTCCCTTCTCTTACTGTATCTCTCCCTTGTATTTTACTTTCTCTCTTGCTCCCACTTCTTATGTTTTCAGTAAGATGCTGTGTGTGTTAAGCATGCTGTGATCTCACACCAGTCTATTATATATGCTTGACTGATTGCATGTATTCATGTGTGCATGCCTATGTGTGTGTGTGTGTGTGTGTAGATGTTGTGGTTAAGTTCTGACCCTCACAGGCAGAACCTCCACCCAGTGCTGTTTGAGTCTGAGTCAGAATTCCTTAGACTATTGGAAATTCCCAGAATTCCTTGGGCAGCCTGGCCGCAACTTTCTGGGGGTCCGCAGAGTTCAGTCTGTCCCCACGATTCCCTTCTACAGCGCTGGGAATAGTAGAATTAACTGACCCTGCCCAGCCACACACACACGCGCGCGCGTTTCCATTTTCGGCAGAGCAGAAACCCTGAAGTATTTAGGTTTAGTTACGAGTGTTCCTCAATACTGAGTGCACTTTTTTCAAAACTCTTCACACAGCTAGCAAAACAGCAGTCTGTGTGAACTAAACTGTGAATCTATTTTCATTGCTTTAGCGCATAATACAGACATTGGGCTAATTTGTTTAACCTTATGAATCATTTTCTTAATGAACTCAATCATACAATACTCAGTAACCCAATAATGTATGACTCTACTATACAGCAGTTTGCTATTTCTAAATAGTCTCTCATTTGGCTGAAGGTGTTTAGATTTTTTTGCTGGTCTGTTCACTGGTTTTATAGTTTTATAGATACATACATTCACACACAGAATCTTTCTCATTCACACCACCATGGACAACGTTCCTTAATGAAGGATCTGGTGAAAAAGGTCAGCATCAATTTGAATCGATATTCTCCAAATCACCAGGCTCCCCTTTTGATTCTTCCCTCTGTTAAATCTGTGTGCTGGTATACGTTACTGATTTGAGGTTTTGGCCAAAGAGCTCTCTAAAGAGTCTATTAGACAAAAACCCTAAAACATAGGATTAAACACCAAAACCACCCTTTCTAGGTTGAATAGTAGATATGAGTAGCCTGTATTGCAGCCCCTTAATTAATTAAAGTGTATATTTTGTATATTAGAAAACATAATCAATTAAAAATCAAATCATTCATTTTATTAGGATTAGGTGACTTTTTCATATACTGACCCGTGTGTGTGTGTGTTTGTGTGTATGTAGTTTACATCTTGTATATTGTATAGCATATGCACATTTTTACATTACATAACAATCGATTTAAGAGCTCGGTTTTGCTCAGTGGTTCATCTGGCTTACATGTAGTTGATAAGCCAAGTTGGCTTCTTTGGTTTCACACTGAAAACGTATCCCTCATCAATTAGCTTGGTGCTACTTCATGCCTGAATCACACACTTGCCTCAAAATTCATGAGCTCCCATAGACTTGCTTGTGTTCTCTGACAATGTATGGCTTAACGAAACTGGACATTGCTTACTTAAAAATGAGAGTGAGATCCTTTCTGAATTGTGGATTTTGTCCCCCTGTATACACTTTCAGTACTTGTTGGCTACGCTAGCCTCATACCTCCAGAAGCCTATATTTAGGGTAAGTGGAAAACTGTGTGAATTTGTTTTTTGGCCAAACAGTTCCTTTAAATAGTTAATCAGGCAGATGCAAGGCCTGGCAGCCCTGGATGACAGTAGGCCCTCCACTCCGCTCTAAGCCTCCGGCCCTGGCTCAGATGACGCTCTGGCTGTGTCACTCACAGTTAAGCCATGCAGAGCGCTGTTCCATTCTACTAACACCAGACCCCACCCCCCACCCCTTCTTCCCTCCCTAGTTTGGACCTTGGCCAACATGGTCACAGAAACAGACTTCAAAAAGATAAAATACTAATTGCAGTCTTATATTCCGAAGCATTATTTATGAAGATTGTCCAACTTCTTTTTTAGAGAACTGTTGTGCAGTACGTGTAAGAGGACGACTGAGAGTTTGCCTGTAATGGGCACAGTGAGGATTTATATAGAAATTACATTTTCTACCATGACAATGAGATTTGAGGTGGGTCACAGACTACTCGGAACATCCATAAAACTCGGACTGAGCCTTAATGATCAAACAGTCCTCAATGTAAGGTTGTTGTCAGCATTTCATGCACATGCATGCACTCAGTGTTTTTTATTGTTGAGGCCAAGTCTTGTTAACACTTCCTCCCAATGGTAACATCACTCAATACGTGCTCTGACTACACAATCCTCGCTTTTGTGTCCATGGATGAATAAAGAACTCAAGAATTCCCATTTTACACAAAATGTCACTTGACTGGCCTTTGTGAAAGAAAAACATATTTGAGTCCCACTTTATGGGAGGAAGACATTCTTTTACTTAAGTGTACTTACATTCTAAATAAGCCACGATAAAACATTACATTTTAGATGCATTTAGTTGTGCTTTGAAGTACCATTTTGTACCACATAAGCTTAAATTAGTATGTGTTTTATGCTGTAAGTATGCAAGTATGGAACTGTTTTTGCACTTGAAATATGTTGTATTCTACTGCTTAAAATATTTCCTGAACGTTTAAAAACATTATTTTGAACCTTTTTTAAAAAAAAATTTCATACTGTTCTACAGTTTATTCACAGGCAGTTCCCACCTACAGGCTATGTCTCCCCCTATCATGCTACCAAGCTGAAAGCATTAAACTAGCTGATGCCCAGCCACTGAACTCATGATCTTTTGAAGATAAAGCCAACGCTCAGACATTTGTCCTACTCAGTGTTGACATGACAATAAAATAAACTTGTAATGAGGTCAAAATATATTACTAAAAACATACATATTAAATAGTATTCCTGATTTTAAATGACAATCGAGTATAGTTCCTTAAGTATAAGTATATTAAGTATAAATGTCCTTTTTGATACACATATTTTAGGTATGGGTAAATTTCCATAAAATACATAAAATTAGTTTTAGTGTTTTAATATTATTTGTATGCTTTAAGTAAGGGGCGCTCAATCTACCAGCACTGTCACTCATTTGACTGTTTTTATTTCTAATGTGCAGCTTTCTTAGTAGCACTATTGAACGGACCTTTGAAACCAACTCCTTAACACAAGAAATATCTAAGGAACGGCACATTTCTGTAACTCTAAAATGAAGAAAGTTAGGTTTACAAATGCCATTGTGCATGGTGTCACTCATTCCAGTGGGCGGCCAGGTGAAGAGGGGTGTGACTGATGTCACTGAGGGTGGTCATTTAATGAGTGTAAAAGTCTCAGGTAAGCTCGAATTAGTCCATACTCACGCTTGGAACACTACTGTGGCTCAGAGAAGACCATCTATGGACGCAGTCAAGCCTCATCAGCCATTCTCTGACATGTACTCTGAAGTCATCGTGAGCTCAAGCGCAGGTAAGAATTAGCCATTACTGTATATTCTTGACTGTTAACACTGCAAGCCCACAAACAGAGCTTCACATAAACTGAATGCTGGTTTAGATTTTACACTCAAGAAAAAAAAATCAAGATAAGTAGCCTTCTGCACTTCTGATGGTGGATGCAGATCAAATGGCGTTGACCCACCTTGGTTCCGGTACATAGACTGCAATAGACAGTGGAAAGCAAACTTTCCATTGTGAATAAAAGGTACTCCTTAGGATACAACTTTGTTCTGTATTTACCTTATATATGGGGTAAATGTGGTGATGTGAAAGATGCTTATTGTTCTATATAAACTAAAGTATATAGTTGTACAATACAGGCTCACGTCCCAGGATTAAGCCTAATTCTAGACTGTATGGCATTCTAAATAGAAATTCTCCATTGAGAGGAACATGCAGTCCAGGACTAGACTTAAACTCTGTCCAGGAAAAGACCCTGTATGACCAAATATTTGTAGAAACCTGCTCATTCAATGGTTGTTCTGAAATTAAAGGTATTAATCTGGAGTCAGTTCGCTTCACTACTAATAGACTCTACACTTCTGGGAAGGCGTTGCAATAGATATTGGAACATTACAGTGAAGATTTGATTGCATTCAGTCACAAGAGCATTAGTGAGGTCAGGTACTGGTGTTGGCTGATTCATTCTCAAACACTCTGACTCATCACTAAGGTACTAGATAAAGTACTAGAGTTCCATCACTTCACAGAACACAGTTCCACTGCTCCACAGCCCAGTGCTTGTGGAATTCAGCTGAAGTTTGGCATTGGACATAGTTACTGCTTTCCCATGAACATTATGTTGCGTCTGCACAACTGAATGTCAGCAGTGAGTTCAACTAGAATTCTCGAATTAAATAGGGTGTCTGGATACTTTGCGCATATAGGGAATGTTTTTGACATTACAAAATATCTAAAATACACTAAAACATATTTCCCCATTGGCACCTTTACTAGCTTGTTTTAATTGGATAGGTAACTTCACTTAAGTCCTACTGCCCTGTTCATCCTAGTCCTGCGATTTGACAAATTAGTCACTTTTTTGGCTTTTGTTTGCCTAATCTTGACTGAATCCCTTGGCCCCCGGTATCTCTCTCTCACGATATTGAGTTTAGGCAGCAAAGCCTGCAGCCTATTGGGTTCCCAGTCTTTTGTTCGGCAATGTTAGGCTCTTAAACCCCTTCCCTTCAGTGAGCTGCCATTTGTGAGATGCGCTCTTGCAAACTGAACTCTACCGACATTTCTGCAGCTGAACTCTCTATCAGGGGAAATTGCTTGTAACTAGAGAGAACCACAAATTGCTTCTTTCAGGATCTCTTCTTGAAGTCACACAAAGGTTCATTTTTCCAAAAAAAAAATCCAATGTTCTCCATTCTTCTCTCCGAGTACAGATGTTCAGGCTCCTCCCAGGAAAGAGTCCAGTGGGCCTGAGAGCGGCGGGGACGTGGTGGGCCAAGGGAGAACCCACCCATCACCGTCCCGCAGGAGACACCGCACCACCTTTAGCCATGAACAGCTGGAGCAGCTGGAGTTAGCCTTCAGACACAACCACTACCCTGACATCTATTACCGAGAGGAGCTGGCTCAGGCTACCAAACTCAATGAGGCCCGAATACAGGTTAGGTCTCTTTTAGTTGAACTGCGAGGAGAGCCAGTGTGTGTGACCTCTTTAGGATATTCAAAAGATCATCAGATCCCACAAACATGCAACTATTTCTACATACTTTTAATGGTACAAATTTGAGATCAGAACTTTTCCCTTGAACTCTCCAGGTACTCAGTTGATCTACTTCTACAAACTGCAATTTGCTCTACATTTAAAAAAGCTGTGTATTCAGCAATACAGAAGAATACCATGCTACATTTACTAATATCTTTATTAGATCCACCTCGCTGGTGGAGCCGCATCTGTTATCTGTCCAGTAACCCCTCATTAGTAGTCAGTTTCTCATCACATCCTAGTTCTTAGTTGAATATTGTAGGTGCTGAACCACACTCTCACTATTTCTAGAGCAGGGGTGTCAAACCTGTCCAGAAAGGGCCACTGTGGCTGCAGGTTTTTGTTTCACCCAAGCAGGAGGCACACCTGATTCCACCTCTGTAATCAGCTGGTCTTGGTTTTCAGTTACTCAGGTGTGGCTTCTTTTTGGCTGGAACGAAAACCTGCACCCACAGCGGCCCTTTCTGGACAGGTTTAACACCCCTGATCTAGAATATTGCATTTAGAGTATTTTTTAGACATTATGGAGTATATATTTTAGACTCTATTATATATATTGTTCTTGTCTCTGTGTCTCTATGTGTCTGTGGAGTCTTAACATAAGCAATTACCTGTGGGATAAATCAAATTTTCTGATTCTGATGAACCCAGCAACATGGGAGTGAATCCTAGCAACACCTCTGTTCCCAATATACCCATACCAGTTCCACATTCACAACAATGCCCATGTCACAGCTGACTGACAGTATATTGAAAACAATTACTTCTGGTCAATAGCAGACCTGTGGTCAGAAACTGACAGATGATGAATTTGGTAGCGGGTAGCCAACAAATTAAGACATAACCGTCTATAATTGTACCCCTTTATGAAGTCCAATATTGAAACCGTACTTATAGACTATATCCCTTTACGAAGTCCAGTATTAAAGAGGTACAGTCTTTAACTGTACCTCTTTAATACTGGACTTCATAAGGGATCAATGAGCATTTGTTGAACAACAACTAGTGGTTGGGATGAAAAATACACTTCTTGGCAAACACTTTTAACTTCTGGGTGTCCAGTTCAACTGATCAACTCCTGCACATATGTATACATCCTAAAGTAGTCCAATCAGTATATCACTTTTCACAGTGAGCTGATTCAGTGACAACATGGAAAACAATGGCAAATATGTGAATTATGAGGATACACACAAGATTGAAGTAAGGAAATTGGGACCACCTGGTGCCCATTTGAATCTTAAAGGTTTTTGGGAGGTCACATGGTGCGTCAGACTCCTGGTGTGACTGCTCTACCCTCACTTCTCCAGGTTTGGTTCCAGAATCGGCGTGCCAAGCAGCGGAAGCAGGAGCGTGCCACCCATAAAGAGCTGCCAGCGAGTGTGCTAACAGGGCGCGGGGCTCTGCTGGGCAGAGTGTGTGTGACCCCTGCAGGTGCAGCAAGGCAATACCAGTGCCCTCACTCCATGCCACACATCCCCAGATTCCCCCCAGTTCTGCCCTCTAGTGGTTACACCCCGAGCACAGCAGGGGCCACTCAGCTGGCGGGCCCTTCGGCCCCTGCCCCAGCACAGCCTGCCAGACAACATGAGGACTGGTACAGTCAGCTGTGCAGCATCGGAGCTCCAGCCACCAACCTGCCCCACGCCTCAGTCTTCTCCCTGACCTCCATGTCAGTGCTTGAGCCAGGCACCCACTGGAACTAGGCTGAGAGAAAAAGGTTATGTTCAAATTATAAGATCCATTGGTAATTATTCTCACTTATATCACGTCTTGAGTTTACTCTCAAGTTTGTAAATGACCCATATCAGTCATGTGAACACTTTATCAAGTTAGTCAGTGATAACACAGAATAATGGACATAGTGAACAAAACACATTATTCCCACCAAATCACATAAAGAATGTTTGTGATCTGGGTCCACATATGAAAGCGATTAGAATCAGTCACACGTCTCGAAAAAAATCTGATCTGTTTTTATATGGGCAAAAAACTGGATTTGTGCCACTTTCATGGGAACGTATCCAAAGAAAGGCCTAAAAAGCAGCTCAAGTAGCCTATAAATGTGCCATTCTCCTGTTCTAGATTATTTGTGCTGATTTTATTGTGAACAGTTCCCTTAAGAGTTCCTGTGTACCTGAATGGTTCAAACAAAATGCCTTCCCAAGATTTGCTGAAAATACATACATATAAACATCGTTTTTGTACATTGTTTTTAAATTGGATAAAAAGGACAAAATATCATTACACATTTTTTTTATTACAGCTCCCAAAACACAAGATGTTCTCTAAATTACTGCTGAACTTTTGTTGCACAAAAATAATTCCATTTATTACTTCATTCAAAAATCCATAAGCATCGCATTGTGAAAATATAATCTCAACAGAGTTTGGTTTACATTCATGTCCTGTTTTTACAGATGAGTCACAGAGGGTTTTACATTAAGAGCCAGTTAGAAGTCTATGTTTGTGTCCTAACACAACTACATTTCAAATAGGACATTAGTTTTGACAAATATTTAATATTCAACATGAAATGATTTGCTGGAAATAAATTAGCCTGTAGGTTAAATACATCAAGATGAAAAGTGATCAGGAATCAACTAAGAAATGGCATATGACAGTCTTAGCCTACATTCAACCTCTGTGATGGAAAAATAAGATCAAGCAGCCTATGAGATGTTACCTCATCACTCATAACTGGTTTTTACTGGAGGACAAAATCCTTTTGTGTTCTGCTGAATTACTCAAGTTAGCACTTTCCCTGCTCTCACACACTGTAAAGTGTGCAAAAAATACAATACTATCTTGGAAAGTGAAGCATTAATGTAGGCAATTTATATATATATATAATCTTATAAGACTGTAAGAATATTACATAATATTTTAATTGAATGTCCATTCATGAATGTCCATGAATTACATTATTGCCGACTGAAAGCGATCTTAAGTGAAAACAGCACTGCCAGATTTCATTCACTTCTAGAAATGTAAACATATCTGCCAGTGCAATACGATAATTATCACTTTATGTAATCCTGACTAATCCTACAACATTCTGACAACTATCTCACAATGAGAAAAATGTAAATATATTGACTACCTTTAAGATGCTTCATTTGCCAAGATATCTTGTCTGCAGTGCAAATAAACAGTGCAGCATCCACTAGCACTGTGATTAGGAAACACTCCTGTTTGCAAATGCTTAACACACTGCCCAGACCACCAAGTTAGGTGATTCAGTTAGAACTTTTAGCTTCATATTTATCAAGTGTCTCAGACCAGAGCGATCACAGATTAGCAATGAGTTGAGAAATAGAATAAATATGGATGAATATTATGAACATTGAACATCATTCATACACAGACTACTTAATCAACGTCAGCCAGTGGGTAACCACTGAAGTTAGGAAAAAACATTAGGACTCTCTCGGAACAGTGAATACTCATAGATATACTGTATGGTTAACAGTATAACTGGGATCAGGTAGAAGTTACTCATACGAGTACGCTGGTCTGCAATGAGCCATACGTCTCAGGATACACAATAAACACCATCTAGGAATGTAAAAAAATGGCCATGTTGTTAGGCTAAGCAACTTTCTACCAATGCCAGATCATCTAGTTCTCCTCTGTAAGGCAGGAATCACATCTTTGCCATACTACAAACACCATGGTTCGATTATCCCTCATTTCTCCACTCCACAACTCTCCAAGAGAACACTGGCACACCACAACACTAATAACAGCAATAACAACATACGGACGTTTGTTTACAGCAGACATGGTTGGCAGTTTATGCATTAGGATTTCTTTCTGACATGGATTTCTGAGGCAAAAAAGGGTACGATTACAAAAACATTGTACTGACTGCATTGCACGATTACACGCACAAGTCACAATACAACCCGTATAACTTCTTCCCAACAAAATACATTCTGATGGGCTAAAGTATGAACAGTATGCCCGAGCTGCCCAGATCCGGGCTTGGAGGGGTAAAGCATTGCACTGTCTAATGTGGGATACTTATGAAGTGCTTTCTGAGCGTAAGAGCACGTACTGGGACAGGTACTGTGCAGAACTGTGCAGCACTGTGGCCCTCCAGGACTCAATCTGAGTAACAATGCAGGCTAGCCTGCAAATTTGAGACGCATATACACAAATGACCAACCGTATCAGATTTGTACTTTAGAGGTAAATGGGGCTCACAGTAAGGCAGCATTTTACTCAAGGGAACGCGCAAACTCGGCGTAGTCAATGTAGCCATCGTTGTTTTTGTCATCGTCTCTGAGGACTTCATCAATGAGGCGGATGAGCTCCTCCTCTTTCATAGGCTGGCTGGTCTCGCCTCTCTCCTGCGAACCAAAAGGACACAGCACCAGGCATGAGTCATGTTTTCAAAGTGAAATCATGTGCTAGTCATTATGTAACTTGGGTTATCATGTTTTTTTTGTCTTATTTTATTCTTTCATTCTCTCCCTCTCTCTTTCTGTGTCTCACTCTGATAACATCCAAGCAGCTGTGTTTTACATGAATAAGATCAGTGAAGGCACGCAATTAAAGAGAAGTAAAAAATTTGTGAGCGCTCAACCCATAAAATCTCAATGCCTTTCATTGCTTTACACAAGGCAATAAAAAGAAAACAGTACTGATGCTGAAAATGTGTTTACCCTTATTGAGCCGTACGCATGTCTCTACATTAAGAAGGCACCTCACTTAAACTACAGGTTTGTGAGTTTGAACCAAGCATGTCATTAGTACTGCACTGTTCCTGACAAACACGTTTTTGCTTAAATGAATGAGGATATAATCCAGAAATCAAGGAAGACGTAATATCAGTCCTATCAGATTATGTGGCACTTATTTCACATAAAATACAAAAATGTGACTATACCAGTATGACAACATATGAATGTGACTTGTCTAGTTAAGCAGCTGGTTGGAACAAAGGATGATGAGTCACTACACCTGGTTAAGGATATCCCTCCTAACCTGGATCATCTGAATTTCACAGTGGAGCGAAAATAACACTCAACCCAGAGGCACTGAATTCACCCACCTCTTTATGTACATGTGTAATGGCGGTGGCAAGCTCAAGCCCATCCAGCAGGTTGTTGCCATCATAGTCATGCATTTTGAAATAATGAAGCTGCAGTTCTTGAGGGGTCATGTCTGCCTCTGGCTTCTCGATAACCCCATCCAAATGTTCCATGATGTGGCTTTTGGGAAAACAAAGAACATACGTGGAAAAACGTACAAGATGACACTTCAACACGAGAAAATAAATACTGCATGGCATTACGCATAATTACTGGATTAATTCAACTGTGCCCTTATGTTAAACCTACTGTCATGTGGATAATTAAATTTTTGCAGTGATACAACCAGGGTATGTCTTCAATTTTAAAGAGCCCATATCGTTAATGTTTCTCACATTATTTTCTAGAGGTCCAGTCATGGCATTTGTGTGGTTTACTTGACCAAAATTAATTTCCACAGAACAATTTGACCTCTCTTTACTTCTTTTTGTTACTGTGCCTTTGAGATGATTATGTAAATAACCTCTGTTCCGATTGGTTGCCCTAGATTTAGCCTAATTTAAAATGCAGGCCTTTGGCCTGGTCTAAACTGGCAGCAGGTGCATTTGGAAAGGTATCAAAGTCCAGTTTCCAGCCAAACTGAATGTGCAGGCCACAAGGACATCATGAACCAGAGAAATGTTTGATAAAAAAAAGAAGGAAAAATAAAACTCTTGTAATGCACTTTAGGGCAATGGTACTTTAAAACACTATTCACATATAGTTTTAGTTTCATCTACGCTAGATGAATGACACACAGTCTAATTCAGGGTACTCACTCTTTGTCCTGGATCATGTTCTTGTCCAGGCGGGTGATGGGAGGATATGCTTCTCCTGCTTGTGGAGATCCAGCTGCTTGCTGATGATGTTGACTCCCGTGGGACTGGACACCCAGCAGGCAGGAGAACAGCAGCAGTAACCAGCCCCATATTGTGGGATGTCCAAGCCTTCCTCTAGACCGCATTATATATTGCTGTGAAAATAAAGGTTTCTCGTATTAATATCCTCAAAGGAAACATCTGTGGAGCTTGTCACTATGCACCTCGCTGCTGGAATAAACTTCCCATGAGCATCACATCTGCACCAACTGCAGCTGCACTACTCCTTCTTTTGTCTTCTTTTAAGCATTGCACTTATATTGCACTTTCTTTTTTATTGGTTTTATATTGATTCTATATTTCTTCCTTTATTTTATCATATTTTGTTTTGTATTTTATTTCTGTAAAGCACATTAATATTTTGTGCATAACCACGTGCTATAGAAATAAACTTGAACTTGAACTCAAATGTCAGTGAATTTATGAAGCATAAACAAGAAGCTGCAACATATACAGGTATGAGATGAGAAACAAAAGTCAACCTAAAACACCTAATTAACCTCAAAAGTAGGGGGAACTCTCCAGTTTTGCTGAAACGCGGGTTTTAAGGGGCTGTAATTTATGTCACAGGTAAAAGTGCTCAGACTGAAGGGCACCAGTGAATCAAATCAGCCTCAAATAAAGAAAATATACCAGCTCTGAAGAGACAGAGGCACGGAGACTGAAAATCCGGCTTTCACAACAAGAACTCAGTCGCTACGGGCTGTCTTTTTAAATATCTATGTTTGTTTAATTTAAACGGGTTGTTGTGGCTCTGTTGAACTCAGTCACTGCAGAACTCCAGTCCTGCTGTCACTAGCTTTGCCTCCCTCCAGCTTCTCTGCTCCACACCCTCCATTCTCCTTCTTTTTCACTTCAGCAACGGCTCGGTTCTCCTCACCTGCTCTGAGTGATGCTGTTCCCTCAAACCGAACCGGATCCCACAACACACACTCACACACACACACACGCACTCTCCACTGCTGGACCGAAAACACACAGATGACCCGCTTCGCTCGCCGTAGTTGCCTTTCACCCTATGGACACGACAGCTAAATGTGATTGGCTGTTCACAGTTGGCTAACTAAAATATAATTGGCTATTGAAACACCAACAATAATGTGATTGGCTGTTGGCAGCACAATTTATAAAATATGATTGGTTGTGAAAACTAAAAACTAAAATATGATTGGTTATTGGTAAGCGACAACTAAAATGTAATTTGCTGTTGGCCGTGCAACTGTTAAAATGTGATTGGTTGTTGGAAGACATAAACTAAAACGTAATTGGCTGTTAGTAGTGAGACAACTAAAATGTGATTTGCTTCTGGCAGTCCCGCTATGAAAATGTGATTGGCTGTTGGAATACCAAATACCAAATACCAAATCGCTGTTGGTGATGCGATTACTAAAATCTGATTTGCTGTGGGCAGTGTGACAATCAAAATGTGATTGGCTGTTGGACCGCAGAAAGGTCAAATGTGATTGGCTGGTATATATGCAACTATTTAAACATAACTGGCTGTACTGCAAGCACTAAAATTAATAACAACATATTATTGGCAATGCGACAACTCCGATTGAATGTTACAATTAATTAATTAATTTCTGATTGGATTTTGGGAGTCAGACAATTAAAATCTAATTCGCTGTTGTAGATTCGCAGACTAAATTCTGATTGGGTGGTGATGACGATAATCCAGGACAAAACATCTGATTGGGTGTCAGTAGAACGAGTGCTGAAAAGTGCGTCACCAAAACCTTCAATCGGGACACATGGGTTGATAATCCAGGCTGTGGGAAAGAGAGGGAGACTGGTTCTGCTCAATCATGGTCATAGTGGTTTTAAGGAGTCAGTAGTCTGTCCAGTTGACCAAATGGCGAATCTTTGCAAAGAAAACGAGACTGCGAAGTCTATTTTCCGGCGGCTGGAGGTTCAGTTCTCAGTGTTTCTGAGCATTGCAGTAGAAATCTGTAGATTATAGTCTGGTAGTATGCCATACTCCTACTGTAGACAGCCTGACTATAGTCTGTAGGTCCTCTTTAATGAGGCTCCCTAGTTCTGTACTGTACTGTGATATATATATATATATATGTATATCACATATATGTGATATACATATATGTGTGTGTGTGTGTGTGTGTGTGCATATATATAACTGCTTGTTCGTATAAATATATTTCGAACATTTTGTTTAAAATATGTCATGTTAACCCTGAACCCTGATGTGACCCATTTGAAGCTATCCTGTACAAAAGAATGGACAAAAGTATTGGGACGCATGACCATTACATTAAACCAACAGCGATTTTGTTACATTACTTTAATGAGCATTTTTACTTTAAATAAGCATTTTTAGATCAAGTACTGATGTCGGACGAGAAGGTCTGGCTCGCAATCTCCGTTCCAGTTCATCCCAAAAATGTTGGATGGGTTTGAGGTCAGGACTCTGTGCGGGCCAGTTACGTTCTTCCACACCGAACTCATCCTACCATTTCTTTACGGATCTTGGCCCAAAAGAGTCTTCCCCAAACCGTGTCCACAAAGTTGGAAGCATGGTGTTGTACAAAATGGTTTGGTATGCTGAAGCATTAAGTTTGAGCTTAACTGGAAAACAGGTGTGTACCAATACTTTTGTCCATATAGTGTAGCTGCTCTCAATGTGTCCACAAGGTGGCGATGTTTTCATGGAAACAGGCGCCGCAACGTGCGTTTTTAGCGCAGATGTAGTTTTTGAGATATGTAAAACGAGCCACGCTTTAAAAAGAGACACCCAGTTAAAGCATGAGATCATGACTGTGTCTACTCTGTTCTGGCAGTGTGGTGGAACCTGCTGTCCTCTGCTCTGCTAATGCAATTACTGTAAGCCTGTAACTGAGCTAACAAACGAGAGGAGAGCTTGACTGAGAACAAACTGAGACAGTCCTGCTTGGCTGCTTCCCTTCATAAACATTAAGAGTGAAATAAATAACCATTTCTGTCCATTTCATTATTTTAACTGATCTGGGTTTCAAGTCAGCTTTACCAATATATTCAGGGCATGAGCTTCAAATCACGTGAAACAAGGACAAACAGGTTCCTACTTCCATCATTCCTTCCTTCCTTCATTTCTTTCTTTCTTTCTGTCTTTCTTTTTTTCTTTCATTGTTCCTTTCTGTCTTTCTTACTTCCTTTCTTTCTTTCCTTCTTTCTTCTTTCCTTCATTCTATGCTTCCTTCCTTTCTTTCTTTCCTTCTTTCTTCCCTCCTTTCTTTCCTTCTTTCTTTCTGTCTTTCTTCCTTTCTTTCTTTCCTTCTTTCTTCCTTTCTTCTTTCCTTCCTTTCCTTCTTTCTTTCCTTCTCCCTTCCATTAAACTGTGACCCTGATCCACTATTCCTGCCCGTTTCCTTTATTTTAACTGATCTAGTTGTCAAGTCAGCTCTACCGATATACTTAGAGAAGATATGTAAATGTAAATGGCTACAGATCAAGCGAACAAACAGTTCAGGACAAACAGTCCAGTGCAGTTTATGGACAAAAGTATTGGAATGCCTGACCATTACACCAACAGGGACTTGCATTCAAACGCATAGAATTTCTTTCTTTCTTTTTTCCTTCCCTCAGTCCTTCCTTCATACTCTCTAGCTTGTCCCGCTGTGATCTTTAATATTATATTTATCTGTTCGGTAAGTCATGAGATTATAATGACAGTGAGTTAAATAAGAATGAAAATGTGATCTTGATGTGCTATTCCTGGCCATTTCCTCGATTTTAACTCATCTGGTTGTTAGGTAATATCAATACCAATATATTTAGAGAGGATATGTAAAATGTAAAGGGCTACAGATCGCAACAAGCAGTCCAGTACTTTATAATGGCCATTTTGTTCACCTGTATCTTCCTTAAGTATTTGGAGTTACCCCATCAAGCCTCTATAGTATTCTGTAGAGGACCATCTGGCCTTTCCAGTGATGTGTAATGTAATGGGTTTGCATGCTGGGAACAAGGACTGCAGTGGCAAGACAAAATGTTCCTCTGCATAAACAGAGAAAACATGCTTCCAGGACTATCACACTTAAAAAGTCCAGAGGATGTTCTATGACTTATAATTCACTGTTGAACTAAAATGCATGTTTTGTTCTCCTTGCAAGCAATCAGCAACAGAAGAGAGATACAGAATTTTATTGTTTTGATCAAATTGAACGTGTTCTTGGGTTAATATCAATTATTTTCTAAATTCAGTTCTATTTTCACACATAAATCGTCCTGTTGTCCTCTACAGTGGATATGCTGGGAAATTTAAAAATATATATATATATATTCAAAGAAATTTAAATTGTATGGTGTTTTTTAGGCCCAAATAGATAGAAAATCTGACAAAAAGAAATTATAAGACACTTTTTTTCTTCGGTTCTCAGGAGGTTAAATAACATTACTGTTATTTTATGGAAATTGTTGGTCATGTAAAATTAGTGAAGCATATTTAAAGCTTTAAAGATGAGGCATAGTGTGTTCTACCATTATTCTGAACATGTCTAAAATGTCTTTGCTTTTTTGCAGTTGATTTGAAACCACTTAGGTTTTAGCATCATATAAGACTCATGTAAAATGTTTTCTGCTAACAAAATTAAACTTATTTTCTTAAATAAAAGTAATTTTATTATTCTGGCGAATACAGTAGTTGTATTATTAAGTTTTGAAGGGTAGTATAGTTGAGTGTAACTTTATATATGTCAGAAATATAAGACTAGCTCCTGAATTTTAGGCGTGGTCTTATGGGAGACATAAAGAAGACTTTGTCTTGTAAGAAGAGTTCTTTTTCCTCTCTGATTAGTCCTATAGCCTTGGGACATTTGGGGAAACAGAGACTGTTTTTGGTCTGGCGGCAGCTTTACCAGTCGCTCACTCATGTGATGATGGCTTTTACAAAACGCCTATTACAATTATCACATGGTTTTGATAAAATGGGCTGGGGGCTTTTAGCTGAAATGAAAGTGTTTGTGCTGAACTGAAGCAGTGTCTGATGGAGTAAATATTCTGAAATATTCTACACAGGAGACTCTAAATCTGCTTGTGTTGTTCTGTGGTCCATTTAATCCGTTTTTATTATGCATTTTTATCACTAAATGGCATTTCCAATCAAAGCATTGATATTTGAGTATTAGATATTATTTAATATTTTATAAGCTGTACACCATTTTAGCAGTGTAATTAACTCCCGTTGTTATGAGGAGATTTGAATTTCACACATCTGAGGTGTGCAGACATCATCAAGTTTACAAGTACAGTTTTTTTCATTCTGACTGGTTGCTGTTATGTGTACTGTTTTTATAATGCTGCATTACATTGCATTCATTTGGCAGACGCTTTTATCCAAAGCGACTTATCCAAAACACTCAAGTTTCAGGACAGTGTAAGAACCGGAGGAGAGTCCTGAGTTCTAAATCTTTAAGTAGGGAGTAGTGCAAGAAGATGTAAGCTGATTCAGACATAAGAGCAAGTGCTTGTCACTTTTGAGGACCTACTTTTGATTTGGTTTCCTATTTTTCAGAGCACTTCTTTTGTATTTTCTGCCTAATTAGTTGGATTTTGAGTTCCTCCCTTCTCTTAGAATGTCCTGTCTTCAGACCTATTGCTCCCCTCCATCTATTCTACAGTGATTTTACAGTCTCTGACGGTTGCTCATACCTAACAGAGGTTTATGTCATTTGAATTGCTTGAATCGTTGACCTACTCAGCATCAGTGCTGCTCAGGAAGCAGTGAAGCTTCAGATCAGTCATTAAGTATTCCATTATATTCTCATGCCAGAAATCTCCCGCTGTCAAATCTAAGCTCATTTTTCAATGTAGGCATTTGAGAAGATGACAGATCTTTTTCTCGCCTTTAGATCTTTTCCTCATAATCATGTCAAACACTTGGTGAATGTAAATAATCTCTCCTTCAAACAATGCAAGGCTGGATACTGAATGCTTCCGTCTCGCCAGTGCTGAAAATAGCATTGTAATCTTTATAACCGGCAATGTGTGGAGATAAAAGTCTAGCTTCACTAACTCTTCTGATGTGTGTGTGTGTGTGTGTGTGTGTAGTCTCGCAGCGTAGACAAGCAGCATGCTGTGATCAACTATGAATCCACCTCCGATGAGCACAAAGTGAAGGACCTGGGGAGTCTTAACGGGGTAAGTGGCCACTAGTCCAGCATGAAGAGGCGTTTGATATAGTGATGTTTTAATAGAAAAAGGGCTACAGATTAGTTTCTAAATGTTTATTTAATGTTTATTTTTATGCGTTAATATATTCAAAACACTGCATGGTTTGCTTGAGTGTGTAATCTGACTGTTCACGTGTAAATGTTGGTCTAAGTTGCTTCAACTTGGTGGTCGGTGATGTTTCATTCTGAGTCGTGTGTTATTGTTGGTGCGACTGAGGTCAGTAGAAGCAGCTCAGTGTGACACAGTTTCTAAAACAGGAAGTGCGACTCAGAGCTCTTCCCGTTGAGTCACGCTCTGGTATTCCTCTTCCTGCCCAGTCGTGGCAGGAAAATCTCCACTGCTGGACAAATTAAGTCCTGACTGCATAACCACCTTCTCCCGTCTCCCTTCTCCCGTCTCCCCACTCCCTGCATTTTCTTCTCTCTGGGAGTTTCTGCTGAAACCAGTCTGGAGTGTGTTGGTGTTTTTTTTTTTTGTCCTTTTGCTGCACATTCATTTGACCTTGTGTGATAATTTAATTTTGATTTGATAATTGCATAATTAATTAGCCAGAAAATGAACATCACAGTTATATTCTGTTTACATCCAGTATTTTTTCCATTAATATTTAACCTGCAAGAACATGAGTTTTGCAGTGGTTACACACATTTTCAGTCCAAAAGAAATAACTTTTCCAAATAACTGACTGAAGGCTTAAGCGGAGCATGTATTAAGTGTCTTTTTGTTGCTCTGGATTGTTGCAGCTTCGCTTTTACTTGGTTTTAGTGAGTTACTTACAGTTCAGGAATTGTGAAAGGCTGGGGATCCCATGAATCAGCAGGAACCTGCACACACCCTGACTGTGGTCATCCATCACAGTGCTGAGATTCTGTCCTTAAATCCTAAATGAAGAACACGACTCTCAGCTTTGTGGGAGGAAACTTTAAACTGGGCTGTTTTGAAAGTGCTTTGCCAGTGAGATCAGCTCCCGTGTCCTTTCTCCACCTCTGCAGGAATCGCATGATATTTGAGAAGGAGCAGGCTGCTTCAGCACACACACGTTTGGAATGACTGTATTTGTGAGGATGTTTGGTTGACTCATGTAATGCTGTATCTACTCCTACACCTGCCCCAACCCCAACCTTAACTTTAATGTCCTAGAGGAAATATTTCTGCTCTTTCAGTTTCTGCAAGAAAGGTTATTGTAGTTAAAAAGAATTTAAAAAGAAAACAGCATGTTTTCTTTTGAGGACCAAAACCATCATTATAAGGGTATAAGGGCATTTCTCCACAAAGTGATAAATGCAAGGGCTCACACAAATGCACACACGTGTTTTTTTAAATGTCTGGACATGGGGTTATGTTAGATGTGCCGTGTGTTTTGTTTAAACTAGTTTTCAAAAGTTTGGAATCAGAGTTTTCAGTAATGTAAAACTAGTGGGCTTGTAGGTAATGTATAAAGTAAAACACATTCAGATATGCTAGAATTATGCGCTTTCACAGGTTTCAGGTAATTATTAGGGCACATGGAAGTTTTAGACCAAAAAAAATGAATGGCGCTTTATAATTATAAGCTTCATAATCATTATAAAGTGATTTAGAATTTCCCAAAACAATTACTGTAAATGGATTATTACACTACATTATAACAATAATAATAATAATAATTAAAAAATAATCTAATAATAACAATATAGTATTGCTCTTATGTTAAAGGATTAAAATTATAGTTACATTTAAATTTTGCTACTGTCAAAAACTGAAGTGCTGGAACTCATGCCTAGGGTCTAAAACTCAATTTAAAATCTTAAATGGATGATTAAGAGATTTTACACGGTTCGCTGCTGAAATGGAACAACTAATCTTCAAGCTAATCCTGACTATTACCTCAGCCATCGAACAGAAATTTAATTAACAAAATAAAGTAAAATGTACATTGAATTAAACATGGTCATTTTGTTGGTCCCCATTCTTCCCCTACCAAAACCTTCCAAACCTCATAAAAAACACACACACACACACACACACACACACACTCATAGTAGACTTGCTGAGGTCATCCTCGTTGTAAAAGTGTGTTTAGGTCTGTAAATGCTGTGTAGAAGGAGTAGCCATTTGAAGCTGACTTTAATGAGGGACATGTTTAATGTGTTTTATGAGCTGTAGAGAAAACCTGATGGGACACCAGTCTGCAGCAGTGTGATACAGACTTACACACTCTCTGGTCCTGAGAGATTTGGAGATTAACGTCTCAGCACACATGATTATTTCTAAACTTGTGATGTCACATAGTAGATTTGGTTTTACATCAGATTAAAGAGGCCCAGATCCAGAGATATTGACTTAATTCAGTAAACATCAGCAGTGAAATCCTTTTGAGGTTTCAGAGAGAAGTGAAGGACTTTTTTTCCCTTTGCATCTCCTAAGACATGCCAAGCTTCATGGGACCTCTATAAAAGAATCTTTCATCACCATCTAGTTATAAGCTTCTGAGCTCACATGCATTTTTACTGGGTTGTAAAGAGATTTCTGGGCAGAGAGTGGAGATCTCAGTGTAAGGAAGTTTCCATCTGCTTTCAGACATTTGTAAATGATGTTCGGATCCAGGAGCAGATGTACATCACCCTGAAGATTGATGACAAACTGAGGTTTGGATATGATATCCTTTTACACGCCTGCTCTCACTCCTGTTATAGAGTCTCTGTTATGTGTCAGCAGTTTCCTGTGCCTCTTTTTGTTGTTTAGCTTTTATGTGTGAGCATATATGTCAATATGTGTATGAATGTGTGTGTGTTTGTGTTTATATTAGAGCTGCACAACATATTGTGTGTTAACTGTCATCGTGACACCAATACCATAGAAAGCTGCAACTGTGTGTTAGTGGCTCAAAGTATTAAAATCCAAAGTCAGTTATTTTAGTAAAAGATGTTTAATCATCTTTTAGTCCTTCCAACCTGAGGCATTGGTTTTTGCGTCTTTTAATTCATTATGATCTGGCCCCAGAGAGATACATGATTAATAATACATGCAGTAATACGTGCAATAATGCCTGTTAATAATTGCTTAAAATGGACAGTATAATTATTTAAACATTGGACAGATAATTAGGCTTGAAAGAGGTTTCAAGGGGTGGTGGTGGTCTAGTGGATAGGATACTTGTCTCTGGGCCGAGAGGTCATGGGTTTGAATCCTACCTTCAGCACACCACCACTGGGTTCCTGAACCAGACCCTTAACCCCAAGTTGCTCCAGGGAGACTGTAGTCAGGGAATGGAAGTCGGTTTGGATAAAAGCGTCTGATAAATGCCATAAATGTAAATGTTTCAAATCGGAAGTTTTAAAAGACCGCTAGTTCTGGTGCATTAACACACATTCTCAGTCCAAAAGAAATAATATCAAAATTGTCAAATAACTGACTTAAGATTTAAGCGGAGCATGTATTAAGTGTCTTTTTGTTGCTCTGGATTGTTGCAGCTTCGCTTTTACTTTGTTTTGAGCGAGTTACTTACAGTACAGGAATTGTGAAAGGCTGGGGATCCCATGAATCAGCAGGAACCTGCACACACCCTGACTGTGGTCATCCATCACAGTGCTGAGATTCTGTCCTTAAATCCGAAATGAAGAACAAGACTCTCGGCTTTGTGTGACGAAACTTTAAACTGCTGTTTTGAAAGTGCTTTGCCAGTGTGAGCCCTATAAAATGCATGTGAGCCCTATAGAAGCTAATAAATTAAGTGTTCAATTTCTCTGTAATTTCAGTCCAGGTTGTTTTATTCTCAGTTTCTAGGTTTTATGAATGAATGTTATCTGATATCAGATACCGGCCCACAATTCCATGCATTCCTAATGTTCAGCATGGTAAAATGTGTCAGCAGATGGAACTGGAGTTTTTTTTCTGTGTACTATTGTATTTTATTTCACAATATATTAAATAAGCAATACCTGGCCTCTGTTATATTAAGAATTTGACCAGTAAGAGATGATTATTGATTGGATCAATCAGCTAATTAAATCAATTAAATCAGACCCTTAAATTGTTTTAATGACCAATGAAGTCTATGCCAATTCATGTCTTTTCTTTTTCAAAAATGTTGTCAAGAGTACTTTTTACTTGCAAACGCTATGGCAGGTTTAACAACCTTTTTGTGCATCGACCTTAAGGTCATTATATTGCAAGGCATCACAATTCCAATATGTAATGTTGTTTTTTACACAACCATTGTTTGTTTGTATTCTATATACAAAATACAGAAACTGATCAAACATACTGTATGTCCCTTAACTTGTCTCACATACCAACCTGTTCACTGTGGTCCGGGGGGAGCTTCATGTTCCAGAGGAAGCTCTAAAGGTAACATACACTCACTTTGTTTACATGTAAATATAAAATGCAGCAACTCTATTTACTGCTAAAATATGATGTCCTTTAACTTTGTTTACCTGTCAATAAAGCATATGTTTGTTATATTTTTAAAATAACACCCAATGCTGTCCTTTCTATCAGGCTGAGGGTCATTTCTGATGTCCTATAGGGAAATAGCCCTTTTGTTTGTACATTAACGACTGATGATCCGTGACGTTTTCTGTCTCTGACAGTCTTCTTCTTTCTATCTCTCTGTCAGCATGAGAAGTTCACCAGCCAGCTCCAGCTGGGAAAGAAGGCCACCTGTGCAGAGCCCCCCAAAACGCCCAAGTCTCCCCCAGCCAAAGTCCCAGAGAGCAAGGCTGCAGAGCCTGTCACTGAATCGCCTGCCAAGCCTGCAGAAACCAAGGCAGATGAGAAAATGCCAGGTGAGTGTTTTTAACTGTTTTGATACTGTTTTTAACAGACTGTACTATCTGTAATTATACATTATGGGCCAAATTAGTACCTTAGCTTTATGGTAACACTTCCAAAACCAGTGCCATTTGCATACCACCCTGGAAAGAAGTGAAAAATCCAGACTAGTCCGATGGTACATTTTCCTGTAAAAAGCGATGTGGGTTGCATGTTCCCCCTACCGTGTTTTCAATGTTATAATCCTAAATGCAAGTCAGCATCAAATTATGCATTTGCACCCACTCAGTTGATGAACTAGTGCATTTAATTTGCACATTTTGTTTGGGCTGAGTTTAATAGCAAGCATCACATCTGCATTTTCAAGAGTACTTGACAAGATGGTGACTTGCTGAAGAAAGGTTTCAGAGCGCTAGTACAGAATTCAAAATTGAGTATTTTATAAGTGTGTCTGCCGGTCAGGGGAATACAATATTAAACATTTAGAAGTATAGACATACGGTATACCCATACAGTTTAAACCATATAGTCATACCATTCAATGTCATGCACTGGATTTGTGATATTTAGATGCTTTTTCTCTCCTTCTCTTGTTTTTATGTCTTGCCACCGATTTCACTGTGGACAGACGTTCTTGAGTTCTTGATTTATTCTGCACTGATGCAGTTTACAAATATTTACCCTTTTTTGCATTTGCTGCAGTTTCACAAAAATTAGGCTACATCTATTTCTTAAAATCCAGTCCATTCTTGGCACCCAATCAGACGCTGAGGATTGGTCATTAAAGTAAAGTGTAAAGTGACCATTTGTCATGTGTGTACACACCACAGCACGAAACTCTTTCTCACCATTTAACCCATTCACCCAGTGAACCAGCAGGCAGCCAGGAACACAGCGCCCAGAGAGTACTACCAATTTGACTGTTTTTTATTTTAATACATTTTTTTTATTAAAAAAAAAATTGCAGCAGCCACAGGAACTTTATGAACTTTATGAATTGGACTTATGTACCATTTTGCACATCCTGCACATTATCTACAAATTTCTTTTAAAGCTTATCCACAGGTTCAGTCATTCTGCCCATGTGCATCATGTTCACAAGCCTTGACTCGTGGCTTAAGTTAGAAATTTGCAACTACTGAAATTGAATCAGGATCTTGTTATATCCTTTTAAATGCCTGTGGCCTGACCAGTAGTTTTCCTCTCAGTCAGCACTGCTTGTGAGTAATCATTATGATCTATATTTACCTACAACACTGACCACTGACTGCTATAGGTGACTTTCTGCCATCCCATACCAGGCACCATAAAACATCTACTGTCTCACCACAGCACTGCATATTATACATAGAGATAAAAACTGACAAATGTGAAGGCAATGCATCAGTTAGCAGACCAAACTTTTAGCATTTACTTGACTCTTGTTTTCTTACACTTTCACAGAAAAGGTAGAAGAAACAACACAGATAAATGTTTGTGCAGGTGTAACCAGCTAAGTGCACATCAGGGTGGCGTGTGTGTGAGTAAATCGAATGAGGAGAGTGCCAGAGAAGTGGAGTGTTGTCTGCAGCAGTCTAATCAGCTAACTTGGCCGAGATACATGTACATCCAGGTTGCAAATGAGTATATGCAACGTAAGCAGAAGCCTACATGAACTCAGGGAGCTGTAGCTGAGCTAGACTTGGCCATAGCCTCATCTAGTTTCATTAACCAGCACTTTATATTTAACCCTGTGTAATTACGAGCATGACATGGGCCTGCAGTAAAGTGCTGGGTATGTAATTATAGGGCAGTGACAGACCCCACACCCAGAACCCTGTTTTTCTGGTCATCAGAAAGGAAAAGGCGGTTGGCGTTTTCCTTGCTTTCGTATCTCATTGCCACCTGGTTATTTTATCCGGATAATTGTCAGCCTCATGCTAGAACGCTGTGAGTGCTTTCAGTGCTCCTTTGGCATCCTCCATGTTTGCAGTGCACTAAATATATCCTACAAAAAGGGTTTAAAGGCTTACTAGATTATTGGGGAAAGCGTAGCAGCCTGTAAACATGTAGCAGCATTAAATGACCCACAGTGTCATAATAAAACATCTGTTCAAGTTTACTTTTCATACTGTGTGTATGATATACAGTGTCACTCTTTATGATGGACCATGTGTGATTAGTACACACACTCTACTGCTCACAGGTTAGCATGGGTTCAATTTTTTGTGCTTATCCACTTAAAGTGTGTTTATGCACCTAATTGTGAATTCTAATATGGTTTTTGTAACATATTCCCTCTTTTGCTGTCTTTCATGGAGACCTTTGTCAGTGACCAAGACTTGAGTGCATCCATTTGAGTGCATCCTCTCCAAGTGGAGTGGAAGAGGAGAGATGGAGTTTATGCTGTGCATGCACCAGTGCAGACATAACAGAGCTTTTTTTGTTGCAAAAGTCACATATAAATGCTATATGTTATGATTTAATAAATAAAAATGAAGGCTTTTATTTTATTTTATCCTCATGTGCTAAACGTATTTAAGATCTGAAATGTACTTGTAGTAGGCACAGCATGTTGTTCTATGGCTTGGTGCAGTTCAGTGACTGGACCTGTTCATTAGATCTGAAAAAGACAAAGATCAGGAGCTTTCGAGAAAAAGACAAGAAGTCAAGAAGACTAATTGTCATTTCAGCCATATACACAGTACACAGTGAAATAAAACAATGTTCCTCCTGGACCACGGTGCAACATAAGAACAAATACAGAACACCTCAGGGATACATACGTGCGGAGAGGACAACATAAAGAAAGTGTGAGGAGAGCCAGGGAGAGATTGGAACAAAGAAAAAACACAACAGTAACAAAACAACAGGACAAGACAACAACAGGACAAAAATGCAAATACAGTATTGAGGTAGACAGAATTGAATAATCATGGTGCAAATATATCTAGGACAGAAAATCTGCAGTAAATAATGAATAAATGGATATTTGCAGATGCAGTTAGTGTGTAAGGGGTGTTTGTGTGTGGGGGGAATGGGGGAGCAGTTAAGATTCAGTTCTGATTGAGGATTCTGAGGGAAGGAAGTTGTTTCCTGTCCTGGCAGCAGAGGCCCATATGCTACGGAACCTTTTGGCAGGCAGGAGGAGGGAGAAGAGAGTGTGTGGAGTATGTGGGGTCACCCACAAGGCTGGGGGCTTTGCGGATGCAGCATGTGGTGTAAATATCGTTGGCAGAGGGCAGAGAAACAACGATCTTCTCAGCTGTTCCCAATATCCTCTGTAGGATCTTGTGATCTGGAACGAAATAATTTCCATACCATGCTATGATGCAGCTGCAGAGAATGCTCTCGATAGTCCCTCTGTAGAATGTTATATGGACTGGGGGAGTGCGCTCTCCTTAGTCTCCACAGGAAGTAGAGACGTTGCTGGACCATCTTGGTGTTATGGGTCCCCGTGAGGTTCACTGTGATGTGAACACCAGGGAGCTTGGTGCTGTGAACGATCTCCACTGATGAGCCGTTGATGTTCAGCGGGGAGCGATCATGTTGTGCCCTCCTGCAGTCAACAGCCATCTCTCTTGTTTTGTCCACATTCAGAGACAGGTTGTTGGCTCTCCACTAATCCATTAGTCCACTGCACCTCCTCTCTGTACGCCTCGCCTATCCTGCCGATCAAACCCAATACGGTTGTGTAATCAGCAAACTTGAAAATGCATTGCTGCACAGTCATAGGTCATCAGTGTGAAGAGCAGAGGGCTGTTCTCAGCATGGTGGTACTGCAGTTTTTGATCATGACTGACTGTGGTCTCTCAGTCAAGAAGTCCAGGATCCAGGTGCAGAGGAAGGTGTTCAGGCCCACAGTCTCAGCTTCCCAATCAGATGCTGAGGATCGATGGTGTTGAACCCTGAACTGAAATCTATGAACAGCATTTTCACAGCATTTTTTTGTCCGTGTGAGTGAAAGCCATGTGAGGGGTGGTGGTGATGGCATCATCCATTAAGGTTGGGACAGTATACAGACTGCAGGGTGCCAAGTGAGGCAGCTGTGATATTACTTTACGATGATGGGTGTGAATGTGATGGGGCGAGAGTCATTGATGACGAGTGTCAGGCACTAGCAGCAAATGGCATGAATCTGTCTCCCTGTGTGACAGTTATAGGAATTTCCAAGTAAAGGAAGGCCAGCAAACCTGTTGTGAAATGAACTTTTCTTTTTGTAGGAGATGTTGCGGCTCTGCACAGAGGAACCCCTTTGTATGGACAGCCGTCCTGGTGGGGTGATGGTGATGCTGATGACGAAAACTCTTTCAAACAAGAGAATAAAGCATCTGGCGCAAAAAAGGAGCCAGGTAAGCATTTGTTTTATTTATCTGTAGCAGTTTGCGTCTCTATCTTACATATTCAGAAGTTCTGCAACACCTTCGGACTGGTAACACAGTTCGGTGTTTTACAACGAAATATACAAAGTTAATGAATTTACTGTTTTGTAATGACCCAATGAAAACAGTATAAAAACATCTGTTTAATGTTTATTGTCTTTATAAGTAATTTGAGTCTGCAGAGTTTTCTTATGACAGTGATGTGACAAAAATGTAAATTTGTAAATGAATCAAAGGCAAAAGGGTGTTTAAATAGCTATTATACATAAATAAACATGATACCACTAAATGATGTGTCATATATCTACACAAAATCCTGCAACCACCATACTGAGTACATTTTTTTCAATATGAGCTTATGCTGCTAGCTGAATCCAGGAGGACAGACCAGACAGACTTGGTTGGGGTGTGTTTGGTCCAGAGGTTAACAATCCTATTAATTTTGGCCATGCAGGAGTAACAGGATTGAGATTACTGAGCCTTTACCGCAGCAGGACGCCACACTATATGTGGATTATAGACACTGGACGAAAGAAAGCCAGAGTAGGAGCCACTTTAGTGCATGAAGAGAGCAGTGAATCATGCTGTTACATGCAGTGTTTATTAATGCTGTGACTTGCAGTGGGTGGTGGTGGTGGCCTACTGGGAAGGACACTTGCCTCTCAACCAAAAGGTCATGTGTTCGAATCCTACCTTCAGCACAACACCACTGGGTTCCTGAGCAAGACCCTTAACCCCAAGTTGCGCCAGGGAGACTGTCCCCTGTAGCCAGGGAATGGAAGTCGCTTTGGATAAATGCTGTAAATGTAAAATTATTAAAGGGTTTTACAGGGGCTTAAATTTAACAATGCATCAAAATATTGTGATATCACAATTCAAAAATGTGACAGTATGTACTGAGAATAAGAATTATATTAATTATGATATTTAATGTGACCGCTTTGCTTAAAGTGTTACACCAGTGTTGATCAACAACCCAGTCCAGCACATTCATATTATACATCAGCACCCCAAAACCCGTGTAATAGCTCGAGTTTTATTAGTAAATTCTGCCAGAACTGAATCTCTGTGTCATCATTTTTCATTCAAATTTCATTGTAAATATTGTGAGAATTTTGTTTTCAGTCTAGTATATAGACTGGACCTTCATGAAGTGACTTGGCTTGAACACTTTGAAACAAAAATGATGTTTGATCTTCTGCATCGTTCCTCAAATGAAAGGAGTGTAGAGTTGATGCTCAGCATCCTGGTGATGCTGGTGATCAACAGGAGAGGTGTTGACTCTGATAGGAACTAGTTATAACAATTACATTCATTTTTTTTAAATGTACCACACTTACACAGTTCAGCTTGGTCCAGTTTAGGATAGTCCTTTTTTCCATCCAAGGCTCAGAAATGTGAAGTCATTCATGCCCCTGGGTGACTCTTAATTGAATTCCCCTTAGACAGCACCCTCTCTGTTAAGGACAGCAGTAAATATAGCCTCAGTCAGTGTTCCTGTACTTTCCTGAGCTAATATTTGGCAAATCAGGAGAAACAAGTGGACACTGAAGGGCATGGTTTATATAGGTCTCACATTCTTTCACCTCGTTGAACAGTGTGCATAGGCAGCTTTTTAAGAATCCGCATACACACATATGTTAGGTTACGGTTATGCCTGTGAAAAAAAGACAACCCTTCATGCAACAGCTCCCCACATCAAAGCACCCTCTCCTATTTTTAGTCTGTGGTGAAGTCTTCTCTTCCTTTGTGAAAGGCAGTGGCGCTAGAGTAGCTAGGACGGAAGAGGGACAGAATGGAAAGGAGCCAGTGAATAGGCTCATTTGTAGCCTGGCCCAGCCCCTTGTGTGTGTATTGTCACCAGAGGGTTTCTGCATTTGACTCTGTGTCATCAAACTGCCGCACCTTCTAGAGATGGAACCTAACATGCCCTGTCTTTCGTAAGTACTGCTGTGTTTAATGTGCTTTCGGCGATTTTGAACATAGACGGTAGTGAGTATGATCTGGAGCGGCTGTTACTCTGTTTATATCCATATTCTACATCCATGTTTCATATTGTCACCGTCATAAGAAAAGCTTGTGACTCTTTTTCAGTAGTTATTTTTATGTCATTCGGAAACCCCAGCTTCTCTTAACGTTGTATGAACGTTTCATGTTGACTGGACTGATCTGAAATTACACTGGCAATCTAAAGTTCTTTCCTTCTTCTGTAAAGTTGACTTTCTTGTTCCAAATCATTTTACTCTCTGCTGTCATTTACAGGAACTGTGTGGTATCAAGCCTAAGAGTAATCACACTAATTACATTGTTTGTGAAAAGTCCTCTGATTCTGATTGCAGTGTTGGGTTTGGGGAGAGTTTGACTGGGTTATTTGTCTGATTGGGGTTTCGAAAATGAATTCAGAGGAAGTGCAACAATATTTTTAAACAGGAAGTTCCATCACCATTCTGACTGGATTTTATTTTAGAAAGCCCCTAGTAGCAAGAAGGAAATATAATACTGCATAAACTCCACAACTAAAACGATAGAAACCATAGAACTAGTGGCAAACGTCCATGAAAAGTATGATGTTGATTGAGATGAGATGTTTGAGCCCTAAAAACTCCTTCCATTTCTGACAAAAGATCACAACCAGAAACCCAAATGCAGTGAAGTTTCGTTTAGAGGGCAGTAGCAAAAACCCAATGAACAGACAAAAGCAGAAGATGCATATAAACATCAAAATTCAAAACAGAAAGTGGGTCCAGAAAAAGGAGCACACAAGGAGCATGTAAGGCTTTGCATGCTTGAAGAACCAGATAATACACTGAAAAGAGATTCTCTTCCTTTAAATAGCCTTTAAATTGTACGCAGGTGATTCTGATCTGTGGCTATGTTGTAGCATGGGACGGATTTCAGGATCCGGACTCTCATCCTCACAGCTGGTATAACTTTTTTACATGGCTGCTGGAGCCTGAAGATTAATACGTCATTGGGTTCAAATGAGAGACCAGTTCTCTGTCTAAAGCTGAAAATGAAAATAAAAATGACTTTCAGTTTTACATTCTTTTTTTTTTTAGCCAGACGTCATTATTCTCAGAAATAAGTCTCTGTGATCAAACTGAAGGGATTGTCCTGTTTTAGAAGAAAAGAATCCACTGGTGCAAATATGCTAGGCTCAGTGCCCATAAATATGAAATTGATATGGAAAAAAAAATAATAAAAAAAAAATATATATATATATATATGAAAAAAACAAGAGAAAAAGACGTGTTTAGTCTGTCTTTACTAATAATTGTTCCAAAGGGTGCCATGTATAGAAGAGTAAAGTGCCATTTGGACTGTCTGGATGGTGAAGCGTATGTCTTGCCACATTTGCATAATTTGCTACCAGGCAGTAACAATGGTCCTCTACTCATCAGACATCTGTTATCAGCAAATTGAGTTATGCAATCATTAATAACAGGGTGTCCTAACTGACTGTCATTAACCATCCCGCTTCTTCATGTCAGATCTGACAAATTAAGTTATGACTGCACACTTTATTGTAAAGTGCCTCCTGCAGATGGAATTGTCAGATGCTAAAAGCTTGCTGTGTTGATTCTTCTGTGCGAGGTCATGACACCTGACTCCTGAGATGCTAATTTTCAATGTCCCCCCTTTTTGTGATCCCACAGACAGCAAGGATGCCAAGCGGACAGAGAAATCCAAAGAGAATGGCCTGGCTTCCTTAGGACCAGAGCCTAGTTACTTTGAGATTCCAAGTAAAGACGGCCAAATGGCGGAGAACAGCATCCACGAGATCCCGACCAAGGACACAGAGGGCAATGCGGCCACAAAGTCCGCCACAGGCAGTGCTACCGCTCAGGCCAACACCTCGTTCACCATCGAGTTTGACAACACCTCTCCGGGGAAGGTAACCATTAAAGATCATGTGTCTCGACCAAGGCCCAAGAAGTCTCAGCCAGGAGGTAAAGAGCTCAGCACACTGCAGGCCGCCATCATGGCATCCGAGACCAAGGTGGCAGACTGGCTAGCCCAGAATGACCCTCCTCTGGTGAGACGTGAGTCCACGGAAGAGGACAGCAAGAGCATTAAAAGTGATGTCCCCGTCCACCTCAAGAGGTTGAAAGGTGAGTTGTTTTTTACATGTGTGTTAATAACATTAATTCAGGATTTCAAAATTGAAGACCTGTATCAGGATGTTGTGGAATAATTACGCATGATTTATTAAGCTTTGAATGAATGACTCAAATGTGTTACATCAATATAACACACAAACAAAGCAACAAAGTGCTGAGGTAACATTTTATTTGTCTGCAGCCACAACAAAGGTTCCTCATTTCTCGAAATAAAAGATTATGTAATTGTGGCTAAAGTGTTCAAATATCCTGTTACGTATGTAAATAAATATATATATTTATTTAAATATAAATTACATAAATAAAATATAAATATATATACATTGAATTCACTTGTTATTCTGATCTGATCAAAAAATAATACTTTTACACCATTTCACATTGAAATTACAACAAGATTTTCAGGACAGACTGCTTTTTGAATGAGGCACAATACAGGACAATACATTTCAGGGGAACGGCTACAGGGGAAATTTTACATGGATATGGGCCCTTTAGCCACCTGAAAGGGCCCCAGAAACTGTTTAACTGAGGGTACAACTGAGTTTAGTGGGTAATAATTTTTTTGCTTTACATTATAATACAAAAGAATTAAGTGCCAGCATTAAGTTCACGTTTGTTCATGTCAGTAGTTATGCTTTTTCAAAGCTTTTGTGTTTAATGCGAGCATGATTAACAGAAGCAAGACATTTTTTTTTACAAATTAAGCAAACAAAGCAAGTAAGTAATTGGTTATGTGGTGATTTTTATACCCTTTTGGATTGTGGTTTTTAATACAGCAGCAAAAAGCAGGATTTATGTCAGTATGTCTAAAATGCTTTTGGCGTAAAATCTGCATCGATTTGCTGTGCGTATTGTATTGCAACCCCTGTACTGGACAAAATGAATAGTAATGTACGTGTGACACCCCTAGTATTATACAAACAAAGGAAACTGACTCAGTGACTGGTTCTGAGCACAGACCCCAAGTTGTCGGAACCCTTAAGATGTGATCTGGATGTATGTGAGTATATGCAGACCATGTGTGTCTTTTGCATCACCCTGCTGAAGTACCAGACGCTTGATCTCATTCAAAGTGTAAAGTACAAATTGTGTCCAGTTGTCATATGTGAACAGCATGAAATTGTTTTCTGTATTTAACAGATTCAACCAAGTGTAGTGTTTCTAAGATCATGCATTTTTGCAAAAATGTTGCTTATTTGTCACATTTGTGGCATCAGTTTCAGCATTCGCTAATTGCTGTTGGAGGGACATTGTCATTAATCACACCAGTCTCTATCAAACCTTTATTCTAAGTGTTCAACTCACCCAGAAATCGTGTGCGACTGTGAAATGTCAGATTTTCAGCTGTGCTTCCCTCTCTAAGGGATTATCTGCTACCTAGCACTTTTTTAAATCCTCCTCTCATAACACCCATAGACAGAGCTTAGCGCTGGAGCTTGGTTTAGCACTCTTTTCCTCACCAAGGCAGTCAAGGCACTTCTCTTCCAGTAGCTGAAGCACATCATTCGCATTATTAGTGATCAAGCCCTCAATTTTTGTATGTATATAAGGACATATAGAAGATCAGGATCGTTCTGATTAGTGGATGATTTGGGATGCTTCTCTCTGGTAGGATTGTTCTTTTATGCCTTGTTCTGTTGTAGCCCAATGCTTTGTGACCGGAGACCCTTTCTCATTTCAGTTTGCCTTCTGAATTAAATGGGTGCTAATTTATGATGACCATGTGCCTCTGGGCTAGGGGAGCGCTGACAGCGCTGATGTGAGCAGAGATGCATGAGCTGTGTGCGTGGGTGGGGGCAGGCGATTGATGAGGGCTGTCGGTTTCTGCAGTCAATCCTGTACAAGGCGTGGTTCAGTGTTTCTCGGGGGAAACGTGTGTCCATTTGTTCAGATGTGTTTTGTTAAACAAACGGCTCTGGATTGAGTTTTTCCTCCATGAAGTCTGGAGATTGGAGCTGTCATTGTGATTTTTTGGATGCATGAACAGTAGTGTGAGATGAACAGATCTGGGAGGTAAGAAGACTGCATAAGGGATCTTGAGACCAGAATTAATATTGATGATCTCAGGTGAGTGCTTAGCCAGAGGAGGACAAATGTGGGATAGAGCAGAAGCAATGCACCCATACAAAGATTCTGGGCTGATAATTAGCACTTTGATACCAATATTATTAGCTATTCATGTAGTATTCTTTCGCTTTCAGAGTTTAAATATGTATTAAGTTCAGTGAGTGTAATGCTTGTCAGAAAGGATCATTGATTAAATTTGCATTGCTAAATCAGGCATGGCAGTTATTCAGCTTTTGAATATTTAGCAGAAGCTCTTCGTTAGAGCGACAGTGGTGGCTGAATTTAACATTAGGAGTCTGGCCCAGGGATTATTAATGCTGTATAGAAAGGGAACTAAATCTATGAGGCATATTTTATGGGAATGTGGTTGTATCCTGTTTCAGTGAGTGAAGACTGTATATCATTCCGGTTCAGTAAAAATATCTCCATTTTTTTTTTATCAACAGCCGGCCTTTAAATTGTATGAAAATTTCATGAAAAACGACCAATGGAAAAGGCTGACAAGAACATTTCAATGTGTTTTTACATGAACCTGCATTAAAAGTAAAGAATGTGCTGCTGTTGGTATTTATGCAGTGTCAATGCATTCTAACATAGGGATGGACAGGAGCTCTGCAAATCACCAGACATTTGACCAGTCAGTTGAAGTATTATATATGTAGAAAACTCAGGAAACTATTTTGATTGTAATTTCTCCAGAAAAGTTATAATAAAACAGTTTTTTTTTAATCAGTTTAATTGTAATTTTTTTATTTGATTCTGTCTCACATCTTTCACATTGTCTTTATGTTTTGCGCCAAATGTTTTGTCTCAATAAGAGGACTGATAAGAATCGGCACTGTTGGTTTTGGTATCAGAGTCAGTAATATCTTACCGTTCCCTTCCTTTATTTGCAATGTTCACTAATAGTTGTATGTGTGTAAGTACACAAGTAAAAAGATGTGTCCATGTTTATAATTGTTCTGGAACTGTTATTATGTATGCACCAGTATAAAGCAGGTACATCCTTGCCCTGTAAGCATTAGTGGGTGTTCTAAAGTTTGTTTGTTTGTGTGGGATTACACTGGTTGAAGTAGATGACTCATGCACTGCCGATGAGACCAGCTCTGGTGTTTCAAAGAGCATGCTGTGTGGCACAGAAGAGCTCCTTTGTCTGCGGGCTGATGCATGCGAGGCTGGTGTCTAGTGTGGGGTGGCTCTCCCTGCCTCGCAGAGCTGGGCTGTCAGCTCTGACTGCATGCTATTTCCTGAGCTGCTGAAGAATCAGCACCCCCTCCTCCTCCTGCTTCTGCTTCTACTTTTCTTTTTGCTTTTCTTTTCTTCCCCTCTAGCTGTAAAGGCTAGTTTTGGATTGTGCTAAATTACTGGTGTGCAGCCCCCCCTGCAACTCGAGACACTGGTCTCTCTGCGCTTGCACAATGAGGCTCTTATGGGGGATTTTGTTCTAGCTGTGCTCAGGTGCATTTCGGAGGCTGCGCATTTGTTGGCAGCCACTGCACTCTTCTCCTGCTGGACGTGCACTAACGGGCCAGGTTTAGTATTTGTGTTTGAGCAAAAAAAACTGTGTGTTTGCTGTTAATGCTTGGTTATCACATAGAAGATGATACATAGAGAGTCTGTTTTTTTTGTTACACTGTTTGGATATCATTATGTAGTAACATATTTATAACTAAATAGTTATAGTTAAATAATTTACATTCTGAATCAAAAGGTTTGACTTTTTCTGACTTTTTTGGTTTAGTTAAGTGTTAAGATGGCAGAAAGCAAAACAAGACCGTACACATGACTATTATGTTTCGTTAGATTAAAATTGCAGTTACATTATTTTTGTGTTTGGTTCTGGGTTGGACTATCTAATAGCTTTTATTATCTTTAGTGATAATTGTGACTTCTAAGAGTAAATAACTGATTTTTGTTTTTACCTGTTTTCGGTCCAATTTAATCGTTATCAGTTCTGTCCACAGGCTAGATGAGTGGAGAGTGAAGGCTAGCACATGGCTTTTTTTCCAAGGCATGGCTGTGACATCACCTGGGAATCAAATTTGCTGTAGAACTAAACGGTACTCTGAAGCCTCAGCCATGAAAAGTTTTCATTATTTTCGTCTCTGCTTCTCCCCATAGGCAGCAAGCATGAGGATGGCACCCAGAGTGACTCGGAGAACGGCCTAGGCCTGCGCTTCGGCAGCAGACGCCATGCAGCACTGGAAGAACGCCTGAAGGCGGCCGGACTGGCCAGGTCTAAAGCTAACGGCGCAGAGGCAGGACCCGCTACCAGCCGCACCGCTTTCATGATCGAGTTCTTTGATGAAGATAATCCACGCAAGCGTCGCTCCTACTCTTTCTCCCAGACTGCACCGCTCTTGGGAGGAGTTCCAGGGGAAGGGCTTTGCCCGGCTCCACCCTCTCGTCCTAAGGTCACGTCCACGGCAGCCGATGGGAGCAGGACTGTGTCTTCAGTGCTGGCGTCGGTAGCCCCCACAGCAGCGCGGCTGCTGCAGAAGCAGAGGTCAGAAGACCCGAATCTGGTGCGCAGCTCTGTCAGCACGGGGCAGCCCAGCCCAGCTGAGGAGTCGCAGAAGCAAGACGACGACCAAAGCGACAAAGGCACTTACACCATCGAGCTGGAAAATCGCAACCCTGAGGAGGAAGAGGCCCGCCGCATGATCGATAAGGTAAAGACCATACTGTGAAATTTACGTTACATTACTTTGGCAGACGCTCTTATCGAAGTACTCAAGTTTCAGGACTGTGTGAGAACCAGAGGAAAGTTGTAAGTGCTAAAATCTTGTCTACGTAGGGCGTAGTTCAAGAAGTGAGATCAGGAGAAGAGATGCTCTCTGAATAGATGAGTTTTCAGGAGGTTTTTGAAGCTAGAGAGCGATTCTGCTGCTCTGGTCGCCTTTGGCAGCGTATTCCACCACCAGGGAATCACGAATGAGACCAGTCTGGACTGGGTTTGCCTTGTGTGTAGGGAGGGCAGAGCCAGGCGAAGTTCCTTTGAGGGGCAGAAGAACATAAGCCTGAATGATAAGTGTTGACCCAGATGTCACTCTGTAGGCAAGAGTTAGTTACTTGAATTTAGTTCGGGCAGCCATGAGTAGCCAATGTAGGTCAATTAGCAGTGGGGTGACATGCAACCTTTTGGGTTGGTTGAAGACAAGATGAGCTGCTGTGTTCTGAACCAGCTATAAGGGTATTATTGTAGATACTGGGAGATCTAATAGGAGGGCAAATTTCAAGCTGCAACTCAAAATGCAGACTTCAAGATTGGCACTGCTACTGTTTTAGCTATATAACATACTTTGGCTCAATCATTAGATATCAGTATGTCATACAGTGTCAGAAACTTAATAGGCAAATTTATCTAAGATTGCTTAAAGGGGACCTCTTATGCAAAACTCTATGGGCTATACAAAACATGTTCATGAGGTTCTTACATACAGAGATATCACCAAGTTTATTCTTCACAGTTTCAGGCCCGTTCAAAACACGCCGCTTCAGGGCTCTGTCCCTTTCCTGTATATAAGCTGTTGCTGGCCACGCCCCCTCACCCCATGCTCCACCCACCCCTTACGCTGCTCGTAACGAAACGAAACTTAACTGCAATAGAAACACAAATGTCATTATTTGAAAGTAGAAGAATAAACCTGGTGAAATCTCTTTATATGAGAGTGATTTTGTGCAAAGGACTTCATGAACTTGTTTTGTATAGCCCATAGACCTATTATAACTAAAGTGAGTTTTGCATAATATGTCCCCTTTAATAACTCAACGCAGTTTATAAAGGCTAATAAGTGGAGTGTAAACTTACATTAGCCTTTAGAAAAACTCCAGGCATGTTTTGTCTGATTCTTGTCTGAATTGCATAATCCAAATACCCTCAGAGATACAGAACTGTTAGTGTTCATTTAAAGCCTTAAGCAGCAGAGATATACACATATTAAAGCAAAAAAATCCTGTGGTGAACAAAAACGTCTAAGCTTACAGATAATTAAGTTTTGTGTACGTTACATACTCATTGTGTTTATTGTGATCTGGCCTAAATGTGGACCTGTGAAAGGTGTATATTTGTTTGTGGTCATTATTACATATGTAAGCTGCATTGCACTTATCAGGTCATGTGACCCAAGCTACCGGAAATGAGATATGGAATTCTCAAACTTCAGTACTCTTGCCACACTAAATATCAAAATGCCTTGACATAAAATTTCAGCAGGTATTAATACGCCATGATTTATTCTCAGAGTTAGGTGCCATGACAGATGAACAGGAGTTTTCCTGACACAATCTTTCACACTCTTTCTGAAATGGTGTTGTTTTGCCTGGAGATCTGTCTGAGTGGTGAACTATTTGAGCGACCCCCGCTGTGAATCTATATCTGATGGGATTGTAATGGGCATCGGTGACTAACCATGCAGTTCTGTTGTAATTTATTTCCCCTTTAGGGAGCTCTAAAGCTTTGTATTTGTTATATAGCCTCTGTGTGCCGTTGCTTGCTGGCATCTTTACACCGGTGCTTTTAATTAGAAAAAAAGTCATTTAGGGAGCAGCCATTACCCAAAACAAGAAATTAAACTGAGTGAACGTGTGAATGAATGGACAGACATTTATGTATAAATGAAATGATCTAATGCAAGCAAGAGCTCAGGTTTTCTTCAAGCCTCAAGAGTTTTTAGAAGTGTGTGCATTAAGCAGCCTCTCTAATTAACACCTTCTTTTCATGCCTCACTTGTGTTGGGCCTCATTTTCTTTCCCTGTTGCCATGGAGCCAAGGTTTCTGCACATGTGCTCTGCAGACTCTTGGCTTTGCAGCCTTGTTTGCCACTCAGGTGTCAGTGTCCCATGCCTTTCTGTTTTTGGTCCTTGCACTGTGTAGGTGTTCGGGGTGGAGAACTCTCAGAATCCTGGTTGTCTTAAGCAGCAACAAGGAGTTGGAAAGGCTAAGGAGAGTAAGAAGACCAGCGAATCTACAGCTGAGGTAAGGTCAAAGGCTCGGGGCTTGTTTATTGCTATTGTTATTGTTTATTGGGAGACAGTTTACAACCAGCTGTAATTGTCATATATATATTTTTACTTTTCTGTTCCATAGCAAAAGAAGGGATTTTGGGTGGGCCTGAAATTATTGCAAATTGCACTTTTGAACAATGTGAAAAGAATAAATATAAAAAGAAGCTTGACAGATGTTTATATTTTCCAAACTAACTACTTTAGCACATTCGGCTCAGCCTGCAGCGGTTTCTCACTGAAACATGTTTGTGTACAGAGAGCAATTTTAAAGAACTGGCACAGAGCAAATAAACATGCTGATATAGTACAATGGTAATTTTTGTATTTTGTGAAAACTCGTCTGTTTAAGGAGTGCCCTCAGATCCAGGCGTGGACAGAGGAGTACTGTGTTGCATGAGAATGGCTGTGTTTTAAAGGCCTACTCCAGTAGCCTGTAATCTGTGTCAGGCATTCCCTTTTTTGACCACTTCCTTGTTACGCAGAGAGTGTAGGCCACTCACTGACTGACCCAGTTAAGAGCGAAGAGTGCTCTCTCCCCTCAAGGCACACAGACACACGACCAAGATTAATGGAACCATACAGTCGTTGTTCTACATCCTTGTGGATTTGTATTTAAGCACAATACCTTCTCCTCAAAATTAATATACAACATCTGCCAGCCACTGGAATATGCCCGAAATTTGAGCATGGAAGGTTTTTTAAGGGCCTTTCTTGGAAAGGAATGCCTTGTACATAATGACTATGAGGAACTGAGAAATCATGTAACATGAATTTTTAATAATCTGAAGAATCTTTCACCATCTTACTCAAACATAAGCGTATTAGTAAGTCAATGAAGTCCTGCATTAGTCAATCAAAATAAGAGTCTTTGTCATCACACTGTTTAAGTCAATAGTAGGAGTGTATTGATTCGAACTGAGCCTAACATATGTTCATTCATTTGCAGGGTCGTGTGAATGAGTCTGTTGCTGTCGGGAGCCCACAGTGGGTTTCGCAGTGGGCCAGTTTAGCTGCTAATCATACTAGGACTGATCCTGAGGGTTCTGGAGCAGAACCCACAACCTTTGTCCATCAAGAACGAGGTATATGTCTTTGTGTCACTGAATATTGTTCCATGCTGCTCTTATTGTGCATAGAACGTCTCAATGGAATAGTATGTAGTAGTATAAGATACATCCTGAGTGAATGAATGACAGAGAAATTCTGTCGAAAGTGTGTATTCTAAATGTGCAGGTGTCTTGTTTTGTGCAGAGAAAAAACACGATTTTACATTTTTGGATGTTTTTCTTTCAAAATCAAAAGTTTATTAATTTAGGAATATGCATTGTGACTGATTTTGATCTTTGCAGTGAAGGTCTTCGTCATAGTTCTTAATCATAACAGACAGGGTAAACTGCCACACGGGTGCTTGGTTAGTAGTAACACAAAGCTAGTTTTAGTTGTGGTGATGAATCATTATCTTCACACAATGTTATTTCTCTTCAATGGATGATCTGCCAACATAAAAGTAGTAAACGTAAGTAGTGTAGTTAGTATAGTTACAGCCTCACTCTGCTGTCTCAATAACTACTAGGGCAGCTGGAGGCATAGTGGTTAGGGAGTTGCCCTGCGATCAGAAGGTCATGGGTTCAAATCCCAGGACTACTAGTGTCATCACTAAGGTACACTTGAGCAAGGTACCGTCCCCACACACTGCTCCGTAACGTACTCGAATAGTGATTCGGTTAATTGAATAGTGGCACTTAGGATGACCTGTACACATCCTTTATTTGAACACTACAGCACAACGAACTAATACTTCTTGACGTCTGAGGTGTAGTGATCAGGTTGAATAGGTGCTAGAGCAGAAAAATTACACAATTGCCTCATTAATGTAATTCCAAGAACACCTAAAATGTTGTGTAAGTTTAGTAAGAGATCTGCAGGAGCTGGTCAGCTAGTGGTGAAAAGAGCTGAAACTAAACATGGTGGAATGGTCATTAGTCACTATGCTGCCTGCTGCTGGAACCAACTGGCCATCAATATCAGATCTGCCCAAACTATAGCCAGCTTCTCCTACACCCTCTTCTTTGAAATACCTGCACTTCCATCACACTTTTAATATCCTCTTATGCATTCTTTTATTTTTTACTTCCTACAATTTTTATGTTTCCTGATTTATTCATATTTTATTCTCATTCTTTATTATGTCTCCTCGCTTGGTGTATTATTTCCTTATTCCTCAAATGAGTTCCAGATTACTTTGTTTGTGACATGACTACGCTGGATGTGTGTTTCTAAAGTGATTTGCAAACATTTCTCTTTCAGATGCTGATGCCTCTATAAAGAGCACAGGCTCTGCCACCTCCAGCCAGTGTGAACGGAAGAGAAGGACCCTGCCTCAGCTCCCCACTGAGGAGAAGAGCAAACCCGGCAAGACCTCCACCCTTGGCCTGCGCGAGATCGGCGAGAAGCAGGACACGGAGCCCCAGGAAAAAGAGGGCCACTTCGAGCACAAAGGTGATGGCGAATGCGCCCCTTCTGTTAAGGATGTTGTGAGTGGAAAGACCTCCCAGCAGGGCGGGACAGGTGGAATGCTGGCATCCTCCTCTAAGCCCTCCACACGTCCTGCAGAAAAACAGCCTGAGGAGGGCCGTAAGAGGCGCACGGAAGACAAGAGCAAAGGGAGCGATGGGGAACGGACTGGGAAACCCCTTGTTCGGCAAGGAAGTTTTACCATTGAGAAACCAAGCAGGAATGTTCCTATTGAACTCATCCCACGCATCAACCGGCAGGTGGGAGGGCGAGAGCGCAGCGATTCCGCCGGCAGCATGGACACAGCCACCTTGCTGAAGGACACGGAGGCTGTCATGGCCTTTCTGGAGGCAAAGCTCCGTGATGAGAAGAAGCTGGATCCGGTGCCCCCTAGTCAACCTCCTGGGTGCTCCATTTCCCCAGAGTCGGATGTGGACACGGCCAGTGCAGTCAGCGAGGCGGAGCGGAAGAGTGCACAGAAGCGCCGCTCTCTCAGTAGCCTGCACAAAGAGAAGAGTAACCTGAGCTCTGCCGGGAAGAGTGCAGCGAGTGCACGGGATCGTCTGGAGAGGAAGCCCAAGACAAAGGTTCCAGACGGCCGTCCAGATACCCGTCGTCCATCCCAGACGACCTCTCGCGTCCGCCAGCCTTCACTAGACCTGACTGATGATGAGCAGACGTCTTCACTGCCCATCTCTGACATTCTCTCCTCCGACCAAGAGACCTACTCTGGCCGCTCCCACGGACGTGGCACCTTCACCTCCACCGACAACCTACTGCAGTCCAAGCTGGACTCCAAAGCTGCCAAAAGCAGCAAGACCAGCAGGACGGCCCAGCTCAGCAGCTCCGCTGTAGCGAAACAGGTGTGCCCGTGTTTATCTATTAGTCTTTAGTTTTAAATGCACTTTTTCTTGTTGTTTTGTTTATTTTATTCTCTTGGGAAGAAGGGCAGACTGTTAAGTGCTGTAGTTTCGAATTGGCAATTTCTCATGCAAGAGTGATGTAGTTTTGGTTCTTAGAGGTTCATGACATATTGATGGCTGATATATGAATCAGAATCAGAAAACGTTTTATTGGTCCCAGAGGAAATGGCTTAAAAACAACAACAGCCACGTCCCTGGGAGCGCTTGACCACCATCCTTTCAGTTAATAGCTGACCACGCTAACCAGTGGCACCACAGAGACTCCCTCATATATTAATCACGAATGGGACGATGTAATAATTACTGATACTAACATTGGAAATGCGAATATTAAATAATCACAAAAAAAAAAGCTTTTTTTTTTGCCTTGCACTAAAATTTTGTTGGCGTCAACAGCAGGCAGGGCTTCCTACACCTCGACCCACCAGAGCCTCCCTGCTGCGACGTGCTCGGCTGGGGGATACATCGGACACTGACCTCGCGGACGCAGACAGGGTGTCTGTGGCCTCTGAAGTGTCAACCACTAGCTCCACTTCCAAGCCCCCGTCAGGCAGGAAGGGCCCGTCCCGAATAGACATGCTGGCCCAGCCCAGACGCACAAGACTGGGCTCCATCTCGGCTCGCAGTGACTCGGAGGCCACTGTTAGCCGCAGCACAGCAACAAGGCTGTCGGCTGAGACGGCTCTGCGGCTCGGCCTGCGTGCCACCAACCCAGCAGACAGCAAGCTGAACCCACGCATGCGAGCCAACAGCGTCTCTAAGTTAGCAGACACCAAGACCAAAATCACGCCCCCTGTCTCTGGCTCCCCTGCAGGTGAGCTCACAGCACTCATTACTGAACATGGCCTCTCCTACTGTCTGCTCCGTATTTGTAATACATCATTAAATGTTTGGATAATGATTGCTAATGATTAAATGCACACTGCACATCAAACGACCCCTAGCTGTTTTTGTTTTTTTTTTTTGTACTTGTTTATCAGTAACTTAAATGACCCTGTTCAGAAGTACATAGTCTTTAAACCTTTGTCGGGCAGTGTATATTTGCACGTTTTCACTTTTCTATTGAAGTAAGCATAGTTCTGTTGAAGTAAGCACAGTAAGCAAATTGCCTATAATACTTTATTTGGAACTTGAGAACACGTGGATGTCTTTTTCTTGCTCTATTTTTAATAATCGTTAATAGTACATTTGCACAGTATGACTATATTCAGTTGCTTCAGTAATAAATCATAAATTATGCCACATTAAACTTTTCTGAGCATATTGCTGATAACCTCAGTATGGTGTTACGTTTTGTTATACAGAGTGCATAACTAGTGGACTTAACGCAGCACAATGTATGAAATGTACTATAAAAAATCACAACATTCATTGCTAATGACTGGCATCAGTGTGCCACTGATGTTTCTTTCGATCTTTTCTGACTAAAAACTATCTCACATTTTGTGTACTGTGCAGTTTTTCACCCTTCCCACTGTTAGCTACTAGGCGATCCAAGAGAAAATGACATAGCTTTCGTGTAGCTTCAGACTAACTATAACCAAAATACTGAACCAACAAAGGTCATCTGAGAAGTTGTCCATCATGTTTATGCTACTTAAAGGTTCATCTTGCCTTAATCTAGTGGTTCTGATTTGTCTCAATGTGCCTTATTTTCATTGTGTGTCATCTGTAATTGTCGTTTGACTGTTTGTGTGTCGGTGTCCCTGCATGCATGTGTTGTGTATAAAGAGAACTTTTATGCAGAGATGCCTCCACCAGAACCTGAAGATGACCTAGCAGACGAGGAGCCCATGGGTACTGTACCACCTCTGGGCTGTGTGTGTGCCTTTCATTGTGTGTGTGTGTGCGTCTGTGTCTGTGTGTTTGTGATTGTGCATCTGTCTGTGCATGTCAGACCGTGGTCAAATACACAGCCGAATTTCTGAAAAACATGATAATGAACCAAAGTAACATAATATCTCACAACAGACCCTCGAAAAGAGCTCTGGATTGTGTTGGTGTGGATTTGACTTGGCTCTTTTGAACTTGTTAGCTCTCTTCCAGTTTCCATCCTAAACAGTAATGGAAATGACTGAGGATCCTTACTTTGAGTAGCCTTCTGACTTTTTGAGTATCACCAAAATGAAAAAATTCACCTATTCCATTTAGGATAAAGATATTTGAAAACGTTTTCGTTTGTGGCATATGCTAAATGTCCAAATTTGAAGAGGCATCAGATTTGCTATAATGCTGATGCAAGCACTAGGTAATTGGAATCAAAGGCTACAGTACAGTACTGTTGCATAGGCTCCCCCTGATGGCAATAAATAACAACATCATTCTGGTCAGACTGACCATGAATGCTGTACTCATCTAAAGCCTTATAATACCTTAAGTTTTATTATACTTACTTTAATGATTTAAGAGAGATTAGAGTATCCTGTCACTTGTTAGTGTGAACATTCAACCTTACTTTGGTGATGACCAAGACTTTATCCATTATGTTCTTATCAGGTTTGGGTTGCTGGGGCACTCTTGGCTCTTAGTTGCCTTTTGGCTGGGTTTTTTGCTCTCTGGGATCATGTGCGCTCTTTATACATGATATTGTATCATTTTCTGCCTCTGTTTGAAACAAGGTTTATGTAATAACAGTATATGCTTTATACAATACTAAGGGAGGTGCTGACTCCACTAAATTAAAATGTGTATTAAATAATGACATTCAGACCTTGTATCATTGGCAGAAAAGGCTGTGGTTGAATCTTTGGTGCAGAATTTGCTGTTTTTCTCATCCTCTAACACCTCTAAGGTCTGTGTCTAATACTGACAAACGTCTGAAGCTCAATTATTGACAACCCCCTAAGGCTTTTGACCCCATTTTTTCAACATTTAACTCCCCTCCTTGTTTGTTTTAGAACCCGTTTTGTTTTCTAGCACACATCCCATTTCGCATATTCTCATGCAGCTGCTTGCGGTAGATGAAATATGATTTGCTGGCACAGAAGTCCATAGAAGGATAAAATATAGTTGTTCTGTATGTCATCTCAGCTGAACTTCCATACTAACCGCAAGCTCCCATCTGTCTGCAGCCACAAACAGATGGAGACGCGTGCCTCCAGAATATGCCTCCACCTCAGAGGATGAGTTTGGCTCCAACCGGAACTCCCCCAAACACGGTCGCCTGCGCCCGGGCACTGCCCTACGCACCAGCAAACTGAGTGGTACACTCACAGCCACAACTAGCCCTGGGGGCATCGCCCTCAAGCACAGGATGAGGGAGCAAGAAGACTACATCCGTGACTGGACAGCCCACAGTGAGGAGATCGCCAGGTACTCATCAAATCTGTGTTCAATCACAAACAGTTGCAAATGTAGTATCCAGGCAGCTTCTACATAAAGCTATTTCTATAACTTAACAGTTATCTTAACTGTTAGGTTAAGGTTGGAAATATGGCAAAAATATTAGTAGGTACAGAATGGAGGTGCCACAATACACTGATCAACCCTTTATTAGGACTTAAAGGACCTTCTACTGCTTCATGTCACACACAGTACACCTCCAAGGTCAGAGCTGTTTTGTCATGTAGGGGCATACAGAATATCAGGCTGGTGGTATTAATGTTATGACTTATCTATATCAGTATTATACAGCAGAAAATTATACTGCTAAACATATGTCAGTGTGTAACGGTACATTCCAATGTGACTGTTTACTGCAGTAGTGGGCTGCTCCGGATTAATTGTGCCATCAAATGCAATTGCAAGCCGCGCACCTTCCCCCTCTAGTGTCCTTAGTAGGCATTGCAACCTACCAATGATTGGATACCACAAAATTAGAATGAACAACATGTAAGAGCAAAACAGTGGTGCTACGTTCAAAATCATTCATGAAGAATAATTTAAAACATTTAACAATAAATGCCTACTTATGTAATAATATTTAGCTGCTGTTGAAGTTCAATACTGTCTGGTCACAGATGTCCTGGTCCACTACACTGTTTGTGAAGTACAGACACAAAGTCTGACACAGAGACAGAGATAGTGGCCTGCTAACGTGCTGCAGAAGTGACCCAGCAGCATTTTGTCAGTTTATTTACTGCCCTCTCTCTCTTTCTCTCTGGCTATCACTCCCCCTCCAAACATTCCTATCTTCTTGCACTCTTTTTGGCATGTTTTGCACCTGCAGCTGTCTCCCCGTCTCCCCTCTCTCCATCTTCATACTGTTCTTTCACTTGACCTAGTAATCACATTTTAACTCAGTGGAGAGCAGAGCATTCTTGATTCAGCAGAATCCAAACACATCTGTACTCTGGCCCTCTAAGTGCCACTTTTGAGAGAATAAAAAATGCAGAAGTTTGTACTTAACAGTATTCACAAAAATCCTCAAAGCACACACACACATTTCCAACCAGACAGATTTTATTTTTATTTTTACAATTTGAAGTACCTCGTATGACACTTATGGTTAATCTGCTATACAGTTTGCTGTATCCACAGAGTGGACTGGGTATGTGTTTAACTAATGCAAAGCAGTGCCCCCCAGAATTATTGGCAAGGCTACAAAAATATTTTTTTAATCCTGCACTGAACATACGAGCAAGCCTTTCAGTGCTGATAGTGGGACAAAGTGCTAAATCAGGGGGTCCCAGTAGATTTGGCATGTGTTTCTGAGACTATACTTTTTTATATGTTATTATTCTAATACTTATACTTCCTTGTTTGGTATAGACCAAGGGAACCTTTTTTAGTTCAGTCTCTTTGACAGGTGTGAACGCAACACCCACACTCAGGTGTGCACTAAATAAAGAATCATGCTTCGCCAAATAATGGGGGTCTCTGGCCACTAACAGCTGAACTGATGGTGGGTGCAATGAGGGAAGTGAATATCAGAGCGTTTGTTCCTCTTTCTCAGCACTGTATGGACCACGTAACCTGCCTGTTTGAACACTGGACTTCTGATAGAGGATCATATCATTCTAGTCACTGCTGCTGTTAATAATGGCAGCTGAGAACAAAAAACCCAGAGAACAAATTAATTTTATTTTCATTCTGATGCAGGAATGGTAATTGTTTCCTTCTTAACACAATTAAAGGAGGGCTCATACACTTCCCTCAAGAATATACAGTGGCTTGCAAAAGTATTCAGCACAATTTTGACCTATGAGTGAACGCCTACATCTATTATTTAGTGCATGTTTACAAAGTCAGAAACACAGAAAAACATCATCAAACGTCCCAAGTGTGAACTGCATATTTAATAAGTGTGCCAATAATTCTAGAGGACACTCTGTCATGCACAGGGTCTAATGATGTTTATTTGTGTTGTTTCGTATAGAATGTCACTGTGTTTGCCACTGAGTTTGTGTGCATGCATTTAAGCTGTAGGGCCCACCTGATGTGCATTTTTTATGTTTTGCATGTATGTGAAATCCCCCTAGTTTCTAGACACCCGTCTGATGGTTAATAGGTTATTCCCCTGTGTGCGCAGGATCAGCCAGGATCTGGCCAAGGACCTGGCCATCCTGGCGCGGGAGATCCATGACGTGGCCGGCGAGATTGACTCGGTCAGCTCCTCAGGCACAGCGCCTAGCACCACGGTCAGCACAGCGGCCACCACGCCCGGATCCGCCATCGACACCAGGGAGGAGGTACGGCATCGTTTACCACAGACCTCACATCAGCTCTGAGAAATCAGCACGTTTAAAGAAACTGTTAAGCTTGTTTGGAAATAGTTGCGCATGTAGTACCATGCAAGCTGTAAACCACCTGAGAAAGTTCTATAAATTAACATCGATACAATAAACTGTGTTAGCTGAACCATGGACCAGGTATTTATAGTGACTATCCAGTGTCTAATTAGTATTTAATTAAGGTGAATCAGGTGTGGCTGGTCTGGATTCTGGAGAAGCAGAGACAAACTTTCACAGCACTGATATGAATAGTTTTTAAATGTATTATAATGTTATGTAATATTTTCGTAAACCCACTTTTTAAAGGACACACTTGCCGACCACATGAATAGTTTTAAACAGCTGTAATAGTGCAGGCATAGGAAAAATGTTCTAGCTTAACAATGTTTATGGTTCAGTGGTTTGTGCAGGGTTCATTTTTCATCACTTCATCCTTTAATTGCTCTTACCTTTTTTCCCCCTTGCTGTCACTGTGCGCTGTAGCTGGTAGATCGAGTCTTCGATGAAAGCCTGAACTTTCGTAAGATCCCCCCCATGGTGCAGACAAAGGCGCCTGAGATAAACGGGAGATCAGTGGAGCTGCGACCTCGAGCCCCTGACAGTCAGGACCCCCAGACTGCACTGCGGAGACGCACGTGGAACCGAGACGAGGTTAGGCCGGTATGAGTCTGATCACCAGCTGTTAATTTAGATATGCACACTGAAATAACGCTTAGTCATATGCATGTTCGTTGTAGGCATACTACACCATAAGTGTATCAAATTACCTTCGAAGTACATTTACTGGCCTAACTTATATAAATAATCTTGTAATTCGTATAATTATTCTAATGTGATTGACTTTCTCATGTTTAATACTGTAATGAATTTTTGGTTCATTTGCTGTCATTTGAGTTTTCTCATTATACATTCTAAGATCCAGTCATAGCATGTGTAAGTGTTAATGTCGACTATTTGAACCCAAAAATGAATGTGCATAGGAGTGTTGGCTCATAAACTCTCTAGTATATTTACCATTAATTTTAAAATCCTTTGTGTTCTTGTAGGCGGTCTTAGACAGTTTGCTGTTGACATCAGTCTCTCAACTGTCCTCCAAAATCCGCCAGTCTGTTGACAAAACAGCAGGCAAAATCAGGTGAGTCGTGTTTCCTTATAGCAAAACAGAGAATGTTAAAATTTAATAAAGCTCTAATTTCTGTTTCTTTCTGTCTTCAAGGATATTGTTTAAAGACAAGGACAGGAACTGGGACGACATTGAGAGCAAACTGAGTACAGAGACTGATATACCACTTCTCAAAACCACTAACAAGGTTTGTGTAATAAATATTCCATGTCAAAAAAATTCAATATTTCAAAACCAGTTTGAGATATTTTATTAGAATGATCAGTCTGGAGAATTTTAGAAAATTAATTGAATCAGGTGTCACTTACTAATAATACCTTCATGTTATCTAGGAAATATCGTCAATTCTAACAGAGCTGAAGAGGGTGGAAAAGCAGCTTCAAGGTAAGAGAGATGTCTCACATATGAGTTTGTCTTTTGTTTGTGTTTAAAAGCATCAGTACCTGTTGCCCTGTCTAAAATATCTGTCACACAGCTACTAACCCATAGACACGTTAGAGCTGTTGGTCCAGGGTCTAAGATCATAATATAGTAAACCCCCGACAATCACGGGGGTTACGTTTAAACTCAGCTTAATACATTACCCTTAAAGAAAATATAAAGGTAAACCTGTATCCATACTGTACAGTTTACACTGAACTCCTGCAGTGCTAGA
>JBBPCY010000150.1:11426296-11438530 GCA_037974405.1 Brachyalestes nurse | reverse complement strand
TTATATATATATATATGTACTAGCTACATGTATACTTCAAATTCTACAATATAAAATGGTCAAAGCACAGAAAATGGATAGAAAATGCACTGCCTGTGTACTGGAAAAGATTTCAAGCAGGTTAACTGTATAACAGAAATACACAATATGTCCAAAGGTATCCAGACACCTCTATTGATTCACGAATTCAGATACTTACAGAAGCACCCATAGCTGAGACAAGTGCACAGTTGCGTGCAGACAGCTTGCATAATCTCCACTGCTACTGCTATAAAAGGCTCCGGTACTGAGCTGTTGGGCAGTGAAACTGTTCTCTGGAGTATTAGAGCTACAGCCAGTACCTTTGGGATGAGCTGAAGTGGCATTTGCAATACGGAACTAAATCAAGTACCGGACCTAACTAATGCTCTTATGGCTGAATGCGATCAAATACTCACAGCAAAGTTCCCACAATGTGTAAACCCTTTCCAGAAAAATAGAGCCTGCTACTGCAGCAAATAGAGACAAACTTAATACATTTAACCCCATAAGAAGAAACACTGAATTAGAGCGGGTCTACAAACGTTTGGACATAGAGTGTGTGTGAGTGGTACATATTAAGGTAGAGTGTTTGGAATGGTTTTCTCCAGCGTGAAGCTTTATGTCTCCAGGGACAAGCCTTTCCAGGACTTTGCTTGCTCTCGCTTATACTGTTCCAACTCCTTCAGAGACAAAGAAAAGAAGAAAAAGTTCATATTGTGCTCTGCAGCATAGTGTACTGTCTCCACACACACACACAGCCTAACCCTAACCTTCCCATTAAATGCAAAGAATAAAAAAAAAAGTGGCAAAAGTAATATTTTTCAAACAACCTAATACATGGAAACTATATGAAGAGCTCTTTTCCAAAACGCAATAAAAGCCAAATTAAAAAAAATGACTTTGTAATGCCATTTTGCTGTGCACTGAACCTATTCACTGCTCCATCAACATTTCATGCCAAATTGCTTTATTTCCTTGTTTAAGATGTACAGCAAGATGCCATTTCTATCCAAACCGCATGTGTGGGTCTAGGTAAAAATGTCATTTTCCTGAAAACTATCAAAATGGATTTATGCCGTTTATATGTAACTGACCTGAAGTGACACAGGTATCCTTCATGAACTGACATGAATCTCCAACTGTTCAATATTGCTGTATTTGCACTAAGCACAAAATTCATTCAATATTACACTGCTTGTGGTCCCATGTTTCTTATTCCTATTGGCTGATCACTGCAGTTACTTTACTTTCAGCCAACAGAAAAGCAGAGTGCAGTGGATCAGGTGAGGGGGTTTGTTCTAAAAGGTTATTGTAGGTTGAGAGGTTACTGAAGCCTGAGAATATCATTCGGGACCATCAGTCAGTGGTTATCATACTTATTAAAACACTGTGGCATGTATAGCCTTTACAGCACATATGGTGATAACTTAGTGCTGAGCTGCAGAATTAACTAGATTTCTGCTTCTTTTCTGCCTGACAGCTCTTAACTCTTAACCAGAAGTGACTTAAAAAACCTAGGCTTTCCTTGCTTTGAAATAAGAGTCGAATATACCATGTAAACATTGTCAATGTATTAGAAATTCACCGTTTACTTCCTAGCTCATCCAGTCCACATATAGAGACTAAGTTTTTCATTCATTGTTTTTGTGTAAACCAATCAACATTATTAAAGGCATAGTAACAAAAACCTGTTTAATTTAAGGGATGAAAAGAGTTTGGAAAATGACTGTTTTTGGGACACAAACCTATATAAACGTATATGTAGACATAGACAACAGGGAACAGTAAAGCAGTTTCCTCCTCCCTCTTCCATCCAGTTAAAAGGGATGTCCTGATACAGTGAGTCCTTATAGTACCAAAAACTTTACACTTCATAATTATAGACTTTATAATGCTCCCAAAGATCAATAAAGCTGTAAGATTTTTTGTATCCGTCTCCTGACTTGTGCCCGCTCACAGTTTGATCCCTGAGATCTTTTGACAGTACCTTGCCACCCATAAGTTGACTGTTTGCTTTCAGTTGCACTACCAAGGACTGGAATGCTCCAGGAATAGCTGTTTTTATGCTGAACTAATCAAATCTATTACAACTGATCACATATCAAAGCCAATTAGCTTAGAATGCAATAGAGAGGTTACACCTGATTTTGTTTTGTTTTTTTATATATATACATTTAGTATTTCAAGGTGATGATCTTTTATCCATCTCAGCGATATTTTTTCTAAAAACTGTTCTTATAATATCTTTCACTTTGATATTATAAGTTGCATTGAGTAAATACAGCTGTAATTTTGTGTATGGCTGTGTGAGTGTCTTCATTTCAGGTTGCAAAGCAACAAAATGTGAAAATGTTGGAAATGTGAAAAGGGTTCTTTTCTATACCCACTATACATAGGTAATATATATATATATATATATAAACAATGTAGAATATATAAACACTTGAAAATAATACAAAATTGTGTGAAGGGAAGCCAGTTGTGGTACCTGATCTTTCTGAGCCCTCATAGAGTCTATATGGGGCTCGCTGTACTGAGGATCTTTGGCTGGATCTTTCAGCTCTTTATGCTCTTTAGTGATCTAAGGAAAAACGGATGAGCACTTTTAAATTACTTACAGCAGCAAGCAGTCTTCATGCCTGCCATATGTCCATGTATTACTGTTCATTTGAGTGTATGAGAGAGTTCATGCTCTTGGTGTAGTACCTCTGGAGGGAAAACTCTTTCAAAAACTTTCTTCCACAGGTCCAGCGGGTTTCTGGCATGCAGTGTTCCAATATCAACATCAATGGTGGGAGGCGATCCTTAATCAAAACAGAAAGTCTAAGGTAAATACTGATTATTGGCTGGTCTTCTGTGGTTTAGAAGTGCCTAATATTTGAAACTCATTGAGAATACATTGAGTAATATCCCAGTAAAAACACTTTGAACAACAAGCACTCACCTATTTGACTCAGTGAGTCCATGCCAGCTGGAATTATGAGAGGTTTGCTGGTGTCTGTAGACATTGACTTACTACAAAAACAGAGAAGACTTGATATTTATGATTATTTTACAACACTATGGGAATGTATTTTCATAAAGGGTCATTTGGCTGACGCGCTTATCCAGAGCGACTTACAATCATTAGTTACAAGGACAGACTCCTGGAGCAAATGAAGGTTAAGTGTCTTGCTCAAGGACACAATGGTAGAAATAGGGGATTTGAACCTGCAACTTTGTGGTCACTAGGCTACTACCACCCTGACAATCATTTTGTTTTGCACACATACAGCTAAATACCTTGTTTAGTTGTAACAACACAACCAGTTCATAAAGCATCTTACCTTCTCTCTGTTCCGAATGCTAAATGGCTCACAAAGCTTCTTGTTTTGGACATCATGGTCTCAGATTTACTGCTGGTGAACTAATGGAACACAGATGGGAGGGACAATCAGAAAACAAGATAAAAACAGGTCTTACCAGTTTCATTAAAAGTACAAAAACAATTTGACTTACAATCAGTGATGCACCATAGTAGTGTGCCAGGAAACGCAGGGTCTTACAAATCACCTTCCTCTTCTCTGACTCAAAGTCCTGCACAGAGAAAAGAAAATCGGCTAAATATAAAACAACTTGCTGATTGTTAGTCTTACAATTATATTTCCCAGTTAAACACAGGTTTTACCTCTGATTTAATGTCTTGTGAAAGATGCTGCAAGTATTAGAATGATCAAACATGAACTGAAAAAAGTAGAATTAATACCTGAAAGATGTCGAACTTGCTACCGATGAAAAGAAGTGGCACAGGGAAGGGACTGATGAGTTCTCTGTCCTATTGAAAAAACACAGCTATGTTAGAGCAGGGGACAGAAAAGAAAGCGCTAATTGGTAATAAGATTCTTACCGGGTGATCTTTAGGGAGGATACGGAGTGTTCTGTTGTGGCCCTGCTGTTTGCTCGATCTGGACTCTCCTGGCCTCTTTTGTAAGGCACACACTTTTTTCACCTGGTTCAAGGCTGCCTGCAGGAGTTTCTCTATGGTGCCCCACAGAGCATTGGGCTTGGACAAATCCAGAACTAGCACCACAGACAAAGAGCTGTACAAAGAGATTACAATTTTCAAATATAGCTATTGAACAAGTACTTTATTTGTTTTATTCAATGCCTTATTCATTGAACATAATGCTTCTCTCGGCTTTTTAACAGGACAAGGCTTTTGAATTTTTGTAAACTCAGACAGGTCAAAGTCATACTCAAAAATATGCAAAGACATAGTCCCACAAAGTCAGAACATTTAGGTCCTGAAAATGTACGAAAACAAGCACAATCTGAATGTGTAGATTAAGACATACCTGACATTCAGAAGACCAATGGGTATCTGGACTAGTTCCGATAAAGATGCGCCCCCTCCCAGTTCCCACAGGTGAGCTATGTCTTTAGGCTGAGCAGAAAAGGAACATTTCACACTCAAAAATCATCCACTAAAAACGTACCCAGCTTTTAGATAAACTTAAAAGAGTACTTCAATACCGTATTATGCCCTTTTGCTCGCCTACCAAACGTATACTCCAAAGCAAGGGTTGGTTTGGGTGTTTCATCTCTAGGGTAAGATAAGAGAAAAATATGTCTCAGGTAGTGTGTGCATTTAATACCTAAAACCAAATTATATTAAAGATTCCTCTCACCTGTCAAGGGACCTAAGCAGTATAGTTGTTTTACCCTAAAATGGCATTACACAATTACACAAACAGGTTAGAAGAAGGATTAAATTAGATAACTTGCAAAATGAACAAGAACATATCAATCCAAAAAACATAGCAATTACATATAGATTAATAGGTTAATCATTAGAAATATTTAGATATAGGTTAATAAGAAGATTAAAAATGATTAAGTGTGACTAGTGTATGGAGTACTATATGTCCAAAAGTGTCCCATTACTCTAAAAAAAAACACAGCTGCACCTTACACTTTTCTAACCCATTTCTAAATATGGCAGTGTTTTTTACTGCGTGCAGGGATGTCTACATAGTGTATGATCTTTTTTCTTGTGTGAGTTTACCCCAGCTTTACTGCCCAGAAATACCACAGTTCTCTCGCACAGATCGGCTGCCTCTGTCTCAACATCTTCACCATCATCATCACCATCATTACCGGTTCTGCTCTCTTTTGCCTGGAGCTCTGCTGCTGCCAAGTCCCACAACGTGTCTGTACTGCACGACAAAAAAAATACTTATCACCAGAGCCTGGGGTATGTTAGATATTTTCTAACAAGTAACGTAACTCTACCTAGAAAGATTGTCTTAAACCAATATCAACATGTTTAATCACACTGTAAAAGTTTATCCCAGGCAAAGGGAAGCAGCTTAAGTCAGAAGAGCTACACTATATGGATAAAAGTACTGGGACACCTGACCATTCCACCAACTTTAATGACACTGCATTCAAATACATAGACATTAATATATAGGGTCTTCCCCTATGAAAGTTGCTAGCATGGCGTTGTCCAAAATGTCTTGGTATGCTGAAGCATCAGGATTTCCCTTCACTGGAAATAAGGAGGCACTTGAATTCAATAATTACGAGGTATGTCCCAATACTTTTGTCCTCATAGTGTACAAATGTAACCTGACAACGTTAACCTAATAACGTGACATTAATGTGAAAAGACGCTGGATGTACGGTTGTTTAACTTACTTAATTTTTGGCATGGCTTCCCCTTGCGGCGTTTACTCTAGCTGATTTGTCATAGTTCTCATAGTTTTTCTATGCTCTAATTCGGCCGAGATTTACTAGCTATAGCTAAGCTAGCCTGTGTTTTGATTACTGTTGCGAGGGGATACAGCGCGGTTTGATGATGTAGTGACAAGGTGTACTATGGGATATGGAGTTTTTCATGTTCTCACACTGTGTGGGCCAGTAGGGAACTACACTACACCGACAAAAGTATTGGGACATACATGTTTTTTAGGGGTAGGGATAAGCCCTTTATTTCCAGTGAAGTCTTGAGCACACCAAGACATTTTGGACAACGACATGCATTCTACTTTGTGGACACAGTTTGGGGAATAACCTTTTCTATTGCAGAATATAGCATAAATACAGAATATATAGCGTTTATACAGATTGCAATGAACGAAATGATGAAGCCTTACATTAATTAAAATCACAGTTCAATAATGAGTACATCTAATAATTCAGTAGGCTATTTCATTGTGCATTTTTTTTTTACATTTTTGGGATAGCAAACTTTTGTTTAAAATACTTGTAAGAACAAATATAATGTAATGCTTAAACTGAGTTTATGTAAAATTAGATTCTTCTGTTTCCCTAATACCTAAAATGGTCAATTGTATGTCAGTGACCCCTATGGCCCCTTACTGCCAGCACTGTAGTGTTTATCTTCCCAGACTGATCGATGATGCACCAGAAAAGAAAATAAAGAATGAAATGTTGAGGTTTTAACCACCTCTTTTTGGGTATTTTATTTCCTACTTTAATTTTTAGATTAAACATATGTGGAGTAAATCTTGGCTATGACAACATCTACTGACATATTACTAGATATAATTAAGTGTAACCCTTGAATCAAGTCTTTAAAAAAGTCTGAATGCATTCTAATCTGTACCCTTAAAGCAACTGTTATTTAGTAACATCACCAGCTCTCTCAAATAACACAATAACAAAATGTTTACATTCACTTTTATTGCTGAACATTAATTATGCATAATAAATTATCTAAATTCACACTGATTCTCATTGAATATTTTATCTATTAACAGCAGTAATCACAAATGTTTATTACACAGAAAAATGGATGAACTGAAGTATTATCATGTCAAAAAAAAGACGTTTGTATATACAAACAAGATAAGACATCTTTAAAATACGCACATGTGCGTACATACACACACACACACACACACACATACACATACACACACACAGTTTCAACGTCTCACAAGGCGGTCCCGTATCTTGAAGCTGATGATCCCCAGCAGTACGAGTGCAGGCAGGAAGGCGTAGAGCAGGAGAAAGTCCAGAGTGTAGCGTGAGAGGGCTCCTGGGTAACCTTGCTCTATAATACGGTCACCATTCTTTATCAAACATGCTCCTGGGAACGAAGCATTCGGCCCTGAGGTAAAATATAAGGGTGTCAAGAAGCAGCATAGTTTGTATTTTCTATTTAAAGACAACTTCCACCTTTTTTCAAATTTCTGCCTGATGTAGTAGTTAAGATATAAACAAGTCACTGTTATAAACAATATCGTGTTCTAGAGAAACCTGTCAAGTTAAATTGTTCACAAGGGTAGGGAAAGGTACCAGACGTGTAAAAGCTAATATCTGAGAATTGAACTGCAAAGACTCTCTGGAGAAACACTGTAAAAACAGTTGTTAAATTAAAAGGAAAATCTAATTGTTGTTGGCATATAGCAAAGAGACTAATGGTAGCTGCAGGACCATCACTGTATTTTACTTTTTCTTCATTCCTTGCACTCTTCAAAATGTTACCACTGCTTCTACAGCTACGAACCACAGGCTGATGATAAGAGTGTCTGAATCATGCATTTTTATGGCTAGTCAGTAGACAGAATATTTCACCACTAGATAGCACAGTATTAATAAGAGAATAGAGAGCCATTTCAGTCACTTGCATTGTATTACGATTGTGTTTTTTTTTCACATTTGCCACAGATTTACTATCATTAATACTACATATAATAACTCATGTGTGGGTATATTTGTGTTGTAGACATCATAACACATGAGTTGTCCCACAGTACTGCAAACAAATCTGAGTTTTTCATAAAGGTTTTGCTTGATTTTGTTCCCAAATATTAAATTATGCAGCAGCTTTCCCCTGTAAGTCTGGAATGCATTGAATCCAGGAGAAAAGGGGGCGTTTCTTACTGCAGGTGAAGTTCTGCCCATGGAACTCAGTGACGATGAGGAGCTCACAGCCGTACTTCTGGAAGGTGAGGTAACTTAGCCACTGGAACAATACAGGCATCTGTTGGGTGCTCCTGTTTTCATGAGTGGAGAAGCATGTATTTATATCACATCAGTCTTAATCCACTTTAAATACGTTTATGTTGTGGTCTGTGGTGTAGTCTAGTCTGAAGTGGCGGGTTTGCTGTAGCGAGCTGAGCACACACACAGTCTCACTGATCGATCTACCCTCTGTTGTGGTAGAGCTCAGTTGAACCTTTGTATTATAGGGGAGGTCAAGCTTGTAAAGGGGTGATGAAATTTTCTTACTCAGGCAACTAGCCGGCAATGGCCAAACCCTTTTTAAAAGGTAAAAAGAATTCCTAGTAGTTGTTGGGTCAGTTTATTCCCATGTGACTGACCTTTGAACAGCATCTGTATGTTTGGTTTCAATATATCAGGCAGCTTTACCAGGTGTGAGGGAGAGTTTTATTTTCATGGTTGTTCAGAATTGATTGTTAGAATTTCATCAAAATTTAATTTGAAATTTCATTACAATGGTAGTAGCAGCTTGTGCACCAATCCACTACACCAGATTGGTATTGGTTCTGATATTGACAGTTTGGATAACAACCAGATGTCACCGACCCATATTTGATAATATTTCTTCTCGGAGACAGTCATCAGAAAATAGAAGTTTATAAACCTTCAAATGCAAAATTGTTACAAAATAAAAGAACATGGGGCTTGACCACATCTACTATAGCACACTGGCCTCTATTGGGTTTTTATTTTAATTTGCATTGGGTAACTTGACCGAACATTTGGTGCCACAGTTTGGCATGACCAAAATATCCTTACAAAGGGAGAATTTCGTTTACTTATGAGTAAAAAAATGATTGCGTGCAAAAATCAATAGTAATACACCCTCATGATTTGTGTGCTCTCTGTGAGAAAAACAAACATTGCCTGGCATCTGTTTGGAGCATTGCTCCATAGACAATATGGTGTTTAATTGGCTGTGTATGATGCTACTTTGCTTCTATGAAACACAAGTGCCTTGACAGGTGTCAGATCAGTCCTCATTCAGTACTCAGAAGTATCAGGTTTCAGAATCGGAGATAAACCATGAGATAAAGTTGGATAAGTGTATCCCTAGTAAGACCAAATATATATTTTTTATTGTGCAGTTTTAAGTGTCCAAAAGTATCCAAACACCACTTCTGTGCAGACACAGCTTGTTTAATAGACGAGCATTGCCAAAGGAACGAGACACAAGTACACCCTGCTCTAACCGCAACCGAACCTCAGTGTAGCAAAGCCTTTAGAGTATCCACACTGGAAACACAAAATGTAAGCAAAGTACAGACCTACACAGCTGAGTGTATTTTTTCTTAAAGTTTACACTGAACAAACAAAATCTCAAAAAGAAATTAAGAATAAAGAAATGAGATTTTAGCTTATATTTAAAAAAAAACCCTAAGTTGCCAGTGGGGTTAGCAAAAGTTACATAGCTAGATTTCTTGAAAAAAGACAAATGTACAAAATCATAGTAAAAAAAATATTGCCTTGAAATGAGATCATTCAGTTGCTATAGTTCCACTGTGGACCATATTCCTAAATAGTTAGCTCATTTAGCTTGATTTTTTGTTTTGCTAAAAGTAGGAATTGATTTTCACTAGATTTTCTTAGGTTTTAGTGAAATACATTCAAATGCACTGCACATAGTTAACTATTTCAAACTTCTAGCACTATTGCAATTAGCTGTCTTGTTTTCCAGCCATGGATCAGTACTTTTCCCATTTTTGGGCCTGTTAGCCATGTCTTGCTGAAAAGTGAAAAGCAAATGCTCTTAGCAGCAGTGGCACATTTTTTGTTGAGGTAAAAATAAAAGGACATTCTACAAAAACAGTACCCAGCCTCTGAAACTCACGGCTGGTGGTGACACCTGCTTCTGTTTCGTCGTTATCACTTGTTAACGTTGCTTGCAGTTAGGAAGGTTAGGTCACCAATGCTAAGCATCAGACAGGGTATAAAGCACCCCTCCAGTTCCACTGGGCCATGGAGAAGCCACTGAGCTCTGGAGTGATAAAGCCTCACTGAATACCTGTGGGATGAGTTGGATTGACATCTGTAATCCAGAACTGATCCTCTGACATCAGTAACTGAACTCAGTAATGCTCTTGTGGCTGACTGTAGTCAAATCCTTACAGTAAGTAATGTCCCAACATCTAGAGTAAAGCTAAGAGGGGATAAACTAAGTTTGAATTCAGAAGAAGCACTGGATGAGGGGGTCTGCAGACTTTTGGACATAGAGTGTCTACACCTCTGTCTTTAAAAGGAAATGAAGCACAATATGACAGTGTTACCTGAGAAAGCCTGAGCCCACCATGATCCCAGCTATGTTGAGCAAGGCCATCCCACTGTTGACCAAGTTGGGGTCTTGAACAACCCCCAGCAGCACCAACGTCAGAAGCTCACCAACGATATGTGGCACCATGATTACAGCTGTGAAACACAGGAACCGCCAGGGGTCAGGGTTCATGCCCACAGTCCTGAGATGCAGATATGAACACATACAGGGAAACAATTTCAGAGCAAGTATCATCACATTTTTGCCCGATAGTTACCCCGTCCATCACCTTTCCCTCACTCTAACTTATCTTATCTTTCCCTTCCACATGTCATGGAAAACGCATGCGCAGACTCACCAGTAGAGGAAAGAGGAGAGGATGAGTATACTTATGAAACTGAAGGGCAAGATATGAATGATGTAGGCCAGAAACATCTGCCACTTCTGGTACAACCCGTCTTTACTCTCCTGATCAGATATCGCTCGCAGAGCAGGGACTGCAGAGACCACAGCATGTATTCAAATCTTTAAGGGGTAATAATAAATCATCTTCGAAATTATGTAAGTTTTATGTAAGAACCTAAATGGTTCAAAATGATTTGGAATAAAATGTTATGCAAATGTGTATTAAAATCAAAAATGCATTTTTTTCATTCTCTTATGGAGTTCCAAGATTAGGTTATAAAAGGTTTAATGTAATGAATTCATTCATTCATGTATTTATTTATTGAAACAGTATAATCTGTTGTAATTATTATTGTAATTATTGCTATCTACTGAGTGCTATTATAAAATACGGTAGCACATGTATTTTATATCTCAGGCTCATGTCTCACAAGTCTTACCCATTATCATTTATGAAAAGATTAAAAAAAGTAAGACAGAGAGCAAGAGATAGACATGTTCTTTGTCCCCATCTAAAGTTTTACTGCTAACTCATTTTCCTTGTTCTTTCTGCATAGTGCTCACAGTGTACATTTTTATGACCACCAATATTTTTATTTTGGTACAGGGGGAAAAAACATGCACAATAATGCCTGAAAGCAAATCAAAGCTGCAAAGTAAATATGTGAAAGATGCATTTTTAGTGCAATTATATGTGTATGTAAGTAAAAGGTTTGAACTTTGATTAAAGCTGAAATACAGACAGAAGGAGTTACTCACACAGGGCCACAGCATTCAGCATGCCAGTGTATGGTGAAGCACCCATGGCCTGATAAATGATACCAATGCGGTCCTGCACCGCACCTTTAGTGACGTCACTGTCGAGACGTATGACAAAGAAGGCCACAAAGAGACCAAAGATGAGATTCTGAGAGAGGCGCATGAGAACACCCATTCTGTCCCGAAACAGGTTCCTTAACGTCCTCCTACAGAGAGAGTGAGAGAGAAAAAGGTCTGGTCAAAAGCCTGCAAGATCAGAATCTGAGCTCTGCACTTTTGTCTTGGAGGTTGATGTTATAACAACTCAGAGTTTGTTGGAGGTTGAAAATTAAGGCCTTTTTTGATGCACTTTAAGGACATAAGTATTGGGACGTAGCAGTTTTTCAGGGTTTGGGCAAGGCCACTTACTTACAATTGTAATGCTTCAGCACACCAAGACATTTTGGACCACGCCATGCTTCCAACTTTGTGGACACAGTTTGGGAAAGAACCTTTTCTATTCCAGCATGACCCAGTACACAAAGCAAGCTCCGTAAAGACATGACTGAATGAGTTTGGTGTGGAAGAACTTGAACTTGACCTCAACCTCATCCAACACCTTTGGGATGAACTGGAACGGAGACTGTGACCCAGGCCTTCTCGTCCAACATCAGTGCCTGACCTCATAAATGCTCTAAAGAATGAATGGGCACAAACTCTCCACAGAAACTCCAAAATCTTGTGGAAAGCCTTCCAGGAAGAGTGGAAGCTGTTATAGCTGCAAAGGGGAGACCTACCCCATATTA
>JBBPCY010000150.1:11403892-11422092 GCA_037974405.1 Brachyalestes nurse | reverse complement strand
CTACTACTACTACTACTACTACTACTGCTACTACTACTACTACTACTACTACTACTACTACTGCTACTACTACTACTACTACTACTTCTACCACTACTACTACTGCTACTACTGCTACTACTACTACTACTACTCCTACCACTACTACTGCCACTACCACCACTACTACTGCTACTACTATTACTACTACCAGGGCTGGACTGGGACCAAAAATCTAATCAGGCATTTTGAGACCGGCCCACCAGGCTGTCATTTCGAGATGGGGGGGTGGTGCTGGGGGGTTTTCGTGGCAGCCCTAAATTTCCTGCACGGACCAAATTTACCATCGCCCGGCGGGTGGGGGGCTGCTGTCGGGATTCTGGGGTGGCCCAAAATTACGTGGCCAGTCCAGCACTCACTACTACTACTACTATTACTACTACTGCTACTACTACGTCCACTAATACTGCTACGTCCACTACTACTGCTACAACTGCAACTAATACTACTACTACTGCTACTACTACTACTAAAATTAATATAATAATAATAATAATAATAATGATAAAAAAAAAAATAATAATAATAATAATAATAATAATAATTGTTATTATTGCAAAACTCTTAAACTGTTGTTACTGTTATGACTATTAATTATTGTATGGTATTATTTTCATATTGTGAACAGTGTGATCAAACCTATTCATCAGCACAGTCACAAGAAATGGTATAAAACCCTGGCTTTGACTCAGATGGGATAATGATATGTCCATGTGACTCTCCATCTCAGTCTGTACTTCTGGAATTCCCCACCCCTCAATGATCTCTCTTTCTCTCTGCAATAATTAAAAAAGGCATTTTTCTCATTTGCAGCCTTCATTTCCCAGTTATCATCACATGTCTCTTGCTCAGCAAAGCACCCCACAGGACTTGCCATTTTGGAGAAGCTCTGACCCAGTCGTCCCAGCTATCAGACACCTCATCAAAGTCCCTCAGATCCTTGTGTTTGCCCATTCTTCATGCTTTCAACACATCAACTTCAAGAAATGGCTGCTTATTTGATGCCTAATATATCTCACCCCTTGGCAGGTGCCACTGTAATGAGATAATCAATGTTCACCTCACCTGTCAGTGGTTTTAATGTTGTGGCGGATCACACAGTATGCTCTCTGCAGAACTTTCTGAAGTGTCTGAGAGGCCTCTTCAGCTTCTGTGTTATTATTGTCAATGTGCTCTGACATCACCACCTCAGATCTAGCTCAGGAGAATTAAATTAATGAATGGCTTAGTTTACAGCCCTCTAGAGTGCGGAGGACTTTATCAGTAATAATATAAGAGATTACCCCAAATGAGTGTGGCCTCTTCATGATTATTTAATTTCGCAGTGGATACACATGAATAGCTCAGAGGAAGATTATAGAAGACTGGTGGGTCTTATTTGAGTAGCACTGTGTCTTCTAGTACCCTCACAGCTTTATTGAATGTGTAAAAGTTTATAGGTCTGCACACTTAACTATTTAACAAAACTCTGACTATAACCTCTGTCCTGCTCTCTAACTCTGCTGTAGGTTCACAGACTAAAAGTCAGCAAAGCATCAATCGACAACATACAAATACATTGTGTCTCTTTCACACACACACGTACACACAAACACATCTGTATGTGTACTTACCTGAAGCACATAGGAGAAACAGTCTTGAAACTGGTCTTGCTTCAGTTTTCGTCCATTTACAAACACCTCCCCAATGAGATTGCCAGTACTTCCAATGCGACCAGCAATAACGTCTAGAAGAGTGGTCTTCCCAGAGCCTGAAGGCAAATACTAATTTAGGGACAGTTCCTGAATTTTTTTTATGTCTCAGCAAAACATGTCTGTTGTGTCTCTGTGTGAAAAAGTCACACCGAATATACCTGAATCAAATGTGTCCATCATGACAATGCTTTCTTTACTTACTTTAAATATGTCCTGTATTCATGTGAGCTTGCCATTTGTAAAAGCTTCATTACCAAAGGCCAGTTAATACAATAGGCAGAATTGACAGAATCCTCACCTGAGTTCCCCAGGATGCCCATTATCTGACCACTGTTCACATGAAACGACACTTCATTAAGAATCTGCCGAGTCCATTTGTTCCCCCAGGAACTCAGGTTCCACCAGTTCCCAGTTCGCTCACTGACACAGAAACAACCATAGCAAATATATACAAAGGAGCTTTTGACAGTTCACATGTTCATAAATAATAAGAATGTATAATTAATTTGTCTTTTTAGGTGTCATCACATTCAGACTAGCTGAGTGTATAGATTTTACTTGAAGTTTGTACTGTTCTTGATCACATAGCAGTGCAGCACAAAATCTACATACTTCAAGTATTTCAAAGAAATCTAAAGAAGCACTGTAGTATACACTAAAATAAACAGTACGGCTCCTTAAGTTTCCAGGTTTGTTACATAGTGGGGTTTATTGCTTAGTGGTGCAAAACGTATTCTTATTTAACTTATTTGAATTTGTTGTGAACATAATATGAAACTGAGAAAAGCACTACACTACATTACATATATATATGCGAAATGCTGTCAAGACAAAAGTATCCATGTATGTCCAAAAGGGTACTCTCATTTTTTGATCCCCAAATGGAAATCTCTAATTTCCCTTCAGGTATGAATAAAGTGTTGTCTTACTGGTAATTTAGTGTTAGAAGCTTGAATTCAAGTAATGTAACAGGATTTTTTTTTTTACCATTTCTATGGGTCAATTTATTGTGAGATTCTAGTGCAATTGAAAAAGCAATTGGTATTTTCAAATAATGTAAAAAACAAAAAAGCTAAAATGGAGTTTTGAGGTTTTGTTCTGAGGAAAAATTACATTAGCCACCTACAATCTACAGACTGAATTATACACCCGAGTACTGGAAACATAATATTAAAGTATAAATCAAAAGGGAATTTTTGTAATGGGACCATTTGTCTCATGTTGTGTCAAAAGTGAAAAGTTAATAAAGATAGATACAAAAACAATAAAAAATACACTAGCAGCGAAGTTTTATTCAACTGTTTTTACATGAACTCCTTTTTCTGACTTTTTTTTAGACACAATGCTGAAAAGAAACCCTGCAAATAAATGTGTTATCAAATGAAAACATCTCTAATCTAGTTAAATATGCAATATTTCTCATTATTAGATGTAAGAGTAAGTCATATTTTAAGTCATTTTAAGTAATGTCTGTGAGTTTAAAACATTAACATTATCTACATTATTATGTCTTCTGTATTTATATTAGTTCTGATTTATTAAATAATAATTATAAAGTAATAACAAATAATAAGAAATGATAATATTACATATGCATAACATAACATTCTACATTATTTTTATTAATATACAACAAATGCTATTTTTTCAATCATTAAATAATATTACACAGCACTTTGTTATAAAGTATTGTAGATTATAATAATATATTCTTACAGTAATGTAATCATGAATTATGTTTGATACACTTAGTAGAGTTAAGATGACTGAAATTTTTGAATTTTTGTTCATTTGAGATACTCCTCTTTTCTTAACTGGTTCTTACCTGACAGTGTAGGACACTTTGCTGACACTGAGGCTGCAGGACGGCTGGCTGTGGACAGAGAGTCCAGGACTCTGCGTGTGCGTCCTTTTCTCGGACACAAACCTGAAAGACTCTCCAGATCCATTTTTCTGCTCCACAGCTTTCATGGAGTATGACTTACTCATGCTGTCTCCTGTCAGCTCGTTCAGCGCTGTGGACGTAATTTCACACCGACGGTCCGTCAGCCGTCCTGGGCTGTCGCGTTTGTGACTGACTGGCCATTCAAGTGCACATTGTACCTGTGCAGCTGGCACCATAAACACAAGGGCTTATCAGTAGACCTTTGCTCACTGAGGTATATAGTACAAGCTCTGCCAGTGGCCACTCTTTCAGCAGTTCAGCTTAGAAGAGAGAGCAGCAAGTGCTCCTTCAGGCTTCCAAACTGGACCTAACAACTGCACTGCTTCCATCAGTCAGACACCATGTCCGACGAGACTGTGTTCGATTCTGAAAGTGACCTCGGCTTGCCAGGACCAGCAAGGAGCAGGGTGAGTGAGAATCAGGGCAGACAATCAAACCCAACCAGTGCAGGCCATTCAAGATCGCTCTGGTTCATTCTAAGCACTTCGGCACAGTCGTTTCTCCCTTACCCAACTTCTTCATTGGGTCTGGGCTACTGGTTTCATTTGGTAGTAAAGTTTTGCCCAGTGAGATGCTGGACAAAATGTTTGTGTTACATAATGAGAGTGTGTGCCACTATTTGACTGGACCCTGAACCAGGCAAAGATTCAACATTCTCCGCTTATCTACTGGCACCAGATAAAATGGATAAAACTTTAATCAGCTTTATCAGGGGTGATCTGCTGAGTTTCCTCAAGAAGAGCCTAAAAAGTGCTTTATTGATGAATTCTGCTTCACATTATAGTTCATGTTTCTTCTGCAATATTTCCGTCAGAGAGACTCCTGTCATAGTTTGAAACAAAGTAACTGAACAGACTGTGGGAAATAGCCAGTAAAAATGAATGTACTATACAATCCTTTTGTGTAATATGTACATAAACACAGCAAAAGTCAACAAGAATTCCTGGTTTCGAAAAGAAGTGCAGGTGTTTTTTTGTAAGAAGAACACAGATTTGGTTCCTGACCTTTTGGAGTTAATTTTTTATCAGCAGAACCTGACTTCATTTTACAAAGGATTGTTTAGCTGAAGCAGGTATTGAATGGTAACTGTAAACACTGGTCTTCTTCAAGGACAAGTTTGCCATTCAAAAGGGTAAAACTACACTGTATCTGTTTATATACAGCTCCAGAAAAAACGGACCACTGCAAAAATGTTCAGTTTCTCAGGTTTTATCTTTTATAGGTGCAAGTATTGAACTGAATAGCTTTGCCTTAGTTTTTAAGGGCTGCTGACAATATTTCTCCTAATTTCCAAATAAAACTATTGTTCTTTAAAGCATAATTTTAAAGGCAATGACAATACATCAAAATAAGAGAAATGATGCAGTGTTTACAGAACATGAATAATTCAAAGAAAACAAATCTCTTGTTCACTCTTAAACAAAATGGCAATAATTACCTTTGACACACTTCTAGTAGTGTTTTACTATCCAACTGGTCTCATTGCAAGAGGAGAGTGTTGATTACAGTAGAGGTCTTTATACTTTTCCTCATTAAATAAGATGTGATTCAGGTGATCACTAATCAGTCCCTCATAAAGCAGCATGAGGTGCTTGTGTAGGACACTGGCATGGAATGGCTGTCATGCTCATAGATACACTGATTTAAAAATAAATAGCAGTGGTCTCTTTTTTTCCAGAGCTGTATACATATATACGTGAGTGTGTGTGTGTGTGTGTGTATGGTCTAAACAACTTTCAAACATTTACACAATACTACATGTACAGTAACACATTTTTCTTACACACAGGGCAGAGACATCCAGCTGTTTTCTTCTGGAGAAGAAGACAGTAGCCTTTATTTTACATACAGTGGGGGTCGCAATGAGCTGGAAGTCAGGAATTTGCACTATCAGGTATCCATCTCTGTTTATGTAGTGAAACTGGCAATTAATTATTCATATCCTTAAACTACAACTGATTCACTCTTTATTTATTAGTTACTAGCTTCAGAAATGGCTATGAATTATTCAGTAGCTACCCCTGACGTACAGTGTCTGAGAATGAGGAGTTTAAGTGTAGGCCTACCTACAGGCTCTGAGGGTTTAAGTGAACAATGCAGTAGTGCTTTTCTGGCCACTACAGAGCACAGGTGAACATGATGTAATATTAGTTTATGTGTTTACTCCAGGTGGACACAGCAGCACAGATCCCCTGGTATGAAAGACTGTCCGAGTTTAAAATGCCCTGGGAGGTGCATGGCAATAAGCAGACCGCCATCAAGGACCTGAACCTTCGAGTGCACAGCGGCCAAATGCTGGCTGTTATCGGCAGCTCAGGTAGAAATATGTCTTGTAGCAGCCCAGCGAGAGTCATGATAAGTAACAGGACCTCTTTAAAGGCTGATTTAATAGGGAATGGAGACTTGCATGGAGAGCAGATGTGGAAATGTGTGATAAGCAGTGATCACAGTCAGATGTAATTGGTGTTCCGAATGTATTTTTTAAACAGAGAGAAATGCCTTTCAGCTTTTACTTCTTCTTGCTTCATCCTCTCCAGGCTGTGGGAAGACCTCTTTGTTGGACATCATAACATGTCGAGATGAAGGAGGAACCAAGAAGTGTGGAGAGGTACTGATCAATGGTAACACCTCCACACCTTCGCTTGTGAAGAAGAGCATTGCTCACGTACGGCAGGATGACCGCTTGTTACCCCACCTGACCGTGAGGGAGACTCTTGCCTTTGTGGCCAAGCTGAGACTGCCCACACATTTCTCACAGACGCAGAGGGATCAAAGGGTAGGCCGTTCAACACCTCTGAATTCTGCCCAATAACATGAACTGATTGCCTTCAGTTATACAACCATGCAATAAAAGGAAAGGTCAATGGACGTTCTGTAATTTAATATACACACCCTATCCTGTTTGCTAGAAACATTCATTTTGTAGTTCCACATTGTTAGTCTACTTGCCATTTTATGTTGCCATGAAAAAGCTAAGCTGCCGTCTAGCCACCCAGTCAGTTTCTTGGCTGGGTGTTTTAAGTTAGTGGACTATTTATATCTCAGGGTAACTGTTGAGAGTCACACTACAACACATAAATATTGTCTATAGCAGTTATGCTATTGACCAAGGATTGATGAGGTAGCCTATGAGGGGGTGGGCCTCATAAAATAAGTGTAAGAACCTGGTAGATGTTTTCAGGAAAGTGTGTGGTGTATATTTATTGTTACTGAATCTAAGTAATGAGATTTGGATGCCTGGTTGAAAACATGTTTCAGACCAGGCGACTGCCTGCTAAATCAGCCCCCATACCTGAAGGAACATGATGGTGATTTTTTTTCCATTTAAAACCTGGATATGCTTCAAGTGTCCTCAGCCCTTGTGCCCAGTATATTTGTTTGCGACCCTAACAAAGCTCTCTGTGTAGGTGGATGATGTCATTGCTGAGCTGCGGCTGAGACAGTGTGCTAACACACGAGTGGGGAATGATTATGTAAGGGGTGTGTCGGGAGGCGAGAGGAGGAGGGTCAGCATCGCTGTTCAGCTTCTCTGGAACCCAGGTGAGTTTGGGATAAGTTAAGAAACGGCCAAGGAGCTGTGTTTAGTCCATAGGTCAGTTTTATTCCTAATTTATCAGTTACTGGGTTCCCAACAAATATCATATTACAAGCTTCAAAGATAACATTTATCCTCTGTTGCTATATCCCATATTAAATCATATTCTGTTGAATCTTTTGTGTATATTGACCACCCATTGGTGCGCCATATACTCTAAAATCAGTTTGTATCACAATTTATTTTATTTAACAAACACAGAACAAACCTCTTACCTCTTATTTCCAAACAATAATTACACTATGTTTTTATCACATCAGAACATTGATTTAGGATTTCATCGCTAAGCTTAATGCAAGGCAAAATCTGTCAAATGATCATAGTCTACTGAAAAGACATTTTAATAGGTAATAGTTAGTTAAAAGACTAGTATAGTCAAAATTAGTCCAAATGTCAGTTCAGGCCTGTTAGAAACAACAAGGTGTTTGTGCAATATTGTTTCACACTGTGTGACAAGTAAACATTGCAAGAATTAAAAAAGCTTACATGCTTTGTACACTTTTTTGTCAGACTTGTACAGACACGTGTGGTTATTACTTTTTAATGCCTTAGTAACTTAGTAAATAAAATAGTGAATACATTATAATTTGCTATTTTTTTTTGCATTTGGAAGAATTGTTTAAGGTAAGCACTGAACTTCTTCTCTTTTGAGCTATAGCGCTGGAGCCCCTTTGTGGGTTGCGTATGACACTTACCCCATTTGTGCCCCGTTATCTGCTCAATCTCAACATCCATACATTCAGATTTTTTTGTTTGTTTTAGGCATTCTGATTCTTGATGAGCCTACGTCAGGTCTGGACAGCTTCACTGCCCACAACCTGGTCATCACTCTGTCCCGTCTGGCCCGGGGGAACCGTCTGGTTCTGCTGTCAGTGCACCAGCCCCGGTCAGACATCTTCCAGCTCTTCGACCTGGTGGTGCTCCTCTCCTCAGGTTCAGCTGTGTACTTTGGACCAGCCAAGGACATGGTGCCCTACTTCACATCTCTGGGGTATCCATGCCCTCGCTACTGCAATCCCTCCGATTACTACGGTGAGCGAGCACAGCCCATCTCAATAAACCTATGTCTCAGTTGAGTTGGGTTGGTTAAGGCATCTAAAGTATGCTCCTCTGCTACAGTGGACCTAATTAGCATTGACCGGCGAAGTCTGGAGAAGGAGGCTGCATGTTTGGAACTAGCCAGAATCTTGGCAGCCCATTTTCAAGAGAGGGTAAAGAACACAGAAGATTTCATGTGGAAGTCAGAGGACCACAATGTTTCAGCGCTGGAAATCCACAAAAAGTAAAGCTCTGTTCCTGACTCGTGTCTGCACAAACACACAAAATCATTTAACTGTGTTTTTATATTCATATATATATATATATATATATATATATAGGCCTTATATTATGCAGTCATATAAATTAAAATGTTATTGTGCAAATTGCACCTGATGCTATTAGAAAAGTAAGTGCCACACGTTGGGAAAATTTAATGCAGCAAAACCAATTATGGTTAGGGTTAGGGAGATTCCAGGAGTTCCTAAGGATGTAACTTGACAACATTCAACTGGCAAAGGTTACTGAGCCATAGCAAAGAACGTGAACATCCCCGTCAACACATGGTTTAATAATAGACAAATAGAAAATTCATTGGATCACACCTAGAAAGTTTCATAGAACACACATTTCCCCCAGCAAGGTGCATCATACAGGATTTCACAACATGCTCCCAGACTGATGATAAGGAAGGTAAGAGAGAAGCTGTCTGTCACTTTAAAGGAGTTGTAGATCTGAAGGCAGCAGGAAATGCAGCTACAAAGAGAACAGTAAGCAATGAACTGCACCACAATCATATCCATTCGAGCATTTAGACAAATATTTTGGAATAATACACTGCAGTCAGACAAAAAAAGAGTTCTTTGGAAATAAATCAGGTTATCAAAAAAACACTGTACCCAAAGTGAAGTACGGGGAAGGGAGTATTATGATACTGTGTTTTCTATATACACTACTGTGGCAATACATGTCATCAAAGAAAAAAAACTGAACAATATACAGGGACATTTCAAAACAAAACAGAATGATAAGAAACTGAATGATGGATGTTTCAACAAAACAAGAAGTCTAAATACAGCCAAAATAACTGAAGTCTACAAACAAAGGTTAAGATGCTTGCGAATGTGCTCCTGACCTCCCACTGAAAATGTATGGAGGCTTTTGCCAACAGGAACGGGGCAAAGTTAATCTATGGACATCTATGGTTTGGTTTCTTTGCATGTGTGTATTGGATGGGTTGCTACCGACATCTGTTGAGAATTTTGTGTCAATAGGACCTTTAGAAATATATTTACTTAGAAAATTGGTGACGTGTTCGATGCTTATTTTACTCGCTGTAAATATTAGTATATTAAATAACAAAAACTAAACTGTGCTAACATTTATTAAAAAATTTTTTTCTAGCAACATCCCTTCTATACCAAAAGACGAAAGCCATATCAAAATGTCAAAACAGATGGACTCACTACCAGGACGACTGCAGCAGTTCTCCATCCTAATTCGGTAAGAAAGCCCAGCACAAGCATTAGTCTGTATTTTGATTACACAGGTCCACAGGTCAAAATCATCAGAGATAAGTTTATGTGGGTTTGTGTGTTTAGTTTTTCCCGCACGTACAGTTTTTGTGATGAAGCTAGTTATAAATTGCATGATAGTTGGTGTAATTAGTATATAATAATCATATGCTAAGCGTTTTTGAAGAAACAGTGGAGCTGACTGACACTGATCATTATATCTATGCCACAGTGTGCGCCTATTTGACTTCGCAGTGAAAAAATTGAAACAGTTACTTGATTGGTGCCTGCGGTTTTGCAAATCTATTGCAAGTCTAATATTACTCATAATTCAAAAAGTTGATGTGACTGAAAAAATCTGAAAGCAGATCTGAAATCAGCATGAACAACTGGTTTAGAAAAGTATGTTGTGGTTTCTGATGATTACAAAAAACGTTTTTTTGTTGACCTTTTTGTTATCTTACCTTTCATTAAGGGAAAGGGCAGTGAAGAATTCCCTCATTCCCCAGATTTAGTCAGTTAAGACACGCTTGATGCCTAAAGTTTGCTCCTTTGTTTTGTACTGAAGCTACGAAGCTAGTTTTGCTAAACTGACTAACAATAAGGCTTTCAGCCATGCTGTATACTTTTGTCCATTTTTTTTGTGTCAGAAACCACAAGTCTACTTGAGACTTCTTAACAAGAAGATGCAGAACGTTATAACTTAGGCATGCATTTTCTAGGTGGCTGGGTATAAACAATCATAATTTAATTTCCTGTTAAAATACTCTTCTATTTTTTATACTATACATTCTCTGCCATGTTGCTGCAGCACAACTTTCTGCTGCTAGAATACAGTTTTTACTTGTCAAAATACTGTGTTTATCCTCACTGTTGCTGTTGTCCATTGCACTGAAGGTTGTCTTGTCTTGTCTAGTTGTATTGCTGCTCTTGTGTTCTGTTTCTAGCTCTTTGTCCTGTCTGCACTTGTGGTTTTGTGTTCTGTTCTGTTCTGCTCTGCTCTTGTGGTCCCATGGTCCTGGAGGCATTATGTTTCATTTCACTGTGTACTGTGTGTGTATGGTAGAAATGACAATAAAACCTACTTGACCTATTTGACTGGATAAATTGCTATATTTGCAGTGCAGAGTAAATACTGAATACTGAATATTGTCCGCTTTTGTGCTGATCTCGAACCCAAACATTCATGTTGGTGTGATTGCCAGGCGGCAGGTGTCTAATGATTGCCGTGACCTGGTGACAGTGGTGGTACACGGCCTGGAGGCCCTGCTGATGTCACTGCTAGTCGGCTTCCTTTACTTTGGGGCGGGAGAGGAGCGGTTGTCCATGCAGGACACCGTGGCCTTGCTCTACATGATGGGAGCTCTGACGCCTTTCGCTGTGGTGCTGGATGTCATAGCCAAGTGTGAGTTACAAACAGATGCTCAGACCAAACCACCTACGTCTTCTGTCATAGAACGCAAAGCTACCTGATTGTATTCACCCAGCGTGGTTTGTGTTGTGGCATCTACAGGTCACTCAGAGAGAGCCATGCTGTACCATGAGCTGGAAGACGGAATGTACTCAGTAACCGCATACTTTTTTGCCAAGGTAAACTTTTCTACAGCAACAATGAATCACACGAACAGGACTACTTTAGATACCGACCACAAGAAGGCAGCAAAGCTTCACATAGCTTCTGTTGCCGGGTTTGTAGAAACTAATCTCGTTGTTGGACAATGTCTTTGTCAATACATTTTGTTCCTGTAACCTTAAGTTCTTGTGATTTAACTATAGCATAAAATGTTGCTAAAATTCCTGAATCTGTGTGTATATTTCAGGTCCTGGGGGAGTTACCAGAACACTGTGTCTTCACTCTTGTTTACGGTCTGCCAATCTACTGGCTGGCTGGCCTGAACACTGCACCGGACCGTTTCCTGCTCAGCTTCATGCTGTTGTGGCTCATGGTGTACTGCAGTCGTTCCATGGCTCTGTTTGTGGCGGCACTGCTGCCCACCCTGCAGATCTCAGCCTTCATGGGAAATGCACTCTTCACTGTTTTCTACTTGACTGGGGGCTTTGTCATGAGCCTGGAAAATATGTGGCTGGGTAAGAGGTTACACCGATGAGCCATAGCATTAAAATCACTTGCCTAATATTGTGTAGGTCCTCCTCATGGCACCTCGATTCATGGACTCCCCAATTCCTTTGAAGTTGTGCTATGGTATCAAGCACTAAAACCATTACGAGCAGACGGTTAAAGTCCTGTAATTTGTAATGAAAAGCTTCCATGGGTCAGAAAAGTTTGTCCAGAACATTCAACAGATGCTCAATCAGATTGAGAGCCAAAGAATTTGCAGGTCAAGTCAACACTTAGAATTCTGTCATGTTCTGCAAACCATTCCTGAACAGTTTTTGCAGTGTGAAAGAGCTCATTATCCTGCTGAAAGAAGAAACAGCATTTAGGGAATTCTAATTCTATGAAGGAGTGCACTTGGTCTGCAACAACGGTTGGGTATGGGGTGTCAAAGTAACATGCACATGAATGCCAGGACCCAAGGTTTCCCAACAGAACATAGCCCAGAGCAGCATGCTACCTTCGCCAACTTACCTTCATCCTAGTACTGCATCTTGGTGCCAGCTCTTCCTGAGGAAAATCATGCACACCTGCAATTACAGCCAGCATTACATTTGTGTGACAGTTACTCTTCTGAGGGATCAAGCTAGTCTTTGCTCTTCACCTACATCAATGAGCCTTGGGTGCCCAAGACTCTGTCACTTGTTGAAAATTGTACCACTTTTGGTAGGTACATAGCGGGAACCCCAAAAGACCTGCTGTTTTGGAGCAGCACTGACTAAGTCGTCTAGCCATCACAATTTGGCCCTTGTCGAAGTCGTTCAGATCCCTACCCTTGATCATTTTTCTGCTTCCAACATTTGGAATATTATTCACTTGATGTCTAATATCCTATCCCATTAACAGGTGCCAGTGTAACAAGACAATCAAAGTTATTCACTTCACTTGCCAACAGGGATTTGTAAATATAAAGCAGCTTCTCAGTATAAGCTGGATACTGAGGATGAGCTACATGTTGGATAGATAAATGTTTAGTTCTGTTCCTTCTATTCAGGTTCTGAACATTTTCTTCGACTTGTTGGTCAGATAGCTGTAAACAAAACTGCCCACTCTAACTGGTCCCCGCATGGATCTCAAGGAACTGTGGATCAGCGGCTGCTGCTGCTTCATGTGCTCCCTCTTCTGTTGATCCTATAAGTGGAAGATGCCAGTTTAATGACTGGGACAAAAGTATTGGGGTGCAGAGATTTGAATGACATTGCAGTCAAATGCATAGACCTTAATATGAACTTGGTTCCCCATTTGCAGCTATAATAGCTTCCACTCTTCTTGGAAAGCTTTCCACAAGAGGGTTTTGGAGGGTTTCTGTGGGAATTTATGCCCATTCATTTGAGAAGTTTGGATGAGAAGGTCAGGCTCACAATCTCCATCCCCCAAAGGTGTTGGATGGGATTGCGGTCAGGGCTCTGTGTGAGTCAGTCAAGTTCTTCCACACTGAACTCATCCAACTATGTCTTTATGGACCTTGCTTTGTGCACTGGGGCACAGTCATGCTGGAATAGAAAAGGTTCTTCCCCAAAAACTGTCCACAAAGTTGGAAGCATGGCGTTATCCAAAATGTCCACCCTGAATTTAGAGGTGTCCCAATACTTTTATCCATGTAGTTTATGCTTCAGAGAGTTTGTGGCACTAACTCTAGCTAATAAGTAGTGAGTGTTTGATTCCAAGCCACTTTCGTCGCAAATCCAAAGCTTTCTAGTCAACTTTCTATTTCCAGTTGTCTAAAACTGGAGAACCGACTTCCAACTCTGCAAACCAGTAATAATAATATTGTGAATATCAGGAATGAAACATATGTGTTCTGTGTTCCTCAGTGGCCTCCTGGTTGTCCAACATCTCCTTCATGCGCTGGGGTTTTGAGGGCATGCTGCAGGTCCAGTTCCGAGGCCTCGCCTACTCAGTCACCCTGGGAAACTTCACCATCAACATAGATGGCATTAAAGTAAGGGTCAACAACCAAAACTGTATCTAGTAATATAGAAAATATTACAGAAACAACTAAAAAAATAAATGTAAAAAAAAAGCAGTACCATGACTAGAGTTTATTATAGACATAATGTACATATATACACACACACAAAGGAACAAAAAATAAAATGTTAAACAATAATATAATATATATACAAACACACCAAAATTACTAGTTTCAGAACATCATAACTTGTTTCTGTGGGAACATCATAACTGGTTTCTGTTTGCTCTCTGTCCAGGTGGTGGAGGCGATGCACATGAACCAGTTCCCCCTGTACTCCTGTTATCTAGTGCAGATCGCAGTGGTGCTGGTCTTCATGTTGCTCTACTACCTGTGCCTCAGGTTCATCAAGCAGAAGTCTTCTCAGGACTGGTGACCCCTCTCACAACCCACGGGCCTGTTTCTCTGAAGACCCCTCGAATCATTTGGGACTTTTACAGCTGGCTGCCGCTGGATGGCAGCAAAGCTCCGCGCACGTCCTGTTTTCAGCCTCCACTCTTCTGTTGCGTTTCTTCGTGGCCAAGCGATTAGAGCATTACTTTGGCAGATATCCATCTACAGCTTTTACGTGCATTTTCTTCTTTTTTGTACAGATTAATCTTTTTGTATAGTAAGATTATTGGGCTTAACAATGTGTGTGCTAGTAAAGGTATATTAAAAAGGTTTTGAAATGTTTAGCAAGGCACACTGGGAAAAGCATTAGTGGTTTAAGAACCCAGATAATGTAAGTTTTGCGCTGGTGCAAAACCCTGATAAATGTGGAGAAAGGATGTTTGAAATACAAAACACAGAAATAAAGAACCAGTCGTGTGTTTTACTCGTCATTATAGCATTTATCAAATATGGACAAGACAGGATTAATGCATAAATAGTTATTACTGAACATATGGGCACTAAAGGATAAAATTCCTTTGTGTTTCATGTATGCCAAGAGACAAATGCCACTGATGCACCTAATCCTTACCATCTCCAAAAAAAAAAAAAAACCCAAAAACAAAGGGGCAAAAACACTCAAACCACAAATTCATTGTTTTACACATTTATTAACATAAATACTGCTGTACATGGCTTTTTGTTATTTTTTTGTAATTTTCGTAATTCTGCACAGGAGTTCGACACGTTCAATCAACTTCACAGCATTACATAACATCTGAACAAGCATAAAAAAAAACCTAAAGAAAGGAAGGAGGTCTAGTTATTCGAGTTATCTGCAGAGCTGGGGGTCTTGGTGAGCTTTAGTTTCTCTGCGTAGAACCTGAAAGACTCCTGGGGGGGGGTGGGGGGGGGGAGAGACGTGCACAAATTAGCCATTTAAAATTAATATGAATAAGAAAAAAATGCAAAAAAATGTACACAGCAGCCACAGAACATTATACTTTATAATGTGCTCTGATAATTATTAATCTGTTTAATCAGTTTATTGAGATAGTATATTAAGAAATACCACTATGCACATAAGAGTAGTGCTCTAAAGGTGACTCTAATAGTAATGCATTTAGGGAAATTGGTTTTCTATAATGGCGCAGCATTCTTCATTTTTGGAACATGTGCACTTCATTTCTTGTGCAGTATGTCTTCAGTTTACCCTCGAGTTTTCTTTCTGGCCAGGGGCTAGCACAGTTTTTCCAGTCAGCTGTGACAGTGATCAGACCAAAAACAGCAGTACAAGCATGAGATATCAAGCATGACTTCCGCATAGTGGGATCTCTGCACCTCAAACATCTCTGCTATAAACGATCGTTTACATTTACCACATTTATCTGATGCTTTCATCCAAAGTGACTTCCATTCCCTAACTACAGGGGACAGTCTCCCTGGAGCAGCTTGGGGTTAAGGGTCTTGCTCAGGAACTCAGTGGTCGTGTGCTGAAGGCAGGATTCATGACCTCTTGGACCAGAGGCAATCCTACTATCCTACCCACTACTAGGCTGCCGCTGCCACCACCCCTGAATGTTTTTCCTGAATTTTAGCACCTGACCATTATGCACAGACATTTGACCCAAAAACTGTTCTGTCACTCTGTACGCAGTGCTGTGAAAGTCTGTGCTTTATTGTTGTGCTTACCATCCAAACCTTCAGCCTCCCCCCCGCAGGAGCAATGTATTAACAACCCCACTGCCCCAGCAATTCTTCTCTCTGGTTTCATCTCATTCCGGATTAAATGCACAAACACATTTACACTCTACCAAACACCCCCCCACCCCACCTCAAAGTCCTACTAATTAAGCTGCGGCCCCCTCTAAAAGCCAGGCCTCTTCTGTTTTTTTAACTGAAGGTGAACGCTTTTAGAAGATTACTGTTGCTCCAACATTGTATATTCCCCTATTAACAGCGTAATTAAAGTCGATAAATAGCGGTAGCCGTGTCGGGGAAACAGGGCCAGATGTGAACAGCACCTCAAATCTGCCCTTATCGGAGCTCTCAGGAGACGCTTTGTTCTCTGGTATTAGCGGCTGCCTCAGGACTGGGGAGAAAGAAGGAAAGGGGGATGGCGAGAGGGAGTGAATGAAGGGGGGCCGGGGGGTGGGGTGTACTACCTGAGATTGCTTTGTGCAAACTTAAAAGGTGAAGTGAGAGCATAGGGGTAGGAGGGGTGGTGGGGTGGGCTTGACAGGCTTATGCTTTAACACTGTTCTAAAAACACGGCAATAGCATTCTGACAGGCTGTAAATAATGCAAAGGAGAGAGAAGGGTGAAGGAGTTTTTATGGTATGAGGGCTGCAGGTGGACGTTGGGGTCAGATGTAGGTGATCGTGCTCAAGCAAGATCACATTGAGCAGGAAGACTAAATCAGGTCTAACTGACATCCAAAAGTCTTGGCTGAACTCAAGGTAGACCTTCTGGGAAGACCAGTGTTCCAAGTAGAACGTCATTCTTAATGTTGTTGAATGAGTGCAGAGAATTCTGGGTGTTTATTTATTATGCCGTGAAATAATGACTAAATAATGACAGTGTAACTCTGAGATGATCTGAGAAAAAGACACTGGCACAGTCAAGGAAGTGTACATTTAGCATGAGATAAACATATGCAGGATTATGTTTTATATTCTTTTTTTAGACTGCAAATTTCATCGCATAGCTCTTGAATTCATAGCCCACTTCATTTAAAACAAGCAAAAAGAAGCCACAATGTGACAGTGAGGGGGGTAATAGTGCATGCTATTAAATGAACTGGACTTAGCTAGTTAAAAATATTGGTATCCAAACAAAAATGCAAATAAGACACCTGAAATATATATTTAAAAAAATCCACTCCAATATCCATTTTGTGGGAAAGTATTTAACGCTGACAGAATTGTGTCGGTGCTGTTTCCAGGTGACAGTGGGAGCATCAATGAAACAGCTCCATATATTCTGGTTAAACTCTAGATAGCCACAGTCAACCTTAAAATAAGATTTTTTTGTACAAAATCCTATTTAAAATGATCTGTGGCTCCCTAAATAAAATATCAAAAATATATCAAGTTTGCGGTTTAAAAAGCCAAATTGAAATTTTGTAACCTTACTAAGCTCACTAAAACTTGAAAATAGGGTCTTTTCCCCCCCTTTCCACTTATAACATTTCCCTGATGACACAGCTCACCTAAACTAAAGAGAAACCTTAATACCAAAAAAGGTAACCCAGTCGTCCATTAAAAATGTTCATGAAACATGCATGTTATAACCATATAAACCTCCTATCAACACAAAGTCAACATCTACTACTCTGGTATTAACACCAACGCAAATTATGGCTTGGCAGACAGAAGGTTTAAAGCAGGGATTGTCAGGTAAAGGTAAATTCCAAAACCCATTACTATTAAGGGTCACCTTTAAAACAATACACATATGCACATATTGTTTGGGGAATGTCAATGAGAGACTAAGCAGTTGACCAAATGAGTGGAAGTTATGTTGAAGTTAAATTGAATTGGGCCATAAAGAACTAGCTGTGAGTGAGGGATATTTACCGGGGGCTCCTCAAAGGGTACGGCCTCTCCAGCCTTTCTGTACATCTGGGCCAATCTCTTCTGAGACAATTCATCTACCTGCAGCCCCTCGGCCTGCGCCTGCTGATAGAGAGCCTTCGCAGAGGAGAAGTCCTTATCTCCGGCTGAGAGAGAGAGAGAGACAGAGGCACAGAGAGAGACAAAGAGACAGACAGACAGAGAGACAGAGAGAGAGACAGACAGAGAGAGAGACAGACAGAGAGAGAGACAGACAAAGAGAGAGACAGACAGAGAGAGAGACAGACAGAGAGAGAGACAGACAGAGAGAGAGACAGACAGAGAGAGAGACAGACAGAGA
>JBBPCY010000150.1:11380832-11395854 GCA_037974405.1 Brachyalestes nurse | reverse complement strand
AGAGAGAGAGAGAGAGAGAGACAGAGAGAGAGAGAGAGAGACAGAGAGAGAGACAGAGAGAGAGACAGAGAGAGAGAGACAGAGAGAGACAGAGCGAGAGAGAGACAGAGAGAGACAGAGCGAGACAGAGAGAGACAGAGAGACAGAGAGACACAGAGACAGAGAGACAGAGAGACAGAGAGACAGAGAGACAGAGAGAATTAATTAGTCATTGGTACGCAAAGAACACCCATGGCTTTTCATACTACAAGGGGTCCTCGGGTTACAACAGTCTCGACATACGTTTCGTGTTTACAACTCTCTCACCCACTCCCACACGGCTTACGCTGTTAGTCTCGTACTCACTGACTACGTGTGTGAACTAGTTTGGTTGCGCATGGCGGAAGAATACACAAACATGTATGAGTGACGGAGTTTGTCTTTTCCTGGGGCTTAGTTGTGTTTTTATGATTTTATAACGGTCAGGATCTGTAAGTGACTTAGACTAGGGTAAGTTCCGACTGACACCAAAATTCGGGTCACATCACTGTCGAAGGAACGGATCCGTGTCGTAACTCGAGGACCCCCTGTATGTGTATAACTCAATGGGCTGCATTGTAGTGATCAAGAAATGCTTTAGATCTTACATTTATCGAGTGCCTCCTCGTTGTTTTCATCTAGAACCTTACGGAAGACAAAGGAAATGTTTTGTTGTCCAGTCTCTGAGCCTTGGGTGTACAAGGATTCCAGTCCCTCTACCGCACTCTCTATGTCCCCACTGTGAGCGTGAAAAAGAGAGAGAGGCATCATTTAGATGTCATGATAGGACAGAAAAAATGTCTAAAGTTACTTAAACACCAACAAAACACCACCCCCAACAGCTAGTCGCCATTTATCTAAATATTAATATGCACTTTAGTGTAAACGACAGGTCACAGCGATAAACAGCAATCAGCAGTTTATTTCTGTAGAAGAGTACAGAGAGGCAAACCCACTCCCTGAATAATGAAGGCATAAAACTTTGGTTGGCCACATTAATATTCGTGCTCGAACGCGGGCCAGTTCCAGACTGTCAGCGTGTGCTGTTCTGCACTGTGAGGAGCGGGACAGTGGAGGACAGCGGAAGAGCAAAGCGCTCACTCACGGCTCACTGCGCTCATTCCCCTGCTCTCATACCCCCGCTATTCCTGTCAGGATGAACTCTGACCCCCGCCTGGGCCTAAACCACATTGACACGTGCAGCCAGCGCGCCTGAGCCAAACTGACTGGTTAAGAGGCGAGACGGAAGGTTCCGGAAGCTGGGCACCGCATTAGCGCAGGCCACGCTAAATTATTCAGACCGGCTGGTCACAGCAATCACAGCCGATTGGGGGGGATGTAATAATAATGGCCAAAAAAACGGGGGCTGGGGTGGAGGAAAAGGAGGGGAGGGGGGAAATACAGATGGAGAAAGCTGGCTAGAATAGATCCAGCGCAGGCTGGGCTGCAGTGGACGCAACTTTGGAGGGATAAAGCATCATTCCACATGGATTTGAGTAATGAACCGTAGATACTGAAGTGCTAACATTAATTTCAACCAACAGTAATTTCCATTAGCTGTTATTCGGACTTCTACACCATAACTCAATGGCTACTTCATCCCTGTCCAGTCACAATGTTACCATCACTCACTATCACTTCTGTGCAACAACTAATTTCTTTTGAAGCCATAGTCCCCCCACACCACTTCCTATAGATCAGAATGACCGCAAGTGGTGCATCAACTCCATTGCGCCATAGACAACATCTGTTCAGTTATGTTGACTATTTGCGGCAGCCCTACTGAAGTCATTTCATGAAGCCCAGTTTTACAAAGAAATACATTTCAGTAATTCTTCCAAAGGGCAAGATATAAGTTGGACAGGTTGATACAATTGCAATCTTGCATTTTCTAAAGGCATACAGTTTCAAAGTCTGTGCCTGTCAGACAGTAACACATCAGTCAACACCAACCAACAAAATGAGATTGAGAACAGAGGAAAGTAGCCCACTTTTTGATTTGGGCCAACGCAGTGTTGTTCACAAACAGCATGTTGGATAGGTTGATGGACGGGCCAAGCGTCTTCACCAAGTTTTCCACTTCCTTGATGCCCTGTACATCTCCATTACTACCCATGGCTTGGACTATTCGTGTAATGGCCATCTGGGAGGGCACCTGGTCACCCTGAAGCATGCCCTTCAGAACATCCACAGCATCTAGGTGAGAAGAACAGTCAAAACATTTGCATGATTAATTCCAGCCTCCTTTATTCAGTATTTATGGTAAATACCATGATGATTATTAATGATAATACTGAGAAAACCGTTCAGTTAACGGTTAAACGCAAAAACTGTGACCTTTGGGCTTACCTTTGTTGTTTCCGTGTTTCACATGCGTTATAATGTGGAGGTTGTTGGCTAGGTCACTCAAACGGAATCCTGAAATATGCTTGGAGGCACTGCAAGCAAGAGGGCAGAGGATTTAGCAAAAATGCCTAATTAATATTTTGGCTTACAGTGAGGACCTGCAGATTTTTTGGTTTTGGCAAAATTAATGCTGCTTGGGGCACTTTTGAGTTCTGCATGTTTAAAGTGTTCTCTTGAATTCAATATAAAATACAGTTGGTGCTCAGTGTTCAACAAAAGAATACATAATACATTCCTAATTTTTTTTTTAATGTTGCCTTGTAAATGGCCAAAATTTTGAGACAATACACGCATATAAGCAGGATCATCGGACTGGTGACATAACACACGCACATTATTTCCAACATTATTATCGTTCTTTTTATTTTTGAATGTGAGGAAAAGTAACGATAGCCTGCCCACTTAAGTGAATGTAGACAATTGTTTTTTCCCCTAATCCCAAACTGGTTCTGAGCGACTGGTGAATGGTTTTGGTTTCACCAGAAGCGCTTTCTGATTTTACGCTTTGGAGAAGTAGTGTAAACTAGAGTTTGCCGATACAAGAACTTGCAAAGTACAAGTGATAAATGAAAGGGGGTTATCCCACCTCTACTGTCCATCAGGCTGAGAAAGCGACTTTTTATTCACTTTATGACTATATTTACCATATTTCCAATTCATATTTTTATGTCTAAAACACAACTGTTTAATGTATCTTCAGGATGTCAGCTTACATCAATCTAAGTATTAAATCGCTCAATCATCCTGTGAAATGTCACAAAAATGTCACACTTAAAACAACTAAAGGTGGGGATGGATAAAGATGATAATCCACTATGCAACAAAATAAACCACAATCTCTGACATAATTTCCAAAACTCAATGAAAAACAGGTTCAATAGGTATCACAGAGGAAAAAAAAACAAAAAAAAAACACTTAATGTATCGTGGAACCAAACAAGAACTAGAGGCTGCCCTCCACTGTCCGGCTTTGTGATTAATCCACTATTGCTAGCATGTATATAACTTGGTCGGCAAGGCTCAGGAATGACCACCACAATAGGAAGCATGTATGCGAGCAGCACTATCGGAAATGCGTAGACATCTGACATTGTGTGGTTATTCTCGTCATTCCATACCAATAGGGAAAGAGCATGGGAGACAAAGTAAGGGTGCGTACGCTTGAGTGTGCTCACAAATCCCTGAGTCCTGGATCCGCTATCCTCTTCTAGGTTCTTGCGTTTTATTTTTTCATCCCTGCTCCCTAAAACCTCAATCAAACTGTCCCACCCTTTTTTTCTAACATTTGCTGGCCAGATTAGTCCAACTGCCCAATTGAGCAACCGGCGGCACTCCTTATCGCCACGGCGATGGGCCTAGAGCAGGCTGTTCAGCAGATTGCTGCCGTAGCTAGGGTCAGACGACTTCTTATCGAGCCTTGAAAAATCCCTCTGTCCCTTTCCTCCCCTCCTCATCTGGCCTTCCGAGCGGCATGCAATCCCTCTCTCCACTGCTCTATTCCCAATCCTCTTAATCTGCCCACTAAGTCCCCCACCACTCCAACCCTCCCCAACATCTGCCAAAATGCCATCAAAGTCACACTCACTCTACCTCACACACATAAATACACAATGGTTATCAGCACACTGGCGTGTTATGATTAAGCTGAGCACAAGCAGGATTCTTGTGCACTCCTCGGGCTTGGGTTGAAAATACTTCAGACGCCCAGCCATATGGGAAACGATGGCTGGGCATTAAGCCATCTCGCTTTTCTTTGTCTTTGTGTAAGTGGGTCAGTGTGCTTTGTCTGCATGCTTGTATGTACCCTCACACATCTCTAAGTTACATCAAATTAAGATCATTTTCAAGAACAGAGACATATATGAACTAAATATATTAATACCAGTGTATTAATCACAGATAAATGGGGGAAAACTGATTACAACCATCAAATACTGCCAACAATAATTATGGATCATGAATTTTAGTTTGCACACACATTTATGTACAGACAGACACTGGGCCTTTATGTTCCCTCAACTCACTCAAGTAAAACCACCATCCTGCGTAAAAGGTAGAAGGTTCAATTCCAGTCCACGCAAGAACACCACTGCTACACAAATTAGTCGTAATGGGTAGGGGTTCAAATCTTATTCACAATGAGTATTGTAGTTGTAATCTACATTAACTCGCTCAGGTTGAGTAAAATACATCAGTGAATGTCACATATGCATCAAAACCTACAAAGGCACTAAAAAAAAACTGATAGCAAGACAATAAGTGGTGTAATGGTAAGAGTGAAACGGCAAATGCAGATCTATACACAATTATTGTTTGATCAGAGTTCATGCAGGGATAACTTATGGGGTTAATGGACCATCTTTTATAAGGATATACTGAGAGCAAAAAGCAGATCTACAGCACTAAACCCTTTCAGAGAGCATTCTGCAGAAAGCACAGAACAAGCTTCCATTTATACTAATACAACGCTAAAGATCTATTACTAATCAGAAGACGACTCATTTCTACGCCCAGCCAATCTTTTCTGAGAACAAAGAGATTATCTGGCTCCATGGAAGACTTAAAACTGCTCACTCTGTGTATGCGTGAGTGAGAGGCAGGCAAGAGTAAGATTAGGGGCAGCTATTCATTTCAAATCGCAGAAGATTTCCTGGGAAAGAACACAGCGGACAACGGCTAAGACTATGACCCTTAAACCTGTGTGTGACAGTGAGAGGCAGTGAAATGAGGGGTGGGGAGTTGAATGAAGTATGACAGCAAGAAAGACAAAAGGACTTGGGAGTGCAAATCATCTCATCAATGATGTGGAAAGTACAAGAATGTGGAAAAAAAAAGCATGAGAGAATGGGAAAAAAAAAAAAAAACGTTAACAGAGTGCACTCACATGTCTTTTACAGCCATGGCATCCTCCAGGTTGCCTGAGGACAGCAGGGCCTTGATAAGCAAATCATATGCAGCAGGTTCCAAAGTTATGCCTTTCCTGTCCACCTCCTTCAGAATGACAAAAGCTTCTGTATGGAGAAAAAAACACACATTAGGCGGAAAAGTCAACATGCAGTTTACTTAGAAACAGAAGTTCATTCACACAAATGTCTGTTGTGCCAGACTGAAATATATGACGGAAAGTTTACTTTCAGATAACACCAAACGTATCGTTCCACCATTTCATCATATGTCACCATATCATATAGAATTGGACAGAAGTGACCACTGCCAAAAAAGGTTTTTTGGCTAAATTATTGCTACTTAGGGCACTTTTGAGTTGGCAACAGGATAGTCTGTGTGTTTAAAGTGTTCTCTTGAATCCAGTATAAAATAATACAGTTGGTGCTCAGTGTTCAACAAAAGAATACATAATACTTTCCTAATTGTAGAATTTTGACTCTGTATTTGTTTCCTTGATGTTGCCTTGCAAATGGCCAAAAGTTTGAGACAATACATGCACGCACCATTTAACACCAAACGTATCGTTCTACCATATCATCGTATATCACCATATCATAGAGTTGGACAGAAGTGACCTCTGCCAAAAAAGGTCACCTGTTTCAGCAAAGAAATATAGGAGCAGCTGAAAGTAGAGGGAAAAGATCCTTTTCTGCATTAAACATACACCCCCAGATAACGGTGGCAAAAAGAGGAAAGCAGATTTTATACCAATACAATCAATAATTAACTAAATAAAATCAGTACTAAAGGTTAAAGGGCATACCTTGGGAATGCTGCTTCTTGCTGAGAGTTATCACTCTGAGGTTATAGTCAGCAGGAGAGGCATCTTTTGGATAGGAAGCACTTTGTTCCCCGTTCTCAGATTGTTCTCTGGCTTCCGGCTGCGCGTACCATATCTGCCACATTCCCAGAAGAAACACACACACACAAAAATGTACAACCCTTAAAAGGTACAAGAAGATGTAAGTAAGGCATCTATTCACACATGTTCAGAACACACCAGACCACAAAATGTGATCTTAAGTATCCTGATTTTATCTGGATAAGGTCAAGCCACATTAAAATGCAGGTGTAAAGGCACCCAAGACACATTTGAAACAGATATGAATCTGATCACTCAAACCACTCAAAGGAGTTGGTCCGAGAAGCATTCAAGCCCCGCATTATAGCAGTGCAAATTAATCCATCTCTCCAAGATACATTCAACAAACCCCCAAGCCCCTCTCAATACTGTGAAGCCCCTTCCACCTACGTATCACTATACAATACAAAAACAAGTCACATGAAGAGACCAGATGTAAACAGGATCAAAGTGATGAGAACAAACAAACATACTTCTAATTACTGCATCTGTAGTTATAATCAAGTGAGCATCACCAAGATGAACTAGTGAATAACTCATTGAATCATTACTAGACATCAGGGCCAGAAAAAAAGAAGTGTCATTACACTCCAACCATGCCAATTCAATAAGCCCCTTTCTCAAGCAACCAACATATGGAGGCATTTAGAGTCTGACTTAATGCGGCTGCTGTAGTAGACCTTAATTTAGGGATTTTGTTAGCATCATCTTAAAATCCAATTACCTTTTGAAAAGTAAAAAGCGAAGATTAAGAACCAAGCTGACAGAGTAGTGAGTGTTCAATGCGTAGCAGATCTTGAAACATTCAGGATGACAGATTTCGAAATTAATTTCTCAAATGTTTGGTCAAATTTGGATTTCAGGCCCAAGATCAGTTTTTCCTTCCTATTTTCTTGGGCCTCTATCTTTATCTTGCATTTTAATAAAGAGCTTTAATGAGGTTTGCTGGTCTCACTGGTGTTGCTGACAGTGAGATCCATCTAAGTCCATGGGGTACGACCTAGAATCACTCATAATAGAGCTTCTCCAGAATACAAACGTCACCACAAAATTCTGTTTTCATGATGGCTATTATTGTGGCTAGGTACCCACATCTGCACATCGCTAAGGTAATGAAAATGTGGTGTATTTGAAAATGTGGAGATTTATTTGTTGATGGTGAGGCTGGGGTCAGGTTTGGATTCTAAGCTTTGTGCCACAGGTTGAGTCAGGCTTGGACAGTATGTTTTCAGGTTGAGACAGAAATTGAGGCCTGTTTAAAGTTGTGTAATAAATTTGGTTATACAAAGTAGGCTTTTCTGAGTATACTGTGAATAACATCAGTACCTGATGAACTACATGTTTCAAAGAAGGCATCATTTAGGTTTTACTTATTTAACTGGGTTTTGTGCTGCATGGGATGCAAGTTGAATAAAATTCTCTATATCCTGAGTTTTTGTTAGAAATTCTTTTACCTCAGGCACCTCAAAGGGCACCTCTTGGTTGTTGCTCTTGAGGATGTCAGCAAGCAGACGCAGGGTCCTCTCTCTAGGAATGATGTTCTCCTCCTGCATCTTCAACCACACTGCCTCTGCCTTTTTGTAGTCATTTGTATCCTCTAGAAATTAGGGATTAGTGAGTTAGCGTTAGATCATATGTGGAATTATTATGTCTGCTTCTGTCTTTCTCCCAACATACGACATGCATGTTAAAAGATCAATCTCATATATAGCTCATATGTTGACTATATAATAAATGAGGGACACGCTGGAGAAGTTACTCATGCAGAAGAAAAGACAGCAGGGAATAGAATGGCCATGTACTCTTAATGCTTCAGAAACATGCAGCCTGTGGGAGCAGAGGCTGGAGAGAGTCTGCAGAATGGACCAATGGCTGCAACTCATCCAATTTAACAGAACGGTCTACAATGACTGAGATATGTAGCCATTCTGACACATTATAATTCACTATAGGAAGTGCTAGGGCCACTTTGGCTCCTACTGTTCTACTGCTCTGTAAAACAAAAAACTGAGTGGATGCTGTTGATTGTTTGATCTGTATACTAATCAGACCACCATTCAGTCAACCACTGAAATTAATGTTAGTTCAGCCTGTGTAAGAGTATACTGTGTACTGAGGTATAAGCAACAGCATATTGGGAGTCCTATAGAAATGGTCCAAAATGATTAACATACACATACACACTTGTGGGACTAATAAAGGTTTATCTTATCTTACATGTATTGTTTTTGCTTTCGCTGATTAATTGTCAATTTGGACATAGCTTTGTCAGGACAGCTATGATATTGATATCAGCTTTACTTCTGGTTTATTAAATTCAACTCTTAGGTGGGTTCTGGAGGTGAATCCCCTTAAGGAGAGTGCTGAGCGAGATAAAAACACTCTTTACTGAGGAGTTTCCCTTGCCAATTTTAAATGCACACACACTCACACACACCTCTCTGCTGGAGGCTATTGCCAACACTCAGTTCCATGCTGAGAGAATAATCAAGTGCTGAGAGGCTAAGTGTGTGCCTGTGGGCCTCAAAGACAAAATTTCTGACAGACCAGCATATGTGCGCGCGCACGCGCGCACACACACACACACACACACACACACACACACACACGTAACAGTATATACACATTCACATAACGGTATATACGCATTCACTGACCAACTAAGCCGCAACTAACTAAACCTAACAAATCGAACATGAACCGTAACGTCAGAAACATTTTTATCCTTTTGGTTTTAAAGGATGTAACAAGCAGCTTAAAAAAATATCAATCAATCAAGGCAGGCCCATTTTGTTTGTTCTGATGCAATGGGTCAAGACACACACACACACACACAGGAAAAAACAACATACTGCAGAGACGGAGCAGATAGTGGTACATCTCGTCTCGGTCACACTCAAACAACTTGGCTGTCATGTCCACCATGTTTTCCAGAGCCTCCATCTAGCAAAAGAGAAAACCAGTTGGTTTAATGGGTGCGCGAGTGTGCGCCAATATTTCTGTGTATCTGAGTTTGCATGTCATACCTGCTGGCCTGTAATGCACTTTTCTGCATACCACTGCAGTCTCCCAGGTCTCGCCCGTAAACCAGGGGTCTGAGAAAGAAAACAATTCAGCAAAACTTTAATCAAAGCATTTAGAACCTCACATAGGACTAATACAACAGCTACTATAACAATCAAACCTCTCTCATCGATGCACTATACTCAGTTCTGTTGGGGCAGCCATACACGCAGGTTGTTGACTTGAAAAAGGCAACCGGTTGTCACTTTCAGAGGCTTGAACATCTGCCAATGGCAACTGAACACACTGCTCATACCATCACTGCCAAACACACCAAAATGCCACTAATGTATTGAGAAGGGTCCACCACACACCCCTTCATGGTGACGAGTGGGGTAGATAAGGGCAGATATATTTTCCGTATCTTCCATCATAACATCTGTCATGTAGATGCACATTGTAAGTTTGCAGGTACTAATTGTAACTTTGTAGTCAGTCTGTTGCTTAAAAATGTATTCGAATTTTTCAAAAAATTTTCAACGATACAAAAAAAAAAAAAAAAGTGTCCAACATTTAATTTTTTTGACGAGTCTGAATGGTGCTATAGTTGCTCAGTGTTAAGTACCACCGACATCCGTATATCTATACATACGCTGTACTGAATTTTCTGCTTACAATCTGTATTATATACCCAGAAAAGCATACTAAAACATATCATGCATCAGGATAACAATACACAACAAATGATTACACAACAGCCCCCAGGAGAAATTCAAGTTTGCCCTTTCCTCTCTCATCCATAATCTTCTTTAATACATGCTATGAAGTCTTTTTTGGTACTTCTTTCTAAAAATGTTTCAAACAGCCTCAAGGCCTGTTGTGCACCCAGGGCCAAATCTGCTAGAATAAATCCAGTATGATGAGACACAAACCCATATCCTCACTCACATGGCCAATCCACAAAAGAACATCTCGTTCAGATTAGTAAATCTAGAGCCTGCCAAGACTTAAGAATGCACATCAACACTTGTCTAAGCATAGTTGTCTTTAAAAAGTGTACAAACACACACAGACAGACATTACATATGGAAATTTGGGTCCCAAATTTTTATTTTAAATTTAAGTAACTACACAGATATTGTATGGCGGCTAATGCAGTCTGTGGTTACTATTTGGGCTGTCGATTATATTATCATTATTATTATGATTATATTGTAATTGAGGATAACTAACTGAGTAATGGATAAAAAAAAGAGCTAAAGCAAAAGTAAACAATAAACTATGCATAGCCATGCACAGGTTAAATAGGAGCCTTTCAAAAGATTCAGACATTTATACTACTATTCAAAAGCTGAAAATTACTGATGTTATTTTATACTGTAGCAAGTTTTAAAATGCAGATTGAAGTAATATAAGCTACACATGATCATATTGATGCTTGATTTAATATTTCAGATTGTTCAGGCACAAGAAATTATAAAATTATACATAATATATTGCAAGCTTTTTCTATTCAATAATACATTTTCAGCTCCAAAATGTGATGGTATGAAAAAATCCAGCTGGTTTTTTTTTTGACAGCTTCATTCTCTCTCCTTACAGCTTTCTCAGAAATGTTAGAATCAACTATAGCAGGCGCATCCCAATCATTACATAATGACCGGATCGCAATTATTTAAGATGTTTGCAATCACATTCCAGATTTCACAAATATATCGGGTCAGAACTAACAAATATAAAGAAAACGACATTTACTGAGACATGTCATTTAAATTGCTTAACAACTAGTGCCGGATAGGATTGGCTTATTTAACTTATTTTAACTAAGAAGATACTGCTAACACACTCAAAAATTATTTGTATTATATTGTATTATTTCAGTACAAAGCAACTAGGAAACAAGATTCTGGACTTTCAATATTTCCGCATTTTTACACCTTCCAACAGATACTAGATTTAGAAAGAAAAAAAGCTCAAATTATGTACATGTAGCTAGAATACTTTTTACACAAACATCCAATACAAATGTTTTATAAATGGGTTATAAAAGGGTCGAGGCTTATATATTTTCAAATGACCAAAAATGCAAGAGACCAAGTAAAAATGTAAATTCATCAATGCAGTAAATTTAAAAATCAATTATATATATTTTCCCCCTCACACTTAATCAGGTAATGGCAACAGCTGTTTCTGTTAACGAGCTGTATTCTGTTTATTAGGTTTGCTGCCTTCACCCATGTAGCTCAGTCATTTCCTTCCACAAACAAACAACCAAAAACAAAACGTCTCCCTCTCTCCTCACCGCAGGTCGCACTCTATCCTGAGCAGCTACACAGGGCTATCCTTTAGTGTTCCTACACAACAGTCTTAATTACAACAAATCGTTTCCATTCGTTTCACTTAATTACCTGCTATTATTAATAATCTCACAATTACAGACAACAAAATCACCTGCAGAGCACTCAATCGCTGCACTTACAACCCCTATCTGGGCTACAGCGAACGTCTGTATCTGGCGATGATACTTAGATATCACTGTTTTTAATTGGTCAGCAGAGGATTGAGGAGTGGCTCTATATTAAATGACACAGCCTGGTCAAACAAAAGGGGCTTTTAACCCCGCGGTCGGCCATGAGGAGCCCACTCCTTGTTCTGCTAAATGAGCTTCCATTAAACGCAAGCATTGAGAGCATTTACAGTTAAGGGGCTGGAAAAGTTTAGGGATGGAAACAGTAAGGCGACCACAAATCAGTCGGCTATGAGACACCGGCAAGAGACACCTGGCTTCATTTTTAGTCTATTTAAGTTTAGTCTTGCTCACATTTTTCTCTAAATGTCAATTAGCCAAAACGTTTATTGTCCATCATTTGCTTCTTGACTTGACTTAAATACAACTCAAGGCCTGAATTAAACATCTCCTGCAAACCACATCAAATAGATCTGCATAGGTGGTTTCTGACACCGTATGATTGTATTATATTGTATTGTTTCCCATATTTAAAAAACGTATACATATTATTCAGGCTTAAACACAGATGCTACTGTTTTGCATATACGGAGCTCATTTGTCCATGTTGGGGTTAGGGGGAAATTAGATTATTCACCATCATCAATTTAAAGTCAAACAAGGGCTAGAGGACATTTTTGTATGTGTTAATATTATGGATGTGTTTTTAAATAATAATGGAGCGCCAATCCCCTACTATTCAGCAGAAACCCAGTGAAACCAGGCATATGAATGGATGCTAATCGTACATTTGGTGAACATGCGAACGATCAATGATAAACCCATGTCCCGAGGCAAAACATGCACATCAATGTACAGCAGAACTATCTTCTACCATCAGCTATAGATAAACCCCCAGTGCTACGCTTATATCCAGAGCAAAACTAATACGCTAGAGCTCTAAGAGAGACTTGAATCCCAAACCATCAAGGCAAAGCTACTGGAGAATACAGCGCCCTTAAGTGACCATCGATAGCTTATCAGCTGGAGTAATACCCAACAGGCAAGAAGAAGGAATTATCATGATCCGGCATATATTGAAACAGAAGCCAAATGGCACGGCCCAGATCCCTCAGAACTGTGTGCAGCATGGCACACCGCATCTTCGCCTGTTCATCCAAAGCCTCTAAACGATGGCGCTTTAAATACCCCGGCTTAGGCCTACAGTTGGACCATGTGATGAGCACTATAGAACAAAGGACTAAGGGCTTGGTGAGAAAGATTACACGAAACTGCTTGTTGCGATAACACTGCAGCATATGCTGATCACAATACATTAAAAGCACATAAGGAATGACACAACAAAAGAACACCCTGCATGTCAGGCAACAAGAGTGCTGGTGCTCACAAGTCAGTTCAGTAAGACCGATCTTGGATCAGAGGCCAGAGTCATAAAAACAATCGAGATCAGCAATTCTACTTAAAGTGTGGTATTTCAAAAAAACAACTACCTGCAGCATTTAGCTACACTGCAAAGTTTTATTTTGTTTGTTATTGCTCTAACCAAGCCGTCCTGTGTCCTAAGCCACTCTCACAGTAGAGGGCTCACTTACATTATACAGTCTTCTGCAACTACAGAATTAAGGGTAAAGGATAATTAATGTATATATTGTGTGGTATATACACAAAGTGGCAAGCATGTGAAGATTTGATTTCTACTAGTGCCTTTTTGTGGAATCTTCAGTTTGTGAGTGAGTGATTGTGAGTTAAAAGGCAATGTCGGGGGGGGACCCACAGTAGACCCCTGAAATTTTGCAGGGTTGCGTTCCAAGAGCACCCACTAATTATGAAAAAATGGGGATTTGTGATGTGGTAAAAAAGGAAAATGCCTATTTTTATAGAGTAAACCCTAAATGTGTTCCCAAAACATTTTTTTATTTTGAAGCATTTTAAACAAAAAACTAATGCAGAAGATATTTTTGCGGTTTCCGCGAATTTGTGCGGGGTTTCCGCAAACAACTGTTAGTTCAGCTCTAAGAAAAAAAAATCTGCAAACGACTAAGGCCACGAACTCTGAACCGGGGGAACACTGTATTGAAAAAACAGTGGACATGTGCCCAAGGAAAGCATAAGAACAGACAAAACACATTTTTAATCAACAGAGGCAGCAGCTTGACTGGCTCTGGCAAGTGGACCAAATCCCAGAGTGCACCAAAGGAGCCATGCAGCACTGTCTTATTAGAATGCTTGGCTAATTGAACATCCGAAAGGCTTTGTCAGGGCCGTTTCACATCGGACAGAGGGACCCGTGAGAGCTCTGTGCGCCTGTAAGATAGCACTGAAACGTCACAAACGAGGCGCTTAAAACACATCAGGCATCTCAAAATCAGTCATGTACTGGAAACAACTTTGTGAAGCAAAGGACACGACTCGGGGATGGAGGGAAGCAATTCCCACCAGACGATTAAGTACAAGCACAATATGCAAGAAAAGTCCATTTGCAATGCCCTCATCTTCAAGGAAAAAAGACATGAGCCCTGGGTAAGACGCTCTGCATGGAAAGTGGGTATGACTTTTGTATTTAAATGAGGTGGTGTGAGAGCAAGTCTCCTTCATACACACCTGAAACACATCACCTACCACCCGAAACACGGCCAGGTTCACTCGAGTCCGTTAAAGCTGGCTTTTCATGAGCACTTCCCTACATAGAGCATACACTGTTCTCCCCTCCACCTGCTTTACTTTCCTGGGTGGTATGAATGGCTGCAGTTAAGCTTTGGGCACAGTCTAATTTAAAAGTGGAAATGGCTGTGCGGTAGTAATTAAGCCTTTTAAATAGCTGTGTGCTTTGGACACAATGGAGGCAGTCCCACCTCAATGATTTTGCGCGCCTCCCTGTAGCGGCCCGTCTGCATGAAAGCGAAGAAAAGGTCATACAGCATCGTCATCTCGCCTCGCTCCTGGCTTACGAAGTCCATGGCTGCCCAGAGAAACGAGGAAAAAGGAGGAAAAAAAAAAAAAAAAAACACACACACACACACACACACACACACACACACACAAAAAAACAACCTTATGAGTACATGAATTCTTGGAGCTATTTTCTCCAGTGGTTATTGTCGCTGCTCTCTTTTTGCGGCACTAAGCCGACAGGCTCAGGCCGTGAAAACTTCTTCAAAAGAGCAGCCTCAGCAGTGCAGCACTCAATGCAATCACACTCAATCAGGCTGCAGCCAGGTGTGCTGGTGTATGTGAAAGAGTGTGTGCAAGTGTGTGAGTTAAAGCTGGGGGGGGGGGGGGGGGGGGTGCTGCTTTCAGCCCAAAGAAAAAAAAAAAAAAAA
>JBBPCY010000150.1:11362626-11375075 GCA_037974405.1 Brachyalestes nurse | reverse complement strand
AGAGAGAGAGAGAGAGAGAGAGAGAGAGAGAGAGAGAGAGAGAGAGAGAGACACAGAGAGAGAGAGAGAGAGAGAGACAGAGCAAGATCCATGATCAGCTGTAACATGCAACCATCAATCATTCCCTCAACTTTCACTGACATTAGCAAACCTTCCATCTTCACAAAGGTACCTTTATAAAAGGAAAAACTTACTAAACCTAAACATTTAGAAAAGGTTCCCTTTCTTGTTGGTTCATTTGTTAACTATTCACACAATGTCAAATGGTACCTATTATTTCAAAAGTGTATCTAACAAAAAAAACACAAAAAATGGACTTTAGAAAGTTATGACACCAGTGATAAGTAACCAGTCAAGAGGCTTGTCCGCTGATCAAAGCCATGCCTTGGTTCTGGTATAGTGTGTCTGCACCAGGTTAGGGAGGCCCCTTAGGATGCAAGTCCCTGCGGCCATGCGCTTTAACGCTCTCAGCAGCTTGTTCTTCACTCAGCGGGACTAAATCTGAGGCTGGGAGTAGGGCCATCCCCTGATGGGCCTGCTGCTGCTGATGCATGCTGGAGCCAGCGTGAGAGGGGAGGAGGTGATAAAAGGCCCCTTAGATAATTTCATGTGGGGAAAACAAACCGCTATTAAAACAACATTTTACACCCAGCGGGAATGCAAATGCTGGCGTATAATGCCAATTCGCCGCTAATTGCTACTTGCATTTCTAAACGAGACTACAATTACCAGGCCCCCACAATGGCGGGCTGCTTTTTTTTTTTTTTTTCACGGCTCCCTGCGAAAGCATCCCGGTAAATTATAGGTGTGCGGCGAGTGCCCGACGTGAACCTGGTGGGCCTCGGTCGCAGGCGTGCCTCAGATCGCCCGCCATAATGGAAGCTTTTTACCGGGCAATGCTCCCATCTGGCAGGGGTCGAGGATTCGCCGTTCGACAGCACCCTCCCCAACAAACTCAACAGCTGCTTTGTCACCAAGCCAGATAATTAAGATGTGTTTACGCACTATTTAGAGGCTCGCTAATGGGATGATACCGATAGGGTCTGTTTGCACCGGCGATACTAATCATCTGAAGCTGGACTGGAGAGAGAAAGCAAACGCCCTCTACCAAACGCGCACAAAGAGTACTGTGGCTACCGTCAACTTTGTTTTCTCTTCAGAAGTGCTTTGCCAGATCCATTCTTATATGCAAGTAAGTGCGTCAGCGCAGCTGCTTTCAAACATCCGCAAAATCTCTACCCCAAACAGTTCACTTCACACAACTGACATGTTATAATCAAACAGCAAATGTGCATGGATGGATAAACCTGTCCTGTATAGGTGTATCTTGGCATTTTAAGGGTTTTCTTGGAGTCATTAATCAATGAGAATGCTGACTATTCCCTAGAAGCGGTTAGGGAAGTTTAACAGCCTGAGAGCAGTGTAAGCTCACAAGAAAATAAAAACACTAGTAAAAGCAAGGCTGCATGAAACTCTTCTAATTGGCTGCAGTGTTGGTGGAATTTAGCAGTTGCGCTGTGGGCAAGAGGGCTTCAGTTTGGCAGTTCCATATAAACAGTAATCAGCAGTCTAACTTAAACATAGTTACATGGGTTATCTATGTAAATTGGAATGTACCACGCCAAAACTTAACTCTTTGCTCCACACACACACACACAGCTATCCAAATTTCAATCCATCACTTCACTTCCCTCTAATTTTCCCCTTGTTATGCAAATCTGTGGCAGCTCTCTGTGCTAAGGGAAAACTGACAGGGCAAAAGGTGGGGGGACCAAAGGCAGGAGACGGGTTTAACGTAGGGGTCATGCTGAGTGTTCGAGAGGCTGCTTTAGTAAGATTACACTCCGCTCACTCAACACTGGCATTTCTGCCATCAGGGATCTGCAGGAGAGACCTGTGCTGTATCAGGATCCCAGCGGTCGGCCAGGCGCGGGACAAGCCATCAGTTTGATTCTAAGCTCTTGTTTAAAGAAAGCGTCGTGGTGTGTGTTAACAGCTGGGTATGATCTCAAGCGATTGAGGTTAAGTGGCTTGCCGGAGGGCACGGCGACAGCGATACCCATCAGGGACAAGAACGAAAGAACGCCTTTTCATTCTCCAACAGGTCAACACTGAAACAGTGAACCATGTGGAGCACCTAGAAGACTGAGACTTGTGGTACAGTACAGAAACCTCACAATGCTATGGGATGGTACAGGACAGCCCACAAAGCAGGTTTACATTGTTTACTTGTGTGAAAGCATGTGCAGTACTTTACAACCTCAAAAAAATCACTACAATAAACCTAAATCTCAAAACTAGGGGTGTCAAATTAACGTGTTAATTTCTATCATTTAATCAAAGAAAAATAACATCAAACACTTTTACCGGGGATTATTTGCACCATGTGATTTCTGTCGAAACACGCTACCCATCGACCTGGCTCCTGTGCCCCTGTGCCCTTCTGCGCATGCACAGTTCCAAAGTTTTGGGATTCAGTGCCACGCCCATTTCTTGACAGGGTAGCGTGAATCAATAGAACACCCTGCTTCACAGTAGCATTTCTCAGTGTTAGAACCTGACTGTATAAACTAGCTAAATAGCTAACTAGGCTCTTCTCATTTAAATAAAATATATTTTTCTCATGATAATATTCTGCATATTATTTGCCTATTTCTCATCATTATCAGTGCTAAACTGACTGCATTAACTGAAAGCTTCATAGTAGTATTTTTTAACAGGGTAGCATGAATCGATAGAGTGGTTATAAAATATATATTTTTAAATACAATATATTTTTCTACGATTATGCATATTATTCGCCTACCTCTCAGTTTTTTTTTATGAACTGTATGAACTTTAAGGTAGCATTTTCCAAGAGGGTAGCATGAATCAATAGACTCTGCTGTCAATTACCTAGGGTAGCATTTTTTGTCAAGGCAGCATAATTCATCAGAACACCTGTGCTTGTATGTACATTGTCTTAAACTGCACCTTATAGCTGGACATAGTTCCATCATTGTTCTTGCTAAAGCACTTCTCCCCTCAGCATATTAGGTTGTGTTTTTGACTGCTGTGACCATTACTGCACAGAAACAGTGCAGAAACAGTTATTAAATAGAAGAGATGCTAAAAGTCTGTGATGTTGATTATTCATTCATGGCACAATTCACTTAAATTTTTAAATACTTTTAAAGCAACAATGTGTGCAATTAATTTAAATTCATCAGAGAGCTTGTAACACCTATGGAATCAGCACATTTGATGGTATGAGAGTGAAGAACTGAGAGCGAAAATTTTGGACCCGTCACAGTACAACATTGTGACTGGAGTGGCATGGTCAGTGGTCCCAAATATCTTTAAGAACATTAGTGTACCTTTTTATTGCAGTGATTTAATTCCATACACTCTTCCATACAACCTGACTCCAAGTATTTGCCCCAGATATGATCCTAGAAAGAGGAATTGTAGCATTTCTTTAAATTTCATTAAAAAGGTGTATTTACTTGTCATTTGAGACTGGGGGGACTAGCTAGCACTCTTTCCATCAGTGCAAGGTCCTTAAGGTTTTAGGAGTTACACTGAAGGCAAATTGTTCAGTCATTAATCTCAAAGTGTACTATTCACACACTAATATTAAAGTATGTGGTGGACTGAGTTGTTGATCTGTGCTGTTTGCTACAAACACTGGTGTCAGTCTCACAATGCAGCTGTATTGGATGGCAATATTCCCAGAGCCCCCAATCTCAACAATGCAAGTCACGCTTTCCATTGCAACACCATAATTTTTTGATGCACTGTTGCACCCCTACCTATAAAGTGAGGTCACAAACATGACCCTACCATCCCCTCCCTGACTATCCTGTTTCACACTTGACTGAAGCAAGTTAAATGCTATAAAGTCCTGGAAGAAGAGACAGCTCAGACACAACCGCTAATCATGACCAATCAGCCGCTGCTACTAAATGGTGCCCAAATGGATTGCTGGCTGCGCACGGTCCCAGCCCACCAGCAGATATCGCGCACATACACAGAAGTAAACAAATAAAACACACGCCATTACTCCTCTCAGCTCAGTCCGGAGCATTCTGCAGCCCCAGAAGGTCTGTTTGAAGTTCTCCCCAAAAGAAGCAGACCTGAGCTGTTCTAGGGGGAGGGGGTTGGGAGGTAAAACAGAGCTGTTAAAAGCTGGGGCAGCCAGTGTGCGCTGATGTCATGAGTCATGATCTTTAAGCAGGACCGGTTGCCGCAGCAATGTGGGCAGCGGCGGAGCACTGAGGTGTGTAAATGCGGGAGACAAGCTGCCACCGCGTGCTGGTGGGCTAATGGCCGCTCCCTCATACTGACGGACATATAGGCACACGCGCCTGCGCGCACGCACTTCCCCTCATTACACGCCCTCGCCTGAATTCACATGCAAATGTGTGTGTGAGAAACGCTCAAGCACTTTCCCCGACATGATATGCCATTAGTATCAGGACGGATTTCGGTAATTCCGTTAAAGTGGCGCAGGTCCTGTAATTTTCCCCCGCTCTGTGACAGGAGGAGTCCACCGGGAGGGGGGTCGAGAGTGACACACATGGTAAAAAAAGGAGCACGAGTGTATATTTTTGCCATCACTGTGTGCACAAAAGCAAAGAGGAAACACTCTTATTGTAATTGTGTCTTACATGAGCATGGAGAAATCCACCGTGGAATTCAGATAATGGCTGATTAATGTAGCCGTACACAGAGATGGACGTTTAGGGTTTCACACAATGTTCTGCTTCCAGTCTCACACACACACTTTCTGAATTTTGTCAAATTAAGACATTGGCAGTCCAATAAAAATATCCCTTAACAGGTGAAATTCCTTGTAATATAAAACTCAATAAAGCGTACCTTTTCACTTTATTTTCTTTGCTAGATATTGATCATTTCACCCACATTCTCCACTAAAACCATGAATCCGTCGTAAATCTTTTAAACGAAAGGTCTTTCAGTTTTCCACATCGTAAAACCATCATCACTCATCCTGACTGTATGAGTCTTTAAAGTTTTCTAGACAGTACATTTGCAAACATTAAATACACTAACTCTGCTAAACTTATGCAGAGAGACAGTTCAAGATTAACTGGAACATTTAAGGGCTCATATACATACATTATCTCTCTCTCTCTCTCTCTCTCTCACTCTATCTATCTAGATATATAGAGTGTGCGCGTGTGTGTGTGCGCGCTAACCTTCCAGCTTGCCATGTTTGGACAGCACTCTGACCAAGCTCATGTACTTGTTGGAATCCAGGGCGACCTCCGAGTCCTTACGGGACCTACATGGAAACACAAATTTAGAACGAGAAAAAAAATGCAGACTTCCAGAGTCTACAGCTGTAAAAAAGTTTGTAGACCTTTTGGGGTTTACAAAGATCAATACATGGTACAGTGAAGAAGCCTCCAAGCAACTGCATCTCTTGCATTTCATGCTGTGCAGGTTCACAAAATCCCCAAACAATGTTAACACTACCAAAGATGTTCCACAGTCCTAAGAGAACAATGCTCTAATGACAAATAAGACATTTAAGGACCAATACAGTCTAGTTCTACTAGTAAATTCACTGGGATATTTCAGAGGTCCCAAGAGAAATTAATTCGTCCAAAAACATCAAGATGTGTTTCCTCACACACAAGAGGCAAGCTGGTGCAAAATAATTGTTTCAAAGTATCTTCAAAACATTGCAAAAACGGATATGAACTGAAAGCAATAGGCTAAAATACCTCATCATAGGACATTAGTAATTTACAAATACAGGTTTATATAGTTTTCATAGGGTTCGCAAGCTTTCACACAACACGAATAAAATCATTGTTGTACCATTATAACAATAGTTATAGTTATCTAAAATTTGTAAGAAATTATTCAAATTTGATTTTTTGAAATACAATCATGCATATCCACACTGAGGCTCACTCACTATCTGGGAAAAAGTTCCACACAGCTCAGGCCGTTACATCCTACCCCCTGCCCAGGATACCAAACCCGATTCAACATCTGTCTCTGTTAAGTGCCAAAATTAATTTGCATTTCCCACTTTATTTCCAGGAGCAACATCATAGATGTCTCTATGTTCATCTGTGTGTGACTGCACTTGAACTCACATCTCTCTCTTCAGGTTCAGCGCCTCCTCAGGATTGTCATGACGACAGCACAGGTTGATGAGCAAGGCATAGCAACTAGGTGTCATCTCCTCCTCATACTTAGATTTCAGCTCCAGAGCACGGGCCAGGTTCTGAGGAATCACGCGTTGGAGAGGTTAGTGGTCAATATATACAAAGTCTCAAAAACCAACAGTGCAGAATGAAAGAACAGACCAGAAGGTTGTGAGAAAACATGAGCAAAATACAAAACACACTGTTCCATTGGCATACAGGAACCATAAACCATTCTGCAATAGTACAGTACTTGCAGCACATTTTGATTATCCAGTGTCTCTCAGTCTGAGTCAGTTTCTGATGCACCAGCTGTGCAGTTCTCTCCCTACAATTTATGGGCAGTCACTGTCCCAAAATCACATCCATGGAGTCATACCAGCAAAAAAGTGTATTATGATTATTTATTTTTTCTTTGTTGTGTTTAGTTGTGCAATGAACACGTAACTGATCTGACTTGTTAGAGATGTCCTGGTACATCATCACATTTCTCACAGTATTAAAGATACATTTGTTAGGGTGAAGGAAAACTCCTACTAAAAATGATCTTCAGCTTAAACAGACTGCTTGTACTTTGTCGATTTCCCAGTTGTTAGTTTGTAAACATTGTAAACTTAGGTTATAAAAAAACCCCAAAAAACAAAGGCAGTCAGCTCGGCTGCGTCCTGCTTCTGGCCCTGCCGTCAAGCAGTGCAATGCCAGCATGGGTAGGGCTCAGTTACGACTCACTATTTGTACTAGAAAACCATTTGTGGTACGGCACGGTTCCTTATGCCAGTGGAATTACGCCGTCACCCTTGGCTTGCTCATCAGAGACATTTCATTCATACACACAAATTTTTTCTTTCATTCTGTGAAGCTGCTTTGTGACAATGACCATTGTTAAAAGCGCTATATAAATAAAATTGAATTGAATTGAATCTCCAACAAATGTAAGTGACTTTACGACAAACTCACATTTATCTTTGTTAAGTTTCAGGTTAACACTTTGTGTCCGGTTAAGAACCTGTCGTAGTCGTGTGTCATGTTCCTCCTTTGTTGACCCCCAGACAATGATATCATCCATCATAGTCGTAACTCCAAGTATATTCTCAAATATTGTGTGAATAGTTTTGTGATATACCTCCGGAGCTGACAGAATTCCGCATAGAAGGTGAAGAAGCGATAACGTCCTTCCGGTGTATTAAAGGTGCAGAGTTTGGAACTGGCATCATCAAGTTTCATTTGCCAAAACCCTGAAGACGCATCAAGTTTACTAAACCATTTAGCACCGGCAAACTGTGACATTATCTCTTCACGTGTTGGCAGTTTAAAGTGTTCTCTTTTCGCTGCTTTGTTTAGATCCTTTGGATCCAAACATATACGCAGCGCCCCATTTTTCTTCTGAACAATGACCAGTGAACTCACCCAATCAGTGGGTTCATCAATTTTCTTGATCACGCTCAGCTGTTCCATGCGTGCTAACTCATCTTTTAGCCTCTCTCTCAGCGCAAAAGGAACTTTCCTGCATGCATGTACAACTGGTGCAATGGTCTCATCCACATGTATTTTGTGCTCACCGGGTAGACAGCCTAGGCCCTCAAAAACATTCTGGTATTCAGTCATGAGACTGTTCTGATCACGGTTGAGCTCTGAGGTGACAACAAACACTCTTTTCACCAGATTAAGATTTTCACATGCCAATAGACCTAATATTGGCTGTACTTGCTTGTCCACAATCAGTAACTGTGCCTTTAGTATCCGGTCCTTATGCTGAAAAGTTGCTATACAACTTCCTTTAACTGGCACGCTCTCTCCAGTGTAGCCGGTCACTTTTATCTTTACAGGATGGATCTTGCTTTTCACTTTGAGCGTGTTATACTCCGCTAAGAACAGCAAGTTTACCTGGGCCCCCGTATCCAATTTAAAGGGAATTCTTGTTTCATTTACAGCCACAGGTACGATCCATTGCTCTTTTTCAGCACTGGATGCCCGCACTACATCTGCAAAAAGTTAATCAGGCTCCTCCTTAACTGTATGCACTCTCTTCTTAGTGTTACCAGATGTGCAGCACCTCGCATAATGATTCTTTTTCCCACAATACACATCTTTCCATATGCAGGACAGGACCTTGGAGCATGACTGCCTCCACACTTGTTGCATTTAGTTTCAGACCCCTTTTCTTTTATTGGCCTTGACTGACATTTCTCGTGTTGATTGCGTGACTTTACGACGTGCACTGCCATTTCTGCTTTGCTCAGTTCTTTTCAGAGACTTCCTTTGCCCCACCTCTATATCCCATATACCTTCTGGGTAATGTAGTTCGTTAGTACTCTACTACTCTACACATATCAACACAGACACGCACTGACTAAGAGAGTCGACTCCGCCCACCGCTGACCCGTGGCAAAATGTACACAACCACAATAAAACTCCAAAACAACTTGAAAGCACTTTTATCACATCCAGCCAGCTTATAGACACTTATAAAGCGAAGTGTCATAATTCCCAAACGCTTACTTTTGAAGAAATTCAGCTAGGCCATGTGCAACTCTTCGGAGTGTCTCTTCTGAGTGTCTCTGCTACTTCCCATGAAAAATCATATTTGCTGGACAATAATCCCCATCAAATGTTCTTGAAATGTTCTGAAATATCCTCAGTGTGGTTCTGAGTGATTTTTCCTTGGTTTGAGCCAAAAAAATCGACTTGTAAAGTCAAACGTTCACTCGGGAGAGAGAGGCAAAGACAAAGAGGAGCCTACATTTCCTACAATTATGCATAAACATCAGATTTTCAGAACAGTAAAGAGCACAGAATTAAACAAATGAGAAAAATTATACATGGCCATTTAATTACTGAGAAAAATGATCCAATATTACAGATCTGTGAGTTACCTAGTGTCACCATCTTGCGCAGTGAACTAAAGTTTTTGGAAACTAATCAGCCCTGAAACTACCTTCACCATGCTTCATAGAATGGATGTGGTGCTTATACTGGACTGGTTTCCTTTCTCAAAACATAATGTTTCCCAATAAAAATATTTTTATCTCACCTGCCCACAAAACTTTTATCCAATAGCCTTCTGTCTTGTTCATGTGTAGTCAGCAATGTTTCTTTTTGGACAGCCAAGGATCAGTGTTGCCAGATTGGGCGGTTTCCTGCTACTTTGCGGGTAAAAATCGGCTTGGGTGGGTTAACAAAAATTGGGCAGTTTTACATGAATGTTGCAGGTTTTTATATAACTTTGCACCTATGTTTTGTGAGAATGCATCCAATCCAATTCATATTAAATACTTTTTTGGCCCAATCGGTCAGACATCTAGATGGGCAGCATCACGCCATAGAGTGCCCTCCCACTACATTCGCTGACGCTTCCCCGACTCACATTTATTCCCTTCAACTTGGTTAGCAGTAAATGAATGGCTAGTGAAAATGCCAAAATGAGTAAAATACAAAAAAGTACAGAAAGGAGTAGGGAAACAATCCAGATTTAAAGTTATGGATAAGTTTGTTGGATGACGGAATATTTATTATTTAAATCTCAATGTAGTATCGGCTGCACCATTTTAAAAAATGATTGCAAAGTCATATTCTGTTTTAACCAAAACTGAGAGCAGATTTTTCATCTCCAGCACTGACAGCCCTATGCACGCCTGCCAACTCTCACGCATTGAGCGTGAGACTATGGAAGCATATGTGTAGCAAAATTCAATTTGCAATGCAATATGCAAAATGACAATGCAATATTCAAAATGGCAACACAATATTCAAAATGGCAATGTAATTCTGTATTTAAATTTACATTTTCCATCACCTCCACGCGTGCAAAATTTGGTGCAGAATGAAATTTGAATGAAAATTGAATTATATTATTTACATTTGCCATTTCCAACAGTAGTCTTAAGTTGTAAAGTGCATACTATTTTAATGCTTTATAAGTAGCAAAATTTAAATGAAAATGTTTAACCCAAATTGATTTCATATGTGTAACGTGTCCAAGCAGAAACAGAAGCAAAATTATCATTTAAATGTTATTTGTCCTAAATGCATTTAGACTAACAGTTAGGACACTTACGATTGCATTTTCATCATGACGGCGTGAGATATTTGTAGCAAAATTCAATGCGGCTTTGAAAATGCATTCCGAGCTGACCACGCCAACCCTACGGCAATCATTGCGTCAAGGCGGGCTTACTTTACGTTGTTGTGGATATTTTGATAATTTGCGGTTAGGAACATGGTGAAGTCCGTTCCACAGCTTCTCCGAAAACCCATCGTCTGGTCGACTCCGGATCGATAAAGACCAAGGCAACAGTTTGGCCTAGGGTTGCCAACTTTCACTTGGGTCTGGGGAGGTGGGTTGTTACTGACGGTCACATTTGTTGACCATCGTCTGTATGAGAAATGCTCGTTTTTGACAAAACAATGGGATGACGGCTTTAGCTGCGGTCACACTACACTTTGAGCAGGCGTAGCTTATGTAACAACAACAAAAAATAAATAATCAACCCAAAAAGTACAAATATTTAAAGCTTCACTTTACTGCAAAAACGTTCTTATTCTTTTAATCCAGCTAAAGTTTGCGTTGTGATCAGTATTAGTCAAGAGATACAAATTCCTGACACTGACTGTGTAATTCAATTTATTAAAATACAAACTAGTGTTCATAATCTATAATCATTTTCTTGCAGCAGAGGTTTTAAAATTGTTTGCACCATATTCAAATCCACGGGGCCGTGTGCTGAGACGTTCCAGCACCACTGGACCTTCAGCAAAGAAATCTAAAAGTGTTTCCTACACCCATTGTTTTTTTGCCTGTCCAAGAGAAAGGAATGTGAGGTGCCAAGTCCATCAGTGAAAAACAAATTAGAGAGGGCAGGAATAGGTGAGAAGAGGATCACCATTCCAGGTAATAGTCAGTTAATTTTTTACTCTTTCTAAGGGTTTGCTTAAATCATGCTTACATTAATGTATTATCCACCTGAAATTAACTTGTATTTTTATTTTATCTTTGTTTTAGACAAATACTGCACTCCTCAGGAGTTTTCAGACCATCTTTTTCAGCATTTCCCTTTGTTGAAAGACTGTGGCGGTTTCCAGCTGTTGCGATCCAGAAGATCAACACGTTCCAAAAAATTAGAGACAACACCCTGTCCAGATGATGGGTATTCCCCTGAATACCTCTTAAGTGAGCCTGTCATGGTTGGGCAGGCTCTCATATATATCCGGCCACTCCAGAAAGATATAGTTGTGCAGGTAGGTAGGAAAAGATTAAAATCTCTGGTTAGTAATAATACTGTGGTTGTTGAGACAGTCTAAACCATTTTTTTAAAATGTAAAATTATTTTAAATTAATGTGGGCAGACATCCCACCTCTCTCTCACTTACTCGCCAAAATTCTCGGGATTTGTATATTATTTGCACCAGGGAGCCACTGTTAATTTGCGAGAGACTTCCGCAACTTCTGTGAGAGGTGGGATATCTGAGTGGGACTCTAAATCTCTTCATACAGATTTAACATTTTTTGCTTGACCTTTTTTCATAAATTGCAGTGATGCCTAAGTTTCGTAATTTTTTGAGTCAGGTACAAAACATTTGATGGTACTGTGGAAGGGTTTAATACAGCAGCAAAGAGAGTGATGTTGAATTTTATATCTTTCACTAATGTAGCTGCTGTACTTATGGTTATGGTTATATCAGGTTTCATGAGTCAGGCGAAGTGATATCAGATAGCACTGGCAATACAAGACAGGAAGAAATGGCAACAACCATGTCAGAGGATAATGCTGAAAGGGAGGAAAGGGCCTCAACATCACTCAATACTGTTTTCTCAGCCAGTGCCAGCCCATCTGCAGAGCCTGACACTGAAGGTGTCCCTATCGAATTGACCATACCACTGAGCACACCTTTCTCTGTATTACCTTTTTAGCATACAAATAATTTTTCTCATACTACAAAACAACAGGACATCTATCAGGGATGTTAATTATATCAGTTAATCATATATTTTTGAAGAATTGTTATCAGTAATCTGTGTTTTCATAGAGTGGAAGATTGAACCGGATCAGTTGCCCCGATGTATCGAAGGCCACGTCGAAGGTCACGAGGCACCGGAATCGATCCACACAGGTATATAAGCAGGAAGCAGGTGTCATTCTGCACCAGACATTGAGTTCATGTACGACTCTATCTCAGGTCCCGCTCGACTCAACTCTACTCAGAGCTCTCGGGAGCTTCTTATATACCTGTCTGTGTGCGTGTGAGAACGCGGGTTTCCTGGTGGAAATCTCTACTCCTTAGGGGAGC
>JBBPCY010000150.1:11314651-11327487 GCA_037974405.1 Brachyalestes nurse | reverse complement strand
CAGGACATTTTAAAGCAAAATCTGGTGGCCTCTGCCCGAAAGCTGAAGATGGGTCGTCACTGGGTCTTTCAGCAAGACGGAATTCCGTGCCGGCCCAAAATTGCCATCAGCCCACCGGGCAAATGCCCGGTATGCCCGATGGCCAGTCCAGCACTGTTTGATAAAAAATATTCATGATTTGAGTACCTTTAGTAGCCAGAAAATCATGTATTTTTATTCACCGCTACTAATATAACGTGTAATAACAATGTGGATCACCCGACACCTGTATATAATATATACGCTCTTCAATATAGATGTATCTATTATATACAACATGCATATTACACCAACAGGGACTTTGATAACACTGCATTCAAATACATAGACTTTAATATGGAGTCTGTCCCTCTTTGCAGCTATAACAGCTTCTGCTCTTTTCAGAAGGCCTGGCTCTCAATCTCTGTTCTAGTTCATCCCAAAGGTATTGGACATCCCTCCCTGTCTTTATGGAGCTTGCTTTTGCACTAGGGCATAGTCATGCTAGAAAAGAAAAAGGGTTCCTCCCCAAACTATGTCCACAAAGCTGGAAGCATGGTAATGTCTTGGTATACTGAAGCATTTAGATTGCCCTTCAGCTGAAGTAAGGGGCCACCTGAATTTAGTAATTAAGAGGTGTGTCTCAATACATTTGTCCATACAATACATACATACACACACACATACACGAATATACTGTGTGTATGTGTATATATACATATATACAGTGGGGAAAATAATTATTTGATTCCCTGCTGAATTTCCTCACTTACAAAAAATGAACAGTCTCTAATTTATGAGGTTGTTTCATTTTTATGGAGAGAGACCGAATATCAAACAAAAATCAAGAAAAAACATGTTACATAAAAGTTACAAACTGATTTGCATGTTACTGAGTGAAGTTAGTATTTGATCCCCTACAACCCAGCCAGACTTCTGGCTCCCACAGACTGGCCATGTTGCACACAGATTACAATCAATCTATCAATTACAGAAATTCTTGATCTTAGCTCGTTGTGTATAAACAGGGATTGACATAAGCGGTACGCAAGCAAGTGTTGGCCTTTGTGGTACGACAAATGCGCACCCATTTTTAGTCTTTGCTGCGCAAATGCGTACCTAATTTGAGTGACTTCATACTGGATCTCTTAAGTACCACCACTCAGGAAAGGAAAACCCTAAAAAGAAAAATAATAATGAAGTTTTAAAATATGGTTCCGCCGGTCCGCGGAGCCTCGCTTCTGCATCAGTCAAAATTCAGTCAGAGCAGGTCTGATATCAGCGCTTCTGTCATTGCGTGCCCTGCCCCGAGTGGCTCTGCCAGCATGCCTTCCTCATTTCGACCAGTTAGTGGCCAGAAAGCAGACACACCCATCATATTAGAATGTTGATTTAATTTTGTTGGTGTCAAATAATCCCTGTGGGTGACTAGACCTGTAATTTAATTTAGATTAAAAGTCAGTTTGCACGTTCAGCACCATTTGGCACTGTTCAAAAGTAGTTCAAAGATAATCTATCTATGCGCGGCCGGGGTACCGCGCGGGGGCGGGTGTTGTAATGGTTCCAGCGCCCATGGTAGGGTGCAAGTTTTTGAATTTGGGTGCGTACCAATTCATTAATGTAGGTACTCATTAGAGTACTACAGCAAAAAAATTGTCCCCCCTTGAAAATAGGCATTATTAGGCTTTTTTTTTTTTTAAAACCAAAACACAACAACGCGGTTTTCCTACTATACGCGGGTGCTCTTGGAACGTAATCCCTGCGAAAAGTGAGGGATTACTGTATACAGCTTTTCCAGAAAAATGTAAATATGGGCCTTTTAATATTGCAACATATGTTGCCTATATTATGCAGCTCTGGCAGTGAGTGACCAGTCATTTCTTAAAGCAGGAAAAATAGGCAAAAATAAGGACCTGAGCTACTTGGACAAGGGCTAAATTATGATGGCTTGACGTCTGGGTCAAAGCATCGCCAGACTATAATAGTTTAAATGTTATTGTTGATCTGTGTTTATTCTGCCCTCACAAGGCTTTAAATATTTGCAAAACAGGTCAGCATAAAAAACAAAGACTACTATGTGTATGGCTGTTTCAAGCTTCACATGTCTGTGCTTATGCTAGAACACCTTTCAAATATACACCACTGCTGGCCTAATGCTAACAAAACACTGCACATCTAGGTGCTAGGAGTGGAAAATCTGATTGTCTCTATTTGATCTGATTTGACTCTGTCTGTCTGTTGTAAGCAAAATCTCTGGTATATCCCAGGCCTTATTTTACATTTGTAAAGCTGTATTTTAGTATGATAGATTTAGTGAACATATATGGTTGTACTTTTTTGCTATTTCCTGGACACTAAGTTGATTAATGTTAGTAGTGGTTGGTATACTGGTTCATCTATTAAAGTACCACCACCCTAACATATAACAACATAAGTGATTGTCTTTTGTGACCATATAAAGCTAAAAAACCAATTTTAACCATTTATCCATGTTGATGCTTGATAGATCTAATGTCCTTAGGTCTTATTTTGATTTTGTTTGCAGTCAGATGTTTTTTTTTTGTTTGTTTTTTTTAAGTTTTGAAGGTCCACCTATGAGGCACCTAGGCAGAGGCAAGGTTTTTATAGATTTTTACTTGGTAGTGTTTCTGATTGAGCTTCAGCTGTGAGAGTATAACATTTCAGTTGCATGTACTTTGAAAAGTAATTGTTAGAGCCAAGACATAATTTTTAACAGGTTGCTTTATCTTCATTTTTAAATTGTGCAGCTTTATTTGCGTTCTGTACAGCAGTTGAAGCTTGCACTTGTGAACAATAAGGTTTGTGGTGTGACTGAGCTGGCAGTGTGCTTGACCTGCTTTCACTGCTGGCTGGTGGCAAGCTCCAAGTTCCAGAACGCTGCTGTTTGCACTACTGGAATTAAAACAGTGATGCTGAGGTCACTGTTCCAGTGCCAAAGCGGCTGACTTATTTTTTTTCCTCTTGGTGTAAAATTTACGTTGGTCTGTATTAGGGTGCACAGTCTTATGGTGGTGAGCCATAAAAGCCCCGTATTGCTAACCAAAGGTAAAACTTTGATAAATAGATTGATCATGTAAGTGGCTCTCTATAGTCAGTGCACTTTTATTGGCAAAGGCAAGAGTACATTGCAGTCTGATGAGGATTCTCGATGCTAAAAAAGCAAGAGCACATTGCTGTCAGGCCTCATTCAGTTTGCACTACAGTAAGACTTTTCAGCAGTGAGAGGAACTATAATTTTAAACAGCCACACTATATGACTAGAAAATAAAAAAAATCTTGGCCACTTCCAAGACTGTCTTTAGAACTGACTTCGTAAACATGCCAAAAAGCATTTTCCAGTGTTGGCTAAATAAACCGATATAAATTATGTCCTGCTTTTGTTTGCATTCTGTTTGTATTTTCTAGCCTCCTCCAGAAGACTGTGACTGGAATCTTACTCCATTCTGTATCGAGTATCACTAATAGATAATGTGTCCTCCCACACCCTCAGACTTCCTCTTGTGACCCTTACGTCAAAGCAGAGCAGCGTACTCGCATAAAAAGGCATCCAATTTTTCTTCTGAAATGCATTTCACCTGGCAAGTGGGAATATGTCTAGACAGCCTGTGCACAGTGCGGCTTGGCAAGAGCTTTACAAGAGAGCAAATCTTGTCATCCTGCTGAGTGAGAAGTTTAATCTCTTACAACAAGGCCAACAGTTACTTCAGCCGTGCTTAAAGTTCTAAATGAACAGAGGGCCTGTCTGAAAGAATGGCAGGTGCCTTGAGGTTTGCCGCTAATAATGTTCACACACAGCTGATGGCTTTTCCAGCTTTTCAGGAAAGTTTAACTGGTAGTTAAAACACTCTCCTAAGAATTTAGCCAGGAATTCAGGTGATGTCCATAGGATAAAATGTCAGTCTGTTCACCTTTGAATAAGGGCAAAGCAAAATAGGTGTTGTGTTACCCATTCAAGTATAGAGCTGATGTTATTTTTAAAGTCTATATACCCAGCCTTTTCTCCTACTCATGAACTAATCTATTGTCCTTGCTAGCTTTGTGTTCAAGCTGTGTAGTTCTTGACACCTTTGAAAAGCTAAAGCAGCTCTGCAGAGGCAGTAAGATTATCAGGCTCACAGTGCGATGAATTTCAGGAGGTACACCCACTCCATGGTTTCAGAGCCAGGCACCCCAACATGTTTATTTCTCTCAGGGCTTTTCAGTGTGGTGTTAGAAGAATACAGTCTGTTGGGAAGCAAGTCTAATCCTTCTTTATTCATATTCATTACCGTTTCCAGCTCAGCATAAGATGTGAGCCATGTGTGGAAGTTATTTGCACTCCATGTAATTCTGAGTTTAATTTGTAAGTCGGAGATGAAATAATAAAATTCTAGTCTTTAGGAAACTCTTAGCCTGGACACCTTTAACATGAGTGCCTTTAAAGTCTTAATGTATGTCGTAGCTGGAATAAGTGCAATGAGAGTTTGTATGTAGTTTAAATGTCAACCTGTCACTAATGTGCTGGCAAACTTTGGCTAGAGAGAATGCCAGACTTGCTTGGGGAGGTCTGTTCTGGCAAGCCCAAAGCCCTGCCACAGATACTGGATGCCCATGTGATTGTTGGTAGTTTGCAGAGCAGTTGTTTTGGCTTTCAGTATTTCATTTTACATTCCACTCATCTATTGTTAGTTTCAGTTGGTTTAGACTTGTAAAGTTTCTAACGTGCTGGAACAATACACTCAAACTGCAATTTGCTTTGAACTACAGAACAATATTTTTAAGAAAATCTAATTAAAAATGTCTGCTGTTGCATAAATGAGACTACAGGTGGAAAAACTTTCTTGTATCAGTCCAGTAGTAAATTTTAAAAAAGAATGTTGATAAAATTATCAGTAAATTAACAGAGAAACTTTGTACATAAAAATAAAATCTGAGAATAAATTAGTGCCAGTAGTTGTCAATGTAGTCAGTGTGAATGTACTCTTTCACTTTCGTACAGCTAAATTGAATGTTTTAATTATTCTCTCTATTTCTGGCCCATAGACGGTGACTTGAGCCATGGGGGCATTCCTGGACAAGCCCAAGACAGAGAAGCACAATGCACACGGCGAGGGCAACGGCCTGCGCTACGGCCTGAGCAGCATGCAGGGCTGGCGGGTGGAGATGGAAGATGCACACACAGCCACAGTGGGCCTCCCCCACGGCTTGGACAACTGGTCCTTTTTCGCCGTTTACGATGGGCACGCCGGTTCACGTGTGGCCAACTACTGCTCCAAGCATCTGCTGGAGCACATTGTGGCGGCTGGATCAGCAGACGAGCTGCGGCGGGCCGGTGCTCCATCACCTGAGACGCCAGCCGTGGAAGCGGTGAAGAGCGGCATCCGCGCCGGGTTCCTGCGCATAGACGAGCACATGCGCAGCTTCACAGACCTGCGCAACGGCATGGACCGCAGCGGTTCCACAGCTGTGGCTGTGCTGCTTTCGCCAGAGCACATGTACTTCATTAACTGCGGTGACTCGCGGGCTCTGCTGTGCCGCAATGGCCATGTCTGCTTCTCTACGCTGGACCACAAGCCATGCAACCCACGCGAGAAGGAGCGCATCCAGAACGCCGGTGGCTCCGTCATGATCCAGCGGGTAAATGGCTCACTGGCTGTGTCGAGGGCGCTCGGCGACTACGACTACAAGTGCGTGGAGGGCAAAGGTCCCACGGAGCAGCTGGTCTCGCCCGAACCCGAGGTATTCGAGATTGTGCGCTCCGAGCCTGAGGACGAGTTTGTGGTGCTGGCCTGTGATGGCATTTGGGACGTGATGAGCAACGAGGAGCTGTGCGCCTTCGTCCGCGCCAGGCTGGAGGTGTCTGATGACTTGGAGAAAGTGTGCAATGAGGTGGTGGATACGTGTCTACACAAGGTACAAGAACTTCATTCCTAATTTGGGATTACCCTAAATAAATTGTCAGTCACTCCTTTCATTTTCTGTTAAGGCGTTGTTTATGAAATCACAGGAGAAAATTTCCCCTTCTGTCTCCATACAGGGAAGTCGAGATAACATGAGTGTTGTGTTAGTGTGTTTGCCAAATGCACCAAAAGTGTCAGAGGAGGCAGTAAAGAAAGATGCAGAGCTGGATAAGTTTCTTGAGTCGCGTGTTGAAGGTGAGATTGTATGGTGTTTTTCCTCCTTTACATTCACAAAAAGCATTCCCACAACATTGCCATTATATTTGGTTTATAATTGTATTATAAGCATAAATTATAATTGGCTCTGTTTTTTGCTAATCAGCTGAAAGTGTTGTCTCTGTCGGACCTTGATACATGTTTATATGTTTCATTAATAGTGTAAATATGCCTGTCGTTGAAGTTTTGTAGAATAAATGGTTCTTTCAGAGGAATGTTCAGCCATATCTTTTTCTTTGTTTGCACTAGAGCTACAAGGCTTATGTATAATAGAATTCTAAGTCACACAAAATGTTTTTTGTGAATATATGCCCACACACTTTAAATTGCACCTAGTTCTCAAGTAATGTGTCACACACTCTTGTGATTTTGGTTTAGGACATAGTATGACCTACTGTAATCAGGTAAAATGGTCGAAAACTTGGTCACTCTGAATGCAGTAACATTTTCGGGGCAGCCATCTTAGACAAGAGGAAATCACTTATCCTTTAGGGTGGGTAACACCAATAACAGCCCTTTATTGTGGTAGGGTATTAAGTTCAGGCTGAAAAATCAGAAGCAACAGTGCAAGATGCCATGCTTACGCTAGTGATGTTTTACAAATTGTACTGGCAGGTTGGATGTAATATAGTTTTTTGGAGAACGTTTTTGAAGATATCTGTTGTTAGCTACACTGATTTTGGACCTTCAGTGCAAAATTAAAGAAGCAAAACAAGAGCACCAAAGGAGTCTTTAATGATGGACTACATTTAGGGTAAATTTGTAAATAAGATATTTCACCAAACCATTCTGTTATATTTGCCACCAAACACTCTCAAATAATGGTATGTATTTGTTACAAGTTTGTGAGGCTGGACTGGGTCATACTGGTGACATGTAGCACACTATAAAATATCTTTATAGCAACTGTCTGAAAGCTCCCCACCCACTTCGTGCAGCTAGCCAAACCTCCGTTTGGACACACGCTTGATCATGAGGTCAGTTGGCTACTTGTATCACAACAATGCTGTCTTTACTATGAACGTTTTGAAATGCTACATGCTTTCCAGGACACGGAACACGTACTTCCTTTTCGAAGTAAAATAGCCAAAAGGATCCGTTTTTAGACTCATATTTTAAGATTTCACATTTGCTCTAGAGAATTGCTGAACTGAGGTATTTGAATGTTAGAACGTCTCATATTTAGCTTTGAATTAAAAATGGTGTTTGACTATGTAGGTCAAAGGGGCATTCTAGGTCTCTCCTTTTTTTTCTGGTCATTGCATTTCCTTGTGTGAAATTTCAGTTGCTCGACACTGTTTCTTTAATTTCTTCCTCGTTTCCTTTACCCTTCCCTTTTCTTTTTTGGATGCTGGACATGCTTTGGCGAGAGCCTGTGAGTTTAGTGCAGTTTTGCAGGTTATGTAAACTCATGGCCCTGAGTGTTGGGCCAAGGTTGGCGTAACATTGTGGTGATGTTTGGCTGGGTGCTGAGAGGGCCTTAGGGAGTCGTCAGCACTGCTGCTCCGGTGAGGAATGTGCTGGCTGAACATTGAGCTGGCAAGAGGCCCAGAGCAGTCCAACTGGGCCGCAGGGTTCCCTTCTACAGACCCTCTGCCCTGCCCTTCTCTCTCTTTCTTTCTTTTTTCCTCTCTCTTTCTCTCTCTCTCCCTCCCCCATATCTTGTACTTTTCTCTTTCTCATCTCTTTTTTTCTTTCTTTCTTCTCATCATATTGTCCCTATGATCCAAAGTTCACAAGGTTTTGCAACCCTAAATCACTATTTTGCTATTCTTTGTGTAATTGTTATCAGAATATATAGAGGCTAACAATATAAAAAAAGGAACTGATGATTCATTTTGAACTCATTTTATCAGTTTGAGAAAATATGAAATTGACCAATGAAATTGTGTTAAATGTTTATTAAAACTAGATTGAATTTCTGCCAGAAAACTGCGAAATGTGATTGTGTGGTTGCTATGGTAACTGTGGTTGTTAAGGTGATTACTCAGGCACTGCAGGTAGTTGCTAAGGTGTAGCTAGCCGGTTGCTATGGTAACTAGTGGTTGCTGTGGTGTTGGAAGGTGGTTGCTATGTTCTAAGTGATTTTTAATGTGTTGCTAGGAGGTTTAAAGTAAAAACATTGGTCAAAAAGACAAGATTACCAATACTACTTCACAAAGAAAGGGGTGCCAAAACTTTTGACCAAAGAGAAGAGTACCCAAACTTTTGCCCTTTAGCCAAACTTTTCACCTCATATCACTGAGGCACTCTCTTTGGGTCTCGCACCATTTCTCTCCTCATTTATTTTTAATGACCAATTAAACTAGCTGTTTTTGGACACTGTCCAAGAAGGCACACAAACATTGGTTTTATGGCCAAAGAGAAGTTGAAAAAAAATCTGATTACAGTGAGGATCAAACCGGTGACATTTCACGCTCGCCCACAGAGGGTGGTGTTAAATTGTCATGGATGGACAAAACATTTGTGCCCAACAACAGGTAAGAAAAAAGCGCGTGCAGCAGCGAAAAAGATAAAACCAGCAAAAACGTCCGGTCCATACAGGCACTTTGTTTGACTATAAAAAGAATAAGTGCTGCGGCAGACACACACACACACACACACGTAACACAACAATGTAAAAACGCATGCTAGGAAAATGTGACCACCTTGTTCAGAACAAGACAAAAATGCATATAATATTTGGGTAAATTTTGAGAAGAGAGAGATATTTATTAATAAAAGAGAAAGTGGAACCTGAGGATCATCAAAATCAATGTATCTGATTTGGTTTTACTTTTTGAATCTTTGGGTTTAGAATGTCACTGAGAGAGTAGAAGTTATAGTTAGTTTCTGTAGTGTTCTTTTTGCCAACTAGGATAACTCCTCTAGGTCATATTGGCTAGACCAAGATACGATAAATATTTTTCTGACAAACTGATGTGTTTGGACATTGGTCCACTGAGAAGTAAATATTTTGTGTAGAGGATGAAGAGTTTTCATCAGCGTGCAGTATACTGGAGTGATAGTTGGTTAGCTAAACTAAAGGGGCACTCTCAGGTAGTTGTCCATTTAAAACCTGCAGATTTCCTTGCCTGTTTTTAAATCATTTTCATGCTTAGTCCTCTGTGTGCTGATTCATGTTTGTGCTTAAACTGTTTGTTTAATCATTGCCACCACTTAAAATATGTCTAGAGCTCTTATGTTATTTATTTGTATGTTTATCTGTTTTCTGTGGTCATCTGTACCTTTCATGAGCTCTTACCAATACTTTCTTACTGGCTCTCGTGTGTCTGTTTAATGAGATGTTCTAATGTTCTAATGTACAGGGAAGCAAAGTAGTTTGTAATGTTTGTGGTTGCATTTGGTGCTCTTTAACTGGTCGTTTATTCCCTCTGTCAGAGCTCATAGAGAAAGCAGGCGAAGAGGGCATTCCTGATCTGGTACATATCATGAGAAACCTTGCCACAGAGAATGTCCCAAACCTCCCACCAGGGGGAGGCCTCGCCAGCAAGTAAGCAACATACACCCACGCATACAACACCCTGGAAATTCAAATGGATTAACAGTTGGAAAAAAAATAAAGGAATTAGTGAAGGCACTATATGCTGCAAAATGTAAGAAGCTATAATATGCCCTTAAAATATGTTGCTAATTGATTTCAGAGATGATTCACAGTGGCCTTATAGAAAGTTGACCTCAAAATTCATTTAAATGTTCCTTTTATCTTAGTACTTTAAAGTATGTTTTATAAGTACAGATTTTTTAGCAAAATCTATCTCCATGTTTGTGCTTGTGTGCGTATGTTTGTTTTCTCATCACAGGCACAGCGTTATTGAGGCTGTGTATAACCGGCTCAATCCCCAAAGAGAAGAAGACGGGGTAAGTCTCCTTTTTCAATGGGTTGCTGTTGACACCCCCCCCCCCCTTCTGTACTCTGTCAGTCAAACCGTATGTAGCATACACCCCTAGGGTGGAATGTACAGTGAGTGGAAACACGTACTACTTCTTTCTTTTTTTTTTTTTTGTTGTTTAACATTTTTCCAGTGCATATATCCACTTCAAATGTACACTCACTGAAATGTCATTTGACCTTGCACTTATAATATGATCAAAAAAGTTTGTTTCTAAGCATAAACAAATATAATTCATATGGGACAAAGTCTTCAGATAGTATATTCAAGTATGCATGAAAAAAGTAGTTAAGGATCTTGCTACATTGCTCAGATACGATATTGTTCAACAACATTCAAATGGAAAAAGCCCTTAAATATCTCTGTCAAGTACAAATGGTTGGATAAAATGCAGTTAGAAAGTCCATGAAAATCCAGGCAGATACACCAACCAAGATTTGCTTTGAACTAATGATCGAGAGTAAGTGGCCATCAGTCGCTCGAGAAAAGTGACATGATCACCTGAGAAAAACTGTTGCGCAGAAAACAATAAGCAGTAAATTGGATTACAAACATCTCTATTCGTACACCCCCAAGCAAACTCCCCTGCTAAAACAAAAAAAACCAAGCACAGTGATAACCTTTAAACTAATCTGAGCTCTTTTGGAACAATATACTCTGGTCAGATGATACAACAATAGGACTCTATGGCAATATTTCAGTTTGTCATGGAGGTGGGGGCATCATGATATATAGCTGCATCTGCACTGGAGCATTACATGTTATTACTGCTAGAATAACTCCGTACTGGTTTCTGCAAATGCGAAGTTGTTTGCTTGGACTGCTGGAACTGTGAATTCATCAGAGCCTTAAGAATTAGACGGTTTGGTCCAAGAGGAATGGACCTCAACTAAACCTTACCGTAAAGCTGTTATTTCTAGCACTGTTTTCATTTTGTTTTGTTTATACTTATATGAATACATATGTTTTTGTGCAAAGTCAAAAGACATTTTACATAATGTATATTTGAAGTGAAGATATATTAACTTGTTGGCTCTCTACTGTATATACTGTACAGACTGGGCCCTCCTCCACTTCAGGTTGGTTTTGGTCATCTCATCATGAGACCTCACCTGAGTTCATGCCTCACATTGTGGCTCCTGCTCTGTCACTCACTCAATCTAGTGAACACACGCGTCCAGTTCAAAACACTCGCAGCTGCAATGAGCTCATCCTGCTGGGCCACTGCAACAAAGCACAAAGGCTGAGATCACCACACTAAAAACATTAGACAGTGAAGCACTCAACACGGAAAACCTGTTGTGAAGATTTCAGACTGCTCGAGTTAATGCTTGAAAACATGGGTGTGTAGAGCATGGTTGTCATGATTTTAATCGGCGTCTCATGATGATAATGATGCATTGAGTTTGTGGTTATGACCAGGTGCCCTGTACGCTGCATGCTGGGGAAAAATAATTTCCTCCTAGTGATGTAGTGGTTTTAATCTGGTATAAACAGATTGATATACATTTTTGTGTTTGTGTCGGAACTGAACTGTTTGTCTTTAAAATTCCCCAAATGGACATCCAAGAGACTGTGTGTGAGTGTGTGTGTGAGATAGAGAGAGAGAGAGAGAGAGAGAGAGAGAGAGAGAACACAAGCAAGTATGTTGGTGGTCTTGGCTCTTGGACAGTCTGTGTGTTGAGAGGATGGTGTTTCCCTGCCTTGTTCTGGTTTGTGTGACGTATCCAGTAGCATAGGTCTTTGTGCTTTAGTCTTGGTGTTGGTCAGAATACACTATGCTTGTACTAAGTTTGTTGTGTATATGTCTCCCCTTCCCTGTATGCTTTTGCTACCATGTCCATTGACACAACGAATCCTAAAATGTTTAAATAATTTCTAGTCAGTACATCTGGGCTGCACAATTAGCTGTGGTTTATATGAACACAGTTCTGGCCTATAAACTTTGAAATTGCACTTCTTATTCTTCAGCTCTAGAGTCACTTTTTGCCATTCTTCAGCAGCAGTACTCGTTTCTTTTGGCTGTCTCTTGAAGATTTATGTCTGCTGAGCTCAGACGCTGCTTCTGAAAGTTCTCTAAGTGTCCATGCATCCTAATTTACCAGAGTATTAGCTGTTAAATACAGTTAATACAGTCAAAATATTGCAGCCCTTATTTACACTTTAGCCTTTTCTAATTGTGTGTTCACTTTTTGATTAATGCAGCCCTCCTGTTTCATTTGGTAAGTTTAACACCTAATCATGCTTCATATAGAAGGGAAAAAATGAGTACTTTAGAATTAGGATGTTTCTGCTTATTTACTCGCTAGTTCATCAGCTCGTTGCCATATTTTGACCTTGATCATCTGGAGGAGCTGGACAGTCTCAGTCAGTAAAGATGAGTGAATGATTCTGAGGTGCCTTTAAAAGTCTATGAACTTAACAGTTGAAAGACTGTTTGTGTATACAGTTTGTGTGGAGGTATGGACTAGTAGTTGATGTGTTGGTTTAAAATCATAACTATGACTGTGAGGTGTAATAGAAGGAATTAGGGAATGCAGTACTGGGTTTCTTGATCTTCATATCTGGCATCAGTTGTACTTAACGCGCAACAGATGTTGCCTACAGTAGTTTCAAGCTCAAAGATGCTTACTGCTGTTGTACTTGTGGAACAACCTAATAACTAGGCTTTTAGACTGTGTGTGTGTGTGTGTGTGTGTGTGTGTGTGTGTGTGTGTGTGTGTGTGTGTGTGTGTGTGTGTGTGTGTGT
>JBBPCY010000150.1:11281982-11293021 GCA_037974405.1 Brachyalestes nurse | reverse complement strand
CCTTCAAGTTCTTATTCTCTGGAAGGTCCTGCCTCAAATGTATATCTTTGATGTAATTTTGGCCACGCCCACTTTTCACAATATTGGCCAAACCTGAAAACCTACAAAAGTTAACTTGTCCGACACCATTCATCTGAATCTCGCTAAATTCGGGACACATCATCTACATATCGGCTGAAAAAAGTTACTGAAGCGAATTTTTGATTTATGAAATCATTTTGACTTTACGTGCCAATCAAAATGGAGCGGGTGTGGCCTGTAATTGCTATAAAGCCTATATCTTCACAGTTGAACAGCGTAACTCAACAAAACTTGATAGACTTCATGTACACATAATGTTTTGGCAAAATGCAAAAGATGGCACCATTTCGCCAATAGGGGGCGCTACAAACTCCACATTTCTATATCTCTAAAACTGCTTAAATCTGCGACTCCTTATCACACTTGATATATATTTGATTACTATTTATGTTGTTATTAGTAAATTATATATTTTTAATAATTTTGATCTAAAATGCGTTAAAAAATAACATTGCCACGAAAAAAGCAAAAAAAAAAAAAAATCAAAAATATTTGCAGTTTCTCGTTATTGTGGAGATTTCCGTGTATTGTGGAGAGTTCGGTTCTCAGAAAAAATCCGCATGTGACTAAATCCGTGAGTCCTGATATGCGTAAAACTGGGGGATTACTGTGTAATAAATTATTTATATGTATTATTTTTTCTCCAAACATTTTTTTGTTTGGAATTTTGAATCAAGTGTGGTCAAAAGTGTATAAAATAGTGACATGCACATTTTACACAGACACAAAAGCGATAACCAGGAAAAAAAATGATACGGTCTCATTGTTTTCCATGGCTGTATATATTTACCAATATACAAGATACGCAGCTATAGGAGTGAAGAATACATGGTTTATGTCCCACATCTCTCCCACATGTATATTAAATACATTTCCATCCATGACTTCTCCCCGAAATGTGCACTTTAAATCAATTTTTTTCCACTGCTAGCCAGCACTGTGTACACATGCATGTTATGGTGTGTGGGAACCGACATATTTGATTAATGGTGTTGTAGCTTACCCTGACAGCATTGATAAAGTCAGAAAGAGTGAAATCTTCGTGACCAACGACTGACCAGCGATCCCAGATGGAGAAGGTGATGTCATCTCTGATGCAAAAAAAAATATCCAGAACATACAATATATATAAAGTGAACATGTAACTGTATCCTGTTTTAGTTACAGAAACTAAAAGCAGAAAAATCAGATTACACATACATTATTACAATAGGGTGATAAGAAGCATATATTGCCACTTGTTCTCTGTTCATTCCCAGGCAATATAAATCTCTGTTGTGTCCAAATACAGAGAACTTTCAGCAAATGCTGAAAGTAAAAAGTGTAAAGTGTAAAGTGAGCATTCTGACATATGTGAACACACCACATAACACAGCGTGAACAGCACAAAATTCTTCCTCTGCATTTAACCCATTCACCAAGTAAAGCAGTGGGCAGATAAGAACACAGCACCCGGGAGGCCAAGGTGCCACTAGCAGTCGTGGGATTCAAACCCATGACTTTCTGATCACAGGGCGAATGCCTTAACCACTAAGTCACCAGCTGCCTCTGCTTTATCATGTATGGTGTTAGCACTATATCTACAGACATTTTAGCTATATACAAAAAGTGCCTTTTTTGTGAGGATAAAAGGACATTTTGGTCACTTGAAGACATTCTGCCACTGGTAAACAATAACATGGCAATATGTAAGCAAGCCTTCCAACACTGATTAAAAGCAAATCCATGACTGATGGAAAAAATGAAATACAGCAAGCACTGCTAAATGCAGCCTGCTGCTGACTAATTATCACAATAACGATTAATAAATATGCTGTGCGGTCGTGTGCATCTGTGTGTGTTTATTGTGTGTGCGTGTACCTGATCCGAGACCACTTGACTTGTGCTGTCTCTGTTAGAACCACAACCGGAATGGCCAGGTTAAAGAAGCAGTTTTTAAATGACTCAAAGCCATAGTCGCCAACAACTTTGATCAACTCCACTGCCACCTGCACACATTATAACAATAGTCAATCAAACTTAATACTTCAATGACACATAAATTATCTATCAACTTATACCAGAGTTAACTGCATTGCACAGGAGAGCACCCTTTCTAAATTTGGTGCTAATATAATTTATTCTATAGACATTGTATGCTCACTAGTGATGCGCGGGTCGACCCGCAGGTGCGGGCGGTTTTAGGGCAGAAATATTTACAATATCACGGGTGCGTGCGGGCGGGTCAAAACATTACAAAACGCATTTCGTTATCGATCAAAACACGTTGTAAACGGGGTTCGAGATTTAACATTTTTCCTCGGGTCGGGTTTCGGGTCATTACCCACGCGTATTTTTGTGGGTTGGGCCGGGTGGTTTGGATCTCCTGACGGGTCGGGTTGGGGCATGTGCCGACCCGCGCAACACTAACGCTCACACACGTTTTTAGTTTTTAAAAAATCCTAAAACAAAGATTGACTAAAATTGTGAAATCTTTGAATGCTTTTGTACTTTGAATGCTTTTCTTTATGTATCTTTTGTATTTAATCTGAAGCGCAATGAAATACACTTCAGTTAAGACATCCAGCATCAATACAGCTAAAACCAAACATTACACAATGATTTTTAATATACATGTACAGGGTGTCCTCAAATTACAACCGAGATCCATTTCTACAACAGCGATGTAACCCAAATTTTGGTGTAAGTCAAAACACACCTTAGCCTTTAAGTTAATAATCCATCCTAACACAGTTGTAAAATATATAAAAACAACTAAGAAAAAACTTAGTGTAAAGTGTAAAGAAATTCGTTCAGAAGCCATGATAAAGGCCAAAAAGTCACCAAACAAAGTAACACAAATGGGCATTTGCGCTTAAACATACTCCCTCACTCAAACGCCGCGTTACTGCATATTTTGCACACTCTGTGTATTCTACCGCTGTGCACCACTAAACTAGTTTGCCCGCGTGAGCATTGTAAATTCAAAATGATATATGTAGAGACCCTCGTAACTCGAGGACCCCCTGTATGCATGTACACCCAGGATATTTATCACCCAGCACTAGGGCATTAACGACTAGTCAGTCAGGATAGCCGAGTCGACTTTGACTAGTCGATTGATGATGTCATCACACACTCAGAGGAGGAACACGAGTGTGCAACATTGAGCAACTTTTATTAAAAGTTCTCTGTAACTTTAACAGTCAACACGACAAATAAACGAAGGCTGATACCTTGAATTTTCTGGTAAATTTAAGAGTCCATCTGAGAGGGAACAGTTTAAGCCGGCAGGGCGACTCCCTGCAGTGTTAGCGTTAGCCATGTTAGCTAGCGTTAGCATGATAGCTAGCGGTGCCGTGTCAGATGGCCTTGCAGAACGCCGGTACCGTCACTGTACTTTAACACCGACTTGCAGATTGTGCAGGTCTGTTGTGCTGTTTGTGTGTCTAGAGTGAAGTATCTCCACACATGTGTGTGTGCCTCCTCTGCTGCATGTGTCTCGCCTTGTTGTTGTCTGTGTTTATCTTTCACTCTAAGCGGCAACGGTACCGCCCCTTTTAGGAAGGGACTACAATAATTGGTTAAGTCACGGAACGCGTGTCAGCGTCAGCCAATCAGAGGCAGAGACTGCATTGTGTACACAAGCGGGCACAGAGAGAGGAAAAAAACACTCAACTAGTCGACTTCCTTCAGGCAGAGTCGACTAGTGCCTCTGAAGTTGACTAGTCAACTTGTGTGTTAATGCCCTAATACATACATACATATATACATACATACATACGTACGTACGTACGTATGATGTGTTTATAACATTTAGATTCGATGCAAACCCACTGAGAGCAAGCTACCTAATCCCAAACACGCTGGCTCTTTCTCATACGGTTTTGCTCATCAAAAACTTTAGGCCTGCATGTGGATCACCACTCCATGTTCAGACCATGCTGTCTGACACCCTGCTCTGAAGCGCGGCAGGGTGCAAATATCATGCGGCTAATCCTAGAAACTCCTTCATCTTCTGCCTTTTATCGGCGGTGTGGCTGCCGGTGTCTCCCTGTATCAGACTGGCTCTCTTTGGGCTGTGTGTTTCACAAGCCTCCTCCTGACCTTGGCTCGGCCCGGTGTATTGTTCCTTATCTCCCGGCCTGATACGGTATCTTATAAACATGCTAATCACCCACAGCTGCCGGCGTGTGTGATCAGCATTTTATCTCCCAAAGAGGGAGCGTGAGAGATTAGAGGGGGGAGACTTTCTTTTAGTGTTCATCTAAGTGTCTGTGTGTGTGTATGTGTGTGTCTGTGTGTGTGTTAATTAACAAGCCACAGAGAAGGAGAGGGATTGGCACTCTGAGGGGGTCTGGGCTGGGATGTGCCGACACCATATCTCACACTGCAGCTCACACACAAGGTGACCTTTGCTTGATACAGAGAAGAGGCTGCTAATAATTTGACCATTTTCACATCTGAGCCCTCCTCTCTAGAGAAGATGGCAAAAGGGCTTCTCCTAAATCCCACTTGTTAATTTTTAAGGGATTATAGGAAGTGACCTCTAAGCTCATTTACACTACACTCATTGATTGGAATGAGTGCTATCAATAATATATAACCAATTCAGGTTCTCAATATATACACAGATCAGTTGTAATATTAAAACCAGTTGCTTATTATTGTGTAAGTTCCCGTTGTGCCATTAAAACAGCTATGGCCCATTGAGGCTTAGACTCCATAAGACCTCTGAAGGTGTGTTGTATCTGGAATCAAGACATCAACAGCGGAAGTCCTGTAATTAAGAGGTGGTGCCTCCATGGATCAGATCAGATTAGATCAGATTGAGGCCAATCTGACATATTAGGAATATTGACATTAAGGAATATCGTGGCCATGAAGGGGTTCACTGCAATTTTTAGGTGGTACATGTCAAAGTAACATCCACATAAATGCGAGGAGCCATCACTTGTCTAAGTCACCTAGTTCCCTGCTCTTGCCCATTTTTCCAACTTTCAATACATCAACTTTAAGAACTTACTGTTTACTCGCTACCTGTTATGACATATAGATATATAGATGTTGACAGGTGCCACTGTAACAAGATAATCAATGTTATGCGCTTCACCAGTCAGTGGTTTTAATGTAGTGGCCCTTTCTGTATATTTAAAATCGTAGCCAACATCGTAGCCAACATCGTAGCCATCGGCATCTACATGTTTCAGATAAATTAGTAGGAATTTGCAATATCAATAAAGAGATTTTAAGTATGTCCAGAAGTTGCATATGACTATAGGGCACAAGAAAGGGACCTAATACACCTGGATCCATACTTTTGCATTTACACACTGGAGCAATGCCACACACTGATATTTACTAACAAGTCAATACCACAAGCTGCAGTCCTGAATAAAGGCCTATTTTTTTTAATGAACCTAATAATTATGATACAGATCAGAACTAACATTTCAAACAGAGAAGGTGAGAGCTAACCTGCTGTGCACAGGCTACTGGTGTGGATTTGGATGGCCTTTTTGAGTTTCTCCACATACTTCTTCACCCCTGACAGAGGCACTCGGCTGTCGCCTGAGTAAGCAGTGATCAGCATGGATGGATAGAGCTGGAGCAAACAGACACAGCTATCAGTCATAACACTGTGTTTACATTCAAGAGTTAAAGTGTCACAAATCTGAACATACTTTTTTCCAGTCTAACAAATTTGATCCTTTCATTTTACCTTTGAACCAGTGACATGCATGTAAAAGATTACACATTTTTACTTCTAGCTTAGAGTTTATAGTTTATTTATATATGTATATTCTATGTGTCCTTTTGTAAAATCTGGAGCAGGCGGTCTCGTCTCGCTGTATACATGTATATAGCTAAGATGAAAAAAGTTCACTTTGACTTGATTATATTGGATACAGGGAAACAGGGAATCAGGACTGGGGAATAAGGCATGTATGAGGCTGTAAATGTAGTCACACAGTACAGTGTTTGGTAAAATGGGTCACAGTTACCTGAGGTGTAATATTGTTACAGGGGCAGTATGAGGCAATGGCATCCCTGTGCTGGGGGTCTGTCAGGGGGTCACCCCACTCGCCCCTCTCTTCTATCGTTAACGGCAGAGACGGGTCCTTCATGGTGCCAAGAACGTCCAGAAAAGGTGCCTAGGAATAACAACAGCAACAACTGCAATGATCTTATGAAAGGAAGTGACATTAATTTCTTTCACACTGTTGATATTAACACAAACACACAACACAGATAAGTCCAAAACCTGTAGGAGAACAGCTCTGAGAAGCTGAGGGTGTTTGTTGCACAGGGCCCCCACTAGGACAGCTCCTGCGCTGTGTGCAGTGAGGGCCGTTAGTGAAGGCTGGGACACTCCTGACTGGAAGAGGGTCTGAATACAGGCGCTGAGGTCCTCCACTCCTTTATTCTTGAACTCTAAACGACCCGCTGAGTGCCAGGCCAAACCAAACTCGCCGCCACCCCTACCCTCACACACACACACACACACATACACAAACACAGTCAGGAATTCTGTGTTAATCAGTCATGTCACATAATTTTTAACTGTTATTAGTGACAGTATTTGTGTTCATATAAAGTGTGTTGTCCTGCAGCATTATTCCCACTAGCCACACTATACCAAATGCATTCAGATTGTCAAAAGAATATATTTTAGAAATAATAATCAAGGATACAATTCTACATAAAATCTAAAAACATAAAACTCCTCTTTTCCAAAGCAAATGCCCTCTTTCCACAGGAAGGTTTTTTCATCCAGACATCATCAGATAGCTTCTTGACACTTTTGACATAAAGTAGATATGACAAGCTTACCGAAGACAAAATAAAACAAACGTGTTTTCTGTAGTAGAACCTACTTGCTTCCATACAACTCTCAGCTAACACTGTAAACAATGTAAACACTGTATTTGTCTAATTCTGATCCAGGAGGGCCGGTGTCCAGCAGTTAACTACAGTTCTGCAGGAAAGATGGGTACCTAACATGGCAGTAGGCTAAAACCCAGTTGTCTTCCAGCAGCAGTCTCTTTTCAGGGCTGAAGTTCATGCTGAGATCCAGACCATAAGCTCCATATACGTGCACCAGGAGTGGAACAGCGCTCAAGTCAGATAATGGCTGCATGTGGAACAGCGTCAAAGGTACCATGGTTCCATCCTAAACACATACATTTAAGCAGAATGTGTGCATGTTAATGTTTATTGCACATATAGTCTGCAAATGTGATAAAACATCCTTATTGACCCTTGTGGTGTGTGGGAAAAGCATGATTCAGGCAGACTATTCTGTGTGTTTATATTTAATATGTCTTGGAGGACCAATTCACAGTTTGGTTAATTATCAAGCCCTTCATGAGCTACAGCAGGTGCCTGGCCAGAGCGTGTAAAGCATTAAACAGTGCACTCTGTTAATGTAACAGAGTGTGTCCTTGAGTGGGAACGTGCTTCCTCATACCTGGCTGCGGGCCTGCAGGCGTGTGGTGTGACACTCAGGTTGGACAGTGTACCGAGAATCATCTTCCCATGAGAGAGGCTGCTGTCGGGTGGGAGAGAGGTGACAGCGGACTGGGGGGTGCACCGGAGAGGACAGGAGGAAGCTGAAGGTTTCACTGCCCACACTACCAAACCGCTGTGTCTCTATTGCACAGGCCCAGGAAGGCAGCTAAGTTCACAACACAAATATGCAGGATTAGAAACCAAGAAAGCTCTCAAATGCAATCTGTAAATCATCTACAAAAAGAAAAAGCTCTTTGTATGCATAATAATAATTTTTAACTCTGCAGACTAGATGGAAACTCTGCAAACTAAGCTCTGTGTCCAAGAATTTAATTACTGGTCATGGTGTTCCATTGTTATCTGTTCATGACAATAAATTTGAAACTTGATTAGAAATCAGACACCGGGTTTTTAGATGTTCAATTAAAGTTTGCAAGAGGTTATTAAATGATAAATTATGTACTGTAATTATGTTGGGACAACTCAACCACCCAGAGAGCGCATAGCCAATAAGGCTCTCTTGGACTCCTGGCCACAGTTGACTATGGCATCACCGGAGATCAAATATCCGTGATAGGGTCAGTGTTTGGACAGTTGTATTAATCATTCATCTTTAATTAAGCATTTTATACTGCAACACAACTGAACTGGTTTAAAATGTCCTGTCATGAAAACCATGTAGTGTGTTCACATCATACCATTCACACCCCAGTACATACTGTTCAAATATGGATACTTAGCAATAAAACAGCTTAGTGAACTCATGCTGAAGTTGTGGTGAGTGTTTTTGACTGCTTTTTGAATGGTACATAATACAAAGTTCATTTACATAAATGAGTCTTAAAGACCCAGTAACAAAACAGTCTGTTTAAATCTTATGGATGAAGAAATGTTGGTTAAATAATCATGTGAAAATAAGTGATGACTGTTGTTGGTAAGAAAAATTACGAGACAAATGTAGCAGATAAGCTTTTAAATGTTTATTGGGTGTTATGAAGATGTTCAAGGTTCAAAGTTTGGAGATTACATGACCATGATAAGATACAAAATACGGTTACATAATCTATTCATAAAAGGCTTATATTTATTGTTGCTTTTATATACACCAGCAGGCACTACTGTAATGACTGTGTATGCTACTTTACAGACCATAGATTTGTGTGGATCCAAATATAATTGCATATGCAAGATTTAAAAAGCTAAATGAGTCTAAATGAGCTAAATGAGCTAAATGAGCAGTCATATTTCTGTGATTGCCTCTGCATCATAAAAAAGTGGATATGAAGTTTATGGTGTATGAGATAAGCCTTGCTTATGTGCAATTCATTTTTTGCAATATCATTAATTGTAATGTTTTTAAAGGGAATTCTGGCCTGTGACTTTTTACCGACTGTAATTCTGAACAGTGGTGTTAAATAGTCGCCCTCACCTGGAGAATGGTCACATGATGAGGGGCTTTTAATGGAATGGTGTGGAGCTGGAGTCGACCTTGAGGTTCCTTCACTGTAAATACACTGTAGTCCCGCAGCATCTCCATGTCTTTAATGACTGATCCGGGAGCAGGGCTGAACAGGGGTTCCCAGTGCTGAATGGCTGGAGAAGAGAAAGGCGCCCTCAGCAGCTTCAGGGTTACATCAGATGGGCAGGTCAGAAGACATGAAAAAAATACAATGAGATCTGTTTAAAAAAATAAGGATCCATTTTGGTACAGAACTTTTAGATTATGTGGAAGTTCTTTTAACTTTATAAACGTTCTTCGTGCACATATATTAACACAAGACTTCATTAAACAACCATCTAGATCTGGGCAATAAGATGATATAATTACTGAACAAATCAGCAGCAAGGAGAAATAAATAACGTTCTCAGATTGGCTACTTTCAAACCTCCCGCCTCAGAGTACAGCAGTATTTCACCAACCTAGGACGCGCTTTCTTTGTGTTCTATCGGCAGTACCAAAAAATGTATAGTTATATTTTATATGGAAATATAGCTGAATTTACATTAATATTTATGTTACAAAATTAGTCAATTATATTTTTCTTAAAAATGTAGCACTAAAATGCATGAAAAATTATATATTGCCACGTTGTTTATGTTTGGGTGCGACGGTTAGCAAGGCAGCAGAGGCTCATTCCGTTCAGCTGCGTCTGATTACCTTCCTAACCGCCGTGCCCAAACATAAACAACCAGCACAAGGATGAGGGGCCCTGGCGGACGAAGCCCGTACATCACAAAAGCAAAAAAAATGTGCATGATATCTGTGGTTTTCGTGAATGTGCAGAGATTTCTGCAAACAATTATTAGTTTGGTTCGAGACTGAAGCCGTGATTCGGAAACTGCGAATGTCTGCATTTCTTTCCTGCTGAACCGTGAATAAACGGGGGTTTACTGTATATACAAACTCTGGTTATAAATACAATAATTAGTTAAATGAGTTACTAAGGGCACAAATGGTGGTTAACAGTATGTTATTCAACAACTGTTGACCTGCACAGGTGTCTACTATAGATTAGGTGGTCACCTGGTATTCTTGGCCTTGGCCAGTATTGGCCAAAATGCACAGCTGGTTGTCAGAGTGCTCCAAATGGTACAGCAGGCCAGGCTGACGAGACTGCACTAGCTTGGGACGTGACAGAGGAAGCCTACTGTCAATCAACCAGACCTCTGAGCTGTTCTTGCTGGTGCAGTTTATCGTCAGGATCCTCTGGTTCCTGGAGCGACTGACCTCCACAAAAAACCTGCACAGGATATCAACATTTCTGCTTCAGCATAGACGCAAAACCACAGCAGACAGATATGTAACAGATGACGAATGTCTCTCAGAAATATAAATCTGTCACTGTAGGTGCACAGATTTGTGAATACATAACTTTTACAGGCAATGGATACCGGTTTCTATGAAGAAATAAAACATCATGAAAACATTACACACAGTCTTACTCTGGATCTTTTTCCTCATAAACCAGCATTATCTGGGGTCCAGCACCGGTAAGGTGAAGTCGGAAAACACGTCTGCATTTAAGCCCTTCTTGAGTAGTGTAGAACAGCACATCATCAGTGGCCCACTCTGTGCAGTATAAAAAGGAGGCATCTGTCATTTTATCAGTAAATAATGATCCTAAAGATGTCATTCAGACAATTCCTTCGGGGATTTGATCTGATTTGGGATTTTCTGGCCTTGTTATTAGCTAAAGAGTTGAGTGTACTTTTGGAGCAGAAAAAATATGCAGTGCTACTGAAGGACAAGTAGTGTTTAACAGTCCTAAAGGCACCTTGCTCAAGCTTTATATCCTCCTGATACCCGGCCTACTCATTTATGTCCTTTATAGTGGACATTTTGTTCACCTGTATCTTCCTTCAGTATTTGGAGTTACCCCATCAAGCCTTTATAGAATTCTGCAGAGGACATCCTGGGCTTTCCAGTGATGTGTCATGTGATGGGTTTGCATGCTGGGAACAAGGAC
>JBBPCY010000150.1:11245927-11265507 GCA_037974405.1 Brachyalestes nurse | reverse complement strand
AATGGTCGAAGATCCCTCTTTCTGTATTCTCCCATCTTGTGAAACATTATGGGAGAAGATTAGGTGCTGTTTTGTTGTACAAAGTATTAACATCAGGGGTGCTAATAATTGTGGCACACATGATTTGATGTAAAAGAATTTTCTTAATGTCGATTTTTTTCCCACTGAATAAATGCACTTGAATTAAAGGCTGGATTGTCCTCTTTTTTTCATTGTGGTCCTATATTATTTAGAACAAAGAAGCTAAAGAACACATCTTAACCAGGGGTGCCAATAATTATGGAGGGCAGTGTATATCTTCCTTAGTACTGCATGTCGGTTAACAAATGTACCAAATACGTGTAAGTAATATTTATGTGATTGTGCTAAAACATGAACTAGATGAGAGGAGATCTCTCAGGTTCTGCTGATTGATGTCATAAACATTTTTAGAGCACCTCTTATATCCACTATCAAGCAGGAAAAGTATCCATCTGATGTGCAAAAGCAAATCACTAATGATTTCACAGCATTTTCGGGCACTGTAGTTTGTCAGAATGCCTAATATAGCTGAATTCGATAGAATATAGATTAACTGATTATTTAAACGTAAAATCTGTAATCACCAGCTTGTTTTTTTTGTGTCATATTTGTCTAATAAAATCTAATACTATTTTAATGATCTCAGTTCTTTAATCATCATAAATGAAGATACAAGTGCAAGAGTTTGCACACTATCCATTAAGCACAATGGCGGTATTTCAGGAAAGTATTCGTCACCAGTTACCAGGAGGTCATCTCTGTTTCACATGGCTCGACCCTTATATTATAATGACTGATTGTAAGATAACACGTGTATATTAAATGAACCACGTAATAGTTGTAAGAATAAGAAAAGAGAGGGGCACGAACCTGAGGAGTCACCTGTGGTGCCTGACAGAACTACTGCAGTGGTGGTGAGAGGAGTCTTAAGGAAATGAAATAACAAAATTAGACTTTGCAGAGGCATTGTTCGTGGCTCTAATACCCTGGTAATTACAGACATACTTCAGCGGTCCAGTCACTCTCTTTCCCCTGTTTCAAAGATCCCTTCGAGTCAGGAATTAGGAGAGAGAGAGAGAGAGAGAGAGATAGGGTGGAGGCAAGAGAAAAAGATTGCAGGGGAAGAAATAACAGCCTAGAATTCACCCTGCAGTGTTGGGTGATTATTGGATTTTACTGCTCCCCTTCATTTCCTCCTCATTTTTGGATTTCAATAAACCCCTCTCTCCTTTGCTCAAGGTTATATGTCACTGTGTTAAATATTCCAAGACCTTCTCAGTGCTGAAGGAAATTTAGCTGCTAGAAGGAAATGTAACCTTTGTGTATGTGTGTATATATATAATATATTTTCAATTCACGCCTCAGCTGAGTGCAGGGTTTTATTTGTGATAGGGGTGGAAAACCATAATGAAGTTATAAATAGTGGAAGTTTATGAATAATATAAATTGTTATAAAAATAATCAGTATGATTATCTTCTGTTCTCTGTTCTCTTAAGATGGTGGGCTGTAGTCTGTGTTGTGTTGAGCAGTAGTTGAAGGGGGAGGAGGAAGTGTTTTGCCTCTGTGTAACTTCGGGAACTGTTTTTATATACAGGTTCAGCTTCATTTCTTTCTGTGAATTTACTGTTTAAAAGTTTAAATGGTATGAAAACTAATACACCAATCAGCCATAACATTTAAACCACCCACCTAGGGCAGCGGATGGCCTAGAAGGCTGTGGGTTTGAATCTCTGGACTACTAGTGGCACCACTTGTCCCCACACACTGCTCCCTGAGCGCTGTGCTGGTGGCTGCCCACTGCTTCACTTGGTGAATGGGTTAAATGCAGAGAAAGAATGTCACATTGTTCACACTGTGTGCTGTGCTGTGGTGTGTCCAGAGGCAACTTTACTTTACTTTAATACTGTAATACCACCTCATTCTGCCAAAACAGCTCTGACCTGTTGAGGCATGGGCCTCTGAAGGTGTGCTGTGGTATCTGCACCATCAAGACATTAGCAGCAGATCCTGTAAGTCCTGTAAGTTGTGAGGTGGTGTCTCCATTGATTGGACTAATCGACCAGCACATCCCACAGATGTGCAATTGCATTGAAATCTGGGAAATTTGGACATCTTGAACTCTTTGTCATGTTCCTTATAGCACTACTGAACAATTTTTGTAGTGTGGCAGAGTGTATTATCCTGCTGAAAGAGGACACTAACATTAGAGGAGAGGTGTACTTGGTCTGCATCAATGTTTAGGTAGGGGGTACTTTTCAAAGTAACATCCACAGAACACAACGTTTCCCTGCAGAACATTGCCCAGGGTGTCACACAGCCTCTGGAAGTGGCCATTAACATGATGTAAAAGAAAACATGATTCATCAAACCAATTCACCTCTTTATCCTTAAGCCTACCATTTTTTTCTGTTTCACTTGCTGACTAATATATGTCACCTTTTGACAGGTGCCACTGTAACAAGTTTATCAGTGTTACTCACCCCTCAGTGGTTTTAATGTTGTAGCTGATCAGTGTTTAAACCTTTGTGGATTTAGTGACATGCCGATACTATAATTGTAGGCTGATGCCAATATCCAAATTTTTATTGTACATGTCTGCTGACACAAATGCTAGAACATAACATTTATATTCAGGCCTACATGAAAAACAACCTGAATAAACATTACATAAAACAAGCATTTAAAAAAAATATGAATACATCATACAATTTATTACAGTATCCCCGCAATGCCCAGAAGTGCCAGACAATAAAGACATCTCGTTTTTTATTATTGGTCAAATATAAACATCTGCCCAATGCCACAAATTTTCTATATCTGCTCATAATGATGCCGTTATAGTATCATCCTGCATCCCTAGTAATGTTTGCAAATTGGTGTCAGAAAACAGAAAAAATGAATATTGAAAATAGCATATATATATATATTGATATATTGAAAATAGCGTAGGAATTTCAAGCTGTATTGCCTATACCCCCTTGGCTCTGTTCTGAGGGTCTCTAATTTTACAGTGTCATCAGTTAGAGCTCTGTAGAATCAAGACATTTTAACACATCAAATATTAAAAATTGCATATTGAATCCACTTAAAAATTGTATCAGTCCTGAAAATGCGTATGTTTGTCTAAATGTGATGCGTTTTGGCTGTTTTACATTATTACAGTGTTTCGTGCTTTGGCATTCCATAGAACAACTGCATTTATTGAGGGCAGAAACAGTTGAAGAGTTATGTAAGTTGCAAAGTCTGAGTGAAAGCTCACTAATTGAAAATTAGATTAGCACACTGACAAGGAAGTTGTTGTTGATGTCCTACAATGGTTTTAGAGGGCAACTGTTTGCGCCCTGATGTGTGTGTGTGTGTGTGTGTGTGTGTGTGTAAGAGAGAGACTGTGTTTCTGTGCCATTAGAGGGATAAGTGATTAACGCTCTGTAGCTAATTTGTCTCTCGTTGCTCTGCATCCATCAGAGTGCATCTCTTTGTTGTCCCATTGGTGGGCTGGCGGACTCCCCCCAAAGCTTCCGCTCACCGACCCCCCTGCCTCGGCTCAGCCCCCCTGTAGCCGAGCCCCTGTTTGCCTAGCAACCATGCGAGCTTTCCTGCAGCCTTAATGTACTTGATGATGTTTTAAAACAAATAGATCATTTATCTGATTAGCGTCTTGGTGGAGAATGAGGCTTGTAAATGGCCACCTCCCACTCAGAGTTTGGGCAGCACTCCAAAAACCTGACACCACGTGAAGGATGTGTGCATGTGTGTGTGTGTGTGTGTGTGTGTGTGTATGAGTGGGAGTTTGTTTTAAGGGGATTGGGGGTGGATGGTCGTCTGCCAACCGTTCAATGCGTTTCTGTGAATGCTTCTTTCGGGGTGCGAATGTGTGCACACACACCTTAGTGGCCAATCTGTGTTTTTGTGCAGACTAATTAGTCTGCCGGTGGTTTGTGGTACTGTGTAGCCTTGTGAGGTGTTAAGGTGGGAGTGCTCTGTTTACAGAATGTGAGAAAATTGGTAACAATCAGTTAAGAACAGTATAAACCCCACAGGGAAAAAAAAATGTAATCGCCACTGAACTGAATTAGTATATGAACAAAAATTCTGGATTTTACTTCCCTGCACAAATTATTGCCTCAGTCAAGTGTGTTCGGACATACCTAGGAGTGATGGTGATGTTTTTCTTTTTTCTTTTTTCTTTGATGATTTTTGCCCTCCCAACTCCATTCTTTTCCAGATCTTATTAATTTAAAATGTGTTTTTGCTGCTTTTTTGTAACGTTTTTGCTGTTTGTACCTATGTATTTTTATGGCTGCTCACAATTTATTTTCAGTGTATTTATTTTATTGATATTTTTAATTTAATTTTGTCAATAATTTCTATTACATTTTTGCCATAATTTCTATTACATACATAGCCATTGTTACATTTTTTTAGTGTACTGTCCACTCCTTAGTTCATGCGGTCCAGATATGAAAACCGAGCTGCATTATTTTTGTGACAACCAACAAATACACTTGTATCGACTTACACGACCTACATCAGTTTAGCTCCGGCCATGTTTCTGACTAAACTGATTTTTGAATACAGCACAATACAGAGAAGCCAAATAGAGTAGAGTTAATTACATATATAGTATACTACAGGCCATGGGTTTGGGCTCAACCTCTGATTTTTAAAAAATATGCTGCTCTTTTAAAAAAATTATCAGTATAACCACCCCTTTCCTTTATCACAGCCACACAGATTTCCGTCATCCTTTCCAGTACGTTTTGGAAGTAACTTGTGTCCAAACCCTCCCAGCACCTTTTTAGTATCAGACAGATCTGTCTCATTTGCTGGACGCTCGTTTTGATCTGACTCGCCCCATGCAGCCCGGAGGGAGAAAGATCTGGAGACTGTGGAGGCCAAGACAGAATTCTCAAAATGTTAGGCTTTTTTTGGACTGAATATAATTTTGGGACAATTTTGAAGAGTGTTTGGGATCAATACCCTGTTGAATAATTTAATTTCATTCAGTGATACATAAACCGGAAGGAATTGTGTCATGTTGAAAAAGTGAGTGATACTTTTCTTTTTTTACACAAAGTGAATGTCAATGCAGTAAAGACAGACCTGATATGTCATCTTCAAAACCAGTAGTTTGAGCCTTTGTGGCTAAATTGTGTTACTAGAGACTATAAACTGCTAAAAACCAGTGTATATTTTTCTAATGTTGTAATAAAAGTTAGAAAAAAGCAGCATATAAAAACCAAGGGTGGACCCTTTTGGCCTGTTGTGTAATCATGTTAGGTCTATATCGGTTATGTTATTGACTACTGATGTCCACCCCTCTCCAAAGCCCATCCCATCCTTTAGGAATACGATAAGACACGATGATGTCTTGTTTAAGTCAATCCAACCATTTGTTCAGAGGTTTGACTGTGGATAGACATCCACAAATACTTCTATAAGAAGCAGTAGGGTTTGCCATGTGAGTGTGAATTATGATTAAAGATTTAACACATTCACTTTTTCACTCTACAGCATCTTCATTCATCCTTTGTCTTTTAGTGTCGTATTTTTGGTTTCTCCGCCTTCACTTTCTCTGAACCTAGAAGCTATTTTCGGTGGTGCTGTAAGGTCATAGCTGGTCGCCCAGTGCTGACTGGCCCCGTGTCTCTGGGACAGCTGATCCGAGGGGTCCCAGGAGCCCCCCCTCCCCTCCTTTGTGTTTGGCCAGCCAGCCCGAAAGCCGGGGGCCTGCTCGGCTCCTGGAGAGCACTGGCTCAGAGAAAGGGAAGCGAAGAAAAGGAGAGAAGTAATTACGTCCAGTCATTGAGTTCTGAAGATCCCCCCCTGCATTTCCCCCCACACATCAGCACCACCGCTACCCTACTCCACCCAGGTTCATTAGGGGGGCCCTGATCTGGTGACAAAATGCCGGCCATTTGGAACGAAAGGAGCAGGAATGTTTGGGAGGAATATGACACCTCCGGATCCCCGTGCTAGCAAGAACAGAAAGATTAAGAAGCTTCCAGCTCAGGCTGCTGGGTTATTGGAGTGAGTGTGAGACTGTGTGTGTGTGTGTGTGGGGGGGGGGGGGGGGAGCAGTGCTGGTGGTTGTGGAGAGAAGGCCTGATTGCCAAGCTAGGCCCTTTGTCTGCACTTTTTCACATAGACCACAAGTTGCTTCACTTCACTGGCTTTTCAGGACAGGATGAAGGCCCTCATTCTTTTGTTTTTTTTGTTCAAAACTCTTCCTTCTGTCAGTTTCTTTTGCCCCTTTTCTCCTTTCTTCCTTCCAGATCTCCCTCGTTCATTTAAACCTTTTCACCCCTCTCAGTCACCTCTTTATGCACCACTCACATGACTGGAAGAATGTGACACATGGCAGCCTGATGGACTCCTGAGTCATAAGAGGACCAAAAAAATTTAAAGAGCCCTGACAACCTTTTAGTGTTGACTGTAGCTGTCCAGCTATAGTGGTTAGCTACATCAGAACTGGTGGCACCTAACCTGCATGAGCACACCACAGACGGTTACATAATAAAAATATGATTGTGGTTTTAAGCTGTCCCTCAGTGCTTGAATTAAATAATACTGTTTTTCTGAGACAAACTGCAGATGATATCCCATCTACTAATGATCAGAAGAGTATGTGATAACCCCAGATTATATTTTTTATTGCAAGTTTATTAGCGTCAGTGCTTTGTTACAGTTGTAATTTTAAACTGACGACTGGCCATCTCCCTCTCGAATGCAGATGGTATAAATGGGCCTGGGCAATTCAGTCCGATCACCGCAACCCTGCCTGTCGGTGCCATCACCCTTAGAACAGGCAGCCATGAGCGGCTCTCCACTTTTCCGCTAGTTTGGTTCCTGTCTCATTGTCTTGCCAGAGCCGTGATGAGAACTAATCTGCTGCAATAAGGAGAAGTCATTTGTTAGCCCCAGCCCAGGAGTTCATGCTTCACAAAATGCATTGGGTGGAAACGACCCAAGCAAAGAGCAGAGGACGTGGAGGGAATTGGGTTTTTTTTTTTTTTTTTTTTTTTTTTTTCCTCAGATGGAGATGGGATGAGGTTGAGTGAGGAGGGGAAGGGGGCGTTACCAGTGCTTTCTCCATCCTCCCTCCATCCGTCCGGCCCTGTGAGAATTATGAGGGATTGATGTGGCGCTGGCCCAGTGGCCAGATGATGCCATGCCTTCCCACTGAGCTTTTTAAGAGCATGTGTGTGTGTGTATGTTCATTCATGTGTGCCTCTGAAATGGTGAGCCTCAAACAGGGAGTTACTGGAGTCATGTCCACAGAAAGTGTGCTGCGGCTTTGTGATCTAGGCGTGCATTAACAGCTACCTGATCGGAACAAGGTCAAACAGAGAGATGCTATTGTTTTATCCCGCGCCACAGCCTGCTCCGGAAAGTGTGCCAATCCAAAAGCTGCCAACGCTCAGCCCTCATCTCACCCTCGAACGCACATGCACATGCTGTAGAACTCTCTTCACTTCACAAACACGTGAACACACGTGCTCCTCACACACACTCCCACATTCTCCCAAAAACAATGCAGATGATGCTTTTCTGCTGCTTTGCCAAGTGGCTTTTTACAACTGTTCCACAATAGGGAAGCTAATTACTGTAGATTTGGAGAGCTGGTTAATTGATCGTGCTAGCGTCCTAATTGCATCTCTCTTACCTGGGGCCGCTGAAATGGCAGTGGTTGCCTCGCAAACGACCTCTGTGCAGCATTACTCGTAGAGTTAGTACAAGCACAGTTGCATGCAGAAGTTTGAACACCCTCTGTCACATGTTTTGTTGATTTTATTAGTGAAAATGATCCGCTACAGGGAACGCACATAAGGTGTGTACATAAATGCTTATGGTATTTGTCTGCAAATTTCCCTTTAATTGCTGATGTGGAAAAAATAATTTTTTTAGTGTGCCATGACTTTTGCATAGACCACATTTAATGTTTTAGATTTTCCCCTGGTTCCTCATGGAGTGAGCTAACATTTGTCCAGTTGGGGGTGCTCTCATACTTTCTAATGTTCTTCTAATAGTCAACCCCCACTTTTTCTTCTGTTATTCTTTCAATGTCCTGTACAACTATTCTAAATGTAGTGTGTGGTTTGTGATGTAGCAGATTCTTTGTTTTGCCTCAGCTGACCAGTACTGTGTTCTAACCATGTTTTTGTTTTGTTACTTTGATTAGTAGGACAGTAACATGTTGGAGGTTTATTGGTCTCTTCACTTGGCACAATGTATTATGGTGCATCATATCTGTCAGATCCGATGAATAGGTTTAGAGAAAGTCTAAGCTCTATGCACTCTCTCGGATCCTATAACAGCACCATTTATTTCCCATCATTCACTACATGCACACACACACACACACAAACACACACATGCTCATGTTTGTGTGTGTAAGAGGGAAAACCCATAGTGTGCTCCAAAGTGGGGCATCACTAATCAATGGCAGTCGTTTAGGCCCATTCTCTGCTAGGGCCACAATACCCAGCGTTTTGCTAATCAATTCAGAACAAGTGTCATTCACTTTTCCTGGCTAAAAATACACATAGTACTTAGGCAATGTATGCGTGTGTGCGCACTTGCACATGTGAAATGGTTTGTATGTGAGCTATCAATGCATTTTGCATCTGTGCACAAGCATTGTATATGTGTGCAGATGATTGGCTGGAAGAGGCCGAGGGGAAGAGTGTAAGTGCCTCCGTGTTTCAGTGTGCTCTGGTTGTGTTTGTGTTTTTTCCCCGTTTTTTTTTCCCTCTTCCCCTCCCCAGTTTCAATGCTTATCCAAATTTGTCCACATTTGTGTGTACTCGTGTGTGTACACAAGAGCCTTGCATCAAGTTCAATTAGTAGGTATTGTGCTGTTCACTAAAAGGGGGCTATGCTATTAGCAACCTTTCTAAGGGCCGCTGCATCCTCCACCAGGCAATCAGATCACTCAAGAGCCTCTTTCCCCTGGCGTGACCCAATCTCCGCGCCTGCCTGTGGTAAAGACCCCCTCTCTAGTGGCCCTCTCCAGCCCCCGCCAAGTCCCCCCACCAGCCAGTGGCTAGCCCCCTGCGTCCTTCACCTTGCACAGGCGAAGAAAGACAAGGTCGCGTACATGGAGAAATAAAGGAGAAATGATTCCCCTTCAATTGAGGTGAAGCATCTCATTTAATGACTTGCCCACCGGGCCACCGCGAGGACCTTGTCTCCCTGGTCACAGCATGCACCGTGGCGTTCAGGGTGAAGTTAGTGCACCGCTCGGCTTGGACAGCCTATTGCTTGTTCCACAGATGAGATGAGGAGGATGGAGCAGAGAAAATATGTTCACTGGACATAGGCCTGCTCAGTCAGGATTGAAAAACTGGCCTATGCACTACTGACCATAGAAAGGTGCAATATGCACATGAGATTTGAACACATTACGAATGAACAACACTTTGTGTCGGAACAATACCTTGTGTCTGATTTTGTCAGTTTTAATTCATTATTTATCTATTTTTATATGTTTTAGAAATGTGAGCTCTGTCTTGATACATTTACAGTTACGACATTTGGCAGACGCTCTTATCCAGAGATCTGTTCTTCATACCTTCAAAACATGCTAGCAAACCCTGTCAAAAGAAATGAAAAAGTCAGAGGTTAGTACAAAGTTTGCAAAAAATATGGACAAGAGTGAAGAGATTTCTTTTAACGTATAGAAAAAATGCAAGCAATGAGTGAGAGGACCAATTAGTCCCCTAGGTGCTCCTTGAAGAGGTGGGTCTTCAGACGACATTTGAGGACAGCGAGGGTCTCAGCAGATCTGATCACCAGAGGGTTTGTTCCACCGTGGGGGGTCCAGGGCTGAAGAGAGCCTTGATGCATGTCTTCCTCTTCTCTTGAGCAGCAGAGGTTCTAGACGAGCAATGCTGGATTCTCTGAGAGGACGAGATGTAACACGCTGCTTGATAAGTGCCGACACGTAAGGAGGTACAAGTTTATTCTTGGCCTTGATGGCACAAGTTAAGGCTTTGATACATGATGATGATGCGTGATGAACAAAGGTGTGGAAATAATGGCAGTGAACAGCAAATATAATGATGAAAATGTTGCATGTAGTATATGCTGTCATTGTGAAAACTATAAAAGAAAACCACTGATTATCAATGACGAATGTAAACCCCTGGGTTAGATTAGCCAAGGTTGCTAACAAGCACTAGAAGTCGACTGTCACCCAAATTTCTTCTGTAAAATACATTATATTATTATTTTTCTCTCTCAAACTGTATTCAGTTTTTCCTAAGGTGGCTCAGACTTGTTGGTAATCATTTAAGATACTAATTGGCTACATTTGTCAATAATAGTTTAACATTTCTTCCACACTTAGTAGATGGTAGAGAGATAGGGAGGCGAGAGCTTAGTGTGATTAAAAAGTGACTGTATAGTGTAGCATTCCTTGATCCTGTAGTAGTTTATTGTCCGTATTGACGCAGTTTGGAGAGACATACAGCAAGAGAGACAACCACACACACACACACACACACACACACACACACACACACACACACACACACACACACACTCACACACACAGCCAGGCAGTAATAACAGTGGGCCGGTTCCATTACTCCCGCAGTCAGAGTGTTAAGTGCTGTCTTGGTGTCGGTGGAGGATCGATGGCTGATGCTGTGTCACAGCGAACTCGGCCTTGCCAAACAGCCTGGAGGTCAGAGGTCACCGGCGCCAGACAGTCCGGAGGGCGTGGCAGCTGGAGGGGGCTTGCAGCACCGCTGATGCCCATCGATACCCAAACGGCCTGGCTGAGTGCTAATGCTCTACTGCTGCTGGAACTGCCTGCCCCTGAGGACCATTAGAGAGAGACATACACACACACTCATGCGCACTCACACGCACTTACATGCCATGATACGGTCACACCTCAGCGGCACATTAACAGCTCAGTCAGAGAGTGACACACATGCGCGTAAGCGGGAATTGACAGTAGCGTATACGCTCCAAGCATGCAACGTACACTCTGATTATATACACACACACAGAGCCATTGATTGTGAAATTGTAGACATGGTCAGTCATGCCTGTGGTCACACACACTGGACACTCTCAGTCAGTTATGGCCTGACACGCACCCACACTACTGACTCCAATTTTTGGCAGTGCCTAACGAATCAAAGCGAATCTTCTTTTTTAGCACGCTGGTGTAAATGTGAAGGGTTGCAGTCTATGCTCGTGTGTTTAGCATTCAGCCTGACAGAATGAGTGCATCAGCATGTGTGTGTCAGCACTTAGATCAGTGCTTTTCAGCCTTTTTCGAGCGTCACACCAGTTGTTTGCCAGCAGTTTATCTCGTGTTTATCTTGTTTAGCCAAGCGGTTAAAGAATAGTCTGCCATTTTCAATAGAGAGAGGAATACATTGATACTGTAGCTTTCGACCAGAATCTATAAAGCGCTGTGCTTAATCACTGCCATTTCTTTCTGCTTATGATGGCTTCTTTTAAAGCGTAGCTGTCTGAATGCATAACCTCTGCTTCCACTTGACCCACATTTACTTCAGAACCAGTCGACAGCAGACATAGTTTATTGAATATGATTGACTGTGCTGACACCTGTATACCCTGGGGCACAAAAAAAGGCTCAGGTCGACTTGTTTTCAAGCCAACTTGCAACATGCAGTAGTTTTCTCAACTTGCTTAGTTTACCACTGCCCTTAAATTACTCAAGTTCATCGTCTTCTGCAGGCCTGTTGGACAAGCATTGCAATTGGTTCCTCTTGAGGCTTGGCACAGATGCATCCAGCAAAAGACTGTTACCTAAAAGCTAGTTTTGATTCAACACCTTTTGCTTCTTGTGCAATTCCATAAACAGAAGATGTCATCAGTAATTCTGTTTCTGTATGTTAAGGCCCTTTTTTACATGTCTTCCTCTAGGAAAGCCTGTAAGGTACTTGGTTTTTCATATACAATACAAAAAAAAAGTAACAATTTTAAGTTAATTGAAAAGTTTGATTTCCATATTTCTTGACTTATTATTAATTGTATTAGTTGAAACATTAAGGAATATTAAGTACAATTATTGCATTTTTTAATAATGTATGATTGTATTTATTGGAATTGGTTCCACATTGTCCACATGTTCCACCTCTTAACAGTACTGTGTTGCAGTTGTTTCTGGGTAATCTTTATGAGATCTAGCCAAAATTCATTTCAGTCTAATACAATATTGTAGCTTTAAACTCAAAATGCTTAAACTTGTGTGTTACTAATATCACGTTGTTGTTTTTTCTATTTCAGTTACTGATCTTTCTTTTTATTTTATATGTAAGGCTGCTTTAGGGATGGATCAGGTTAATTTGTTTCACCTGCAATCAAGCTAAGACTGGTGTCCTGGAAAATTCTATATACTGCCTTGTCCAGTTGGGTGGTGCAGCATTTTAAACTGCGATCCTAAACATTTTAGAGGTTACGTGCGAATGATTTAGGTCCCCAATACTTCCAAAGCTATCCAGACACCTATTTTAATTTACCTTCTTGAATGTGCACCCACAGATGCAGCTGCACAGTTGCACACGTTTTGGATAAACGCCGCCAAAAGAATGAGCTATGTGCGAGTCTAAGGTAATGAGTACCAGGCATTGCCTTGCATTGGATTCTCTATAGTGAAGGAGCTCTGTCAAGTACCTTTGGGATGACTTGGAATGGTCATCTAGATCTAATCATGGAACAACAGTGCCTGACCCCACTAATGCTCTTGTGGCTGAATGCAACCAGATCCTCACAGCAATGGAAAAGGCTGTTACTGGAAAAGAAGGACAAATTCCCTGTTAATTTTAATGCCCTTAATTTCAGAAGATACATTGAATGATATGCTATCTACAAACTTGTGTTTATAGTTAGTGTAGTATTTTGACAAAAGGTATGATTTTGCTCATGTTCTAGAAAGCTTTTTAACCGCCTATCCGTAGCAAGAAGAGTGTGCATTTGTGGAAGGAAAATGGAGAGGTCAATTGTTTGACAGGTGTCTACTGTCTCATCCCATCTGGGACTTGATGGCTTTGCCCTGGTTGAGAACAGCTGGTTCAGATGATGACTGCTTTCACAATGTCCTGCCACTGATACACCGTTCACCTCCACTAAGACTGAAAGGCAATTTTACAGGAAGATTTGATCTAATTCCTGCTGAAAGAGGTAAACCACTCGTGTGTGTGTGTGTGTGTGTGTATGTGTTGTGTAAGACAGAGCTTTTGGTCTGTGCAGAGAGGTTGTTCTCTCTCTGAGGTCATCATTGTGTGCCTGCATGTAATGGCACTCTAGTGTTATCACTCTCTTGTCTCTCCTCTCTTCACTTCCATCCGCTCTGACCATCACCACACCACCATCTGCCTATTTTTATTTTAGTCCACTTTTCTTTAATTACCTTTATCTTCCGAGGATGTGTCTGTGGGGTGGAAAGGTGGGGCGGGGGGGGATCTGCCTTCTCTAAAGCTGCTGGGATAGATTCACACTTTCATACACTACTTGCCTGACATTCAGAAGCAAAACTAAGTTTGTAGACCTGTCTGCAGCAATGTTGCACAAATAACAGTCTCTTAATTAGTTTAGCTCCTGGTGTTTCTCCATCAGAGTTTTATTGCAGCACAAATCACATCCACCTGATAATCTCATTCAGACACTTGGTTGATGAACTGAATCGTGTGTGATAAATTAGAAGTTTGTAAATAATTAAAACTGGTAAAAGTTAAGGCTCAAATGGTTTCCTACTCCCTATGTAGTACACTATCTAGTTCATGAAATAGAGGTTTCCACACCACATGTATGCATTACACTGATTAGTCATGACATAACATCCACTGACGGGTGGAAGCGAAGTGAATAGCACTGATTATCTCGTTACAGTGGCACCTGTCAAGGGGGTGATTATATTGGACAGCAAGCAAACAGTTCCTGAAGTTGATGTGTTAGGAGCAAGGGGCAAGCGTAAGGATCTGACTGACACTTACAAGGACTAAAACCGCGATGGCTAGGCAAAGGCAAGAGCATCTCAGAAATGGTTGTGAGGTGTTCTCAGAATATCAAAAGTGTTCTTGGGATCCCATTCTCGTTGATGTGTGTGGGGAAAGGAAGACTAGCCTTTCTGGTATGGTCCCAGAGAAGAGCTACTGTAACTCAAACTGCTGAAAACAGTAATGCTGACAGGTGTCTGTTAAGAACTTAAAATTCCCCAAATCTCAGACTGAATCTGTGGAATAAGCCGTACAGACTAGTCTAGTCCATGGAGACCCATCTCACCATCTACAGGACTTGGAGGATCTGTTGTTCTGGTGCCAAATACCACAGCACACCTTCAGAGGTCTTGTGGAGTCCATGCCTTGATGGGTCAGGCCGCTCGAGGGGGACCGGTGCAATACTAAGCAGGCAGGTATGTGTATTATTCACTAAAAGGGACAAAAGGGACCTTTACACCAATAATGATTTTAATGGCGTAGCTTTCAAATACATTTACTTGGTCTCCCTCTTTGAAGCTGTAACATCTTCCACTCTTAGAAGACGTTGGAGTGTTTCTGTGCCCATTCATTTTGTGGATCATTTATGAGGTCAGGCAGTGATGTTGGATGAGAGTGCCTGGCTCACAATCTCCGTTCCAGTTCATCCCAAAAGTGTTTAATGGGGTTGAGGTCAGGCTTTGTGCACTGGGGTTATGCTGGAATAGAAAAAGGACTTGTCCACAAAAGCATGGCATAGTCAAAAATGTCTTGGTATGCTGGAAGACATGTTACTGGAAGCTAGGGGGCACCTGAATAAAATAATTAAGAGGTGTGTCCCAATACTTTTGTCCATATAGTGTATGTATGTAAAAAAAAAAAATATATATATATATATATATATATACTTTTTTAGATTATTTTTGCATAGTTATGGCATGGTGTGGAGAGGGTTGAACAGCGCCTAAGAGCACTGCACTGAAGTTCACCTGAAGTGAGTTGCTTTGAAACAAATACCTGGAGCACCACAGCCCTCTTGAAATACACAGGTCTGGAGTCAAGTCCCCTCACCCCCGCATTCTTAATGGGCTGTTTACTCCGTGCTCTAGTTAGGGAGGGTGTTGTTGTATTAATGCTTTTGATGCTTTGAATGTGTTTGCGTGAACAGAGATTAATAATGTCTCTGGTATTCACGTTATATCCCTTGTTTTAGAATGTCGAGTATTCTCTTTTTTTGGGCATATTTTGGAACATCTGAGAATTAGCAGGTACTACAGACCTGCAGGCATTGGTATCATTCCTGATTTGCATACCAATTAGCAAAAACGTTTGAGTGAGAGGCCTATGGTACATAAGACCATTGTTTTGGAGCGCTCTTGAAAAGCGACCGACATGCACCCCCGCCATTCCAACCCGGTACACGCGTTAACAGCGTACAAACTGGACAAACTTCCCAGCAGGCACTTTTTGGAGACGTTTTTGTAGTTTATTTCCATATTAATGAGGACTGAAATGAATCGGTTGGGTGTAGGATCAGAAGTGATAGGGCGCTGTGCTTTTTGGCACGTCTTGAAGGAGCAGCAACACGGCTTGTTGGGAAGCGTCATAGGGAGCCCAGGCATCGTGAACAGGAGAGATATTAGCTCCAGCACTGCCAGTCAACGTGCCTGTTTTTTCTCTCTTTGGTGCTACACCTAAACATTGGTCTAAAGTTCCCACATAATAGTTATTGTCACTTTTTTATGCCACATGATGTATACTGTTAGAAATGAAAGGTTCTTTGGTGTTATGCTTTTGGTTCCTTTATAAAAAAATATTTTTGCTGAGGTTTGGAAGGTTTCAAGCAGAGGTTCTTAGTCCTAGTACTGGAGTACCGCTGCTCTACATGTTGTATGTTTTATTTTTATTCATCTTTTTAAAGCTGAGTTTTGGCAGCAAATCTGATGTCAGTCATATGACTGTGGTTCATGTCTGCATGAGGAGCAATTTTTTTAACATTTACGCAATTTCCTCCATACCCCATATGTAGTCAGTAAACCTAAACATACATCTAATTGTTCTTTAAGGAAGCTCAGATTTGTTGATATGTACTGAAAAAAAATTTTCTAGATCAGCATTCCTACTCGTTTGTGAAAATGCTGTGTAAAACGGCTGTCTGCAGCATTCTGCTACAAGATACATTTTTTTATATCTAACATAATGTCATGTTATGTCCTAAACCACATCCAGCTCTGAACCACATTTTGGAAGAGTTGGAAGTGGTTTGAGTGGGCTGAGAGACGTTTTGAGGATGTATTTATGGAAAACATTTAGGTATCACTTAGTAGCTCCAGTTCTAAACTGAAGAAGGAAAATCTCGGCTCCAGAAATCTACTGTATTTCAGTGGCCTAGCTTTAAAAAGGCATACTTACTTTTAATCTTTAATACCCTAACTAGCTGCTATAATAATTGGCGCACAATCTACAACCTTTTTTTTTTTTAAGGAAAATTTGGCAGAGTACATTGCCGTCCTCCAAAAGCACTCCACAGACAAGCGTGCATGCTGATTGTCCTCTCCAGGCCTCCGTACTGAGAGCAATCCAGTCTAGTACATAAACAAATCAATCAACACATCCTCCGTGTGTGAGTACCTGAACGCTACTGCAAATGTTTACACAATGCAAAGCATTAGAGCTCTTAACACACACACACACACACACACACGCACACATAAGATCCACCGCGTCTCTACAAGAGATACTCAGTGCAGAGCACTCGGAGTCTCTGTATAACTGAGCCACTGCTGATGAACAGACCACCTTCTCCTCAGCTCTGTGTGCACAGACAGACGCACAATTTTATATCAGAAGTCATAGAACGTATAGAACGTAAAGTCTGCTTCTTGTGGATTAGTGCTTGAGGGTTAATTCATAGTAGAAGTTCAGATGTAACAAAATGATTGACACTGTATATGGTTATATAGTATATAGATAGCTCTCTCTCTCTCTGTCTCTCTGACACACACACAATAAGGGCTTTGAAGTTTGTCTTTTTCCAGTAAAGTATTTTAGATGGTGTGAAAGTTTATTACTGCTTAGTTAAGTCAATCTGGCCTTCTTTACTCTAATTACTCGATTAATTGCCAAAATAATCCTCTGATTTCTCATTAAGATGAGTGCAGCACAACTTTATGTGGTGCAAAATGTAATGTGGATTTTTATGTAGTTAAAAAGGTTGATGCGCTTCAGGACTTGATATCACATCAAACAAATTCGTCCAGTATGACGATATTTATCGTTATCATGATTACAGCACAGTATACCTTAAAATGCTTGTTTGAGCATATCGTGATCATCAATACTTAAAGAACACTGACCCACTGCAAATAGAGCATTGCTAGTCCGGTTTAATTGCAATTAGTAAAGTGCAATTAACTGAATAAGTAAAAATGTCACTCTACATGAAAGCAGTGCTTTTTGTCATTTTTTGATCACTTCACAGAATTCAACTCAGAATTAATCAGATTTACTGTAGTCTTAAATCTCCCATAGTAAGATTCCACATATTAATTCAAAATCAGTATTTTTTTTTTTGCATGTTTCACTAACAGATTCATCAGTATCATACAACAGTTGCCACGTAAATAAATTATATGTGGAATTTATTGGGCTCAGAGTTCTGTATCTGGATCTAGGTACTCATGTTTGACACCTTTTCTGGTTCAAACTATGCTGGTTGAATTAATTACATTTGCATCAATTTACTAGACTCTTCTACTGACTTATATCCATGGTTCGAATTACAGGGGGTCCTGGGGGGAACTGTATCCCCCGATCAAGACCCAGACCCCCCCAAAATAGCAGTTTGGGGGGGTTCTTGACAATGGTATGAAGGCAGTACCCCCAATTATGGAGGAGCAATTCACACTCTGCTTATATCCATGTAACATTTCTATTCACACCAATTCTAGCTGAATTCCTCATAAACTGTGGATGCCTAAAATCTCTACAAATGTAATTTAAATAGGTATAAATAATGAATAACCTTGCTCAAATATATTTAAAAAATGATTTCGCAAAAAGCAAACTGGGTTGTTGGGCCTGGCCTCATTTGCTAATATCAGTTGTGACGTCCTTCTCTCTAGTGGTCTGCTTGGTTTTTAAACAAGCTTTCTCTGCATCAACTAGTATTTAAGAAGATGAACAGATAGTGTTGTCATATAGAAACCAAACTCAAAGGCTGTATGTCTCAAAGTTATGATAATTGGACATTTCAAATGGAATTATGTTAAGCAGTCTATCACTGTATTTCTGAGGCCTTAAAGCTTTTACAATAATAGACTTTTAGTCCCTAGGGAACAGTCAGATGACAAAAAGCAGAAAAAAAGATGACAAAAGCCGAAATCAGTGGTTCCTTTACTCTACAGACGTTAACTCAGACAGGCTTTTGTTTTGCACTGTTTTGATTATTTTGGACTCGAACAGGATTTGGGTGATGCTAAGAAGCTGAACAGGGTTTCCTGTGTCAGAAGTGGATAGAGACAAACAGCCTGCGTCCCATCCGCCCCGACACAATCACATCGGAATCTCTTCTCTCCACTCTCACACGACACACTGCCTGACCCTCAGAACACCCCCCAAGGCCGACCTTTGACTTACTGCAGAACACAGAGCCTGTACAGAGACCCATGAGAAATCAGGATTCTCCTGTTCAAAAATGTATAGATGATAAAAGAGCACTTAAACCTGATCTCTATTTGCTGCAGCGTACGATGGGTTAGCAAACATGTAATTTCTCTGTACTTTACGTAACTCAAAACATACTTAATATGGAAGCCAGTGGCACCTTCCCATTGCCTTCTATTATTTGAGTCTTAAGAGTTTGTTTATATGTGACAGTTGCAGCAGAAAGAGAAGAGACTGGGTGTTCCTTCAACTAAGAATGGGCTTCTTAGGCTTTAGTTTCATCGCTGGCATTTTTCTTTTAAGTTTTTACACTTAACGCTTAACTTCTCCTCATCAGGTTGCAAGGCGGGCTTGAGAAAGGAAGCCTTTTCTTAAGCAAAGTTACTGGCTTTAGTTCAATTATGGAGACCCCTGCTGTTGGGAAGAAAAGCAACTAAGAGCAAGACATTCCACAGCAGAAGGTAAAGCTGTAGTCCTTTCCAAATCGCTGCTGCTGGATCAGCTTTTGCGCACAGTGGTCTTAAGAGTGAACATGGGCACTCACTCAGAGCTGGTCTACAGTCAGCCACTCAGAGCCCTCGGCTCTGTGCTGACCTCGTTCTTTCCTGTAGGTGGCAGCAGTCGCTGTATTTTAGACAAATTCTTACAGAAGCTCTCCAGAGCCCAACCTGAAAGTGAGACCGTTTTACCCCCATCTTTCAGTTTCAGTTTTCTGTTTCAGAGACACATAACACTGTATGAAATGACCCCTTGTCTAAATTTCAGGAATTGATAAGGCATTTGCTCACCAGGATGATTAACTGTACGCCTAAGAGTAAATACTGTGGTTATGGTTTTTATGCAAGGATGTTGTTAATATTATGTATATAATATATATATATATGTGTATGTATGTATGTATGTATATATATATATATAATGTGTGTGTGTGT
>JBBPCY010000150.1:11208138-11237966 GCA_037974405.1 Brachyalestes nurse | reverse complement strand
GTGAGTGCGTGAGTGGGTGAGTGTGTGAGTGGGTGAGTGAGTGAGTGAGTGAGGGAGTGAGTGAGTGAGTGAGTGAGTGAGTGAGAGAGAACCTCAGTTTCCTGCCGAATTGCTAGAGAGAGCCAGCTAACGTCTTTATACAATTTGCAGTGATTTCTTGGAGTTTGTTAGGAACTTTTTTAAACTTAAACTGGACCTAGGATTGATCCCTGTGGATCAGAAGTTTGTTGTTCCCAATGCCACATGCTGATGACTGTCTAGAAGGTAAAGTTAAGTTCATTTTATTGCAAAAAAAATGATGAAAACCAGCTTCTCAAAAGGAGGGTATGGTGAACAGTGTTGAATGCTTTCGACAAATCAATAAAAATGGCAGCACACCGCTTGTGACCATGGAGAGATCATTTGGGAAGAGTGTGATTACAGAAATGATGATGTGCCCTTTTCTAAAATAGAGGGTCACAAGACATCTTTTTTGCACCTGTGGCATTTTGGGTGGTAATACCAGTGGGAGCTTTAGTCACTATGTATGAGAGGAAAAGCCTCTAACTTACAGGTAAATGTGACGAAGTAATGTGTGGACCTTGTTGTTGCGGTTTAACTAAACATACTAAACTCAGCAGAGAGTTCTGCACCTACACAGATACACCCACTCTCATTGAGTACAGACGTCCTGAGCAAATCTCATCCTAACACAGCTCTTGATAACACACACACACACACACACACACACACACACACACATATATACACACACAGAGTTCAGGTGCCCTCTCACAAGCTCTGTTTTCAAAAACAGATCCCTGATAGCAAGTGCTAGGGAGCAAGCGTGTTGAATTAGTCATGACTCTGGACTTTTAGAGTGCTACCATTTTAGAAGTGTGTGTGTGTTGGGAGAGTACACATGTTAATCCTCTTTTCTCTGCCCCACCCCCCACCCCCTCTCTCCATCCCTCTCTGTATCCCTCTCTGTATCATCGTGGCTGGCTAAATAATTGCAGTGGGGGGACTTTTTCAATGCATACGTGATTGGCTTTTCCGGACTGTGTGGAGCTCGTCTTGCAGGCAGAGGCCAGCCACCCTTTCTATCCCGAACTCTCTCTCTTTCTCTGTCTCTTTCTGCCTCTCTCTCTCTCTCTGTCTCTTTCTGCCTCTCTCTCTCTTTCTCTCTCTCTCTCTGTCCCTCAAGTTTCAAGTTTAACAAAGCTTTATTGCCCTGAATGTGGGTACCATTAGTGCCAAAGCCAATACATTTACATATATATAACTAAATATTAAAAAAAAAACCCAGAACTTCAATCAACAGTAACAATACAAATACACGTAGTACGTGTAATTAAATTTCAAGAATACATTAAGAAAAGAAGTTTCTGTTGTTGGTTTGTTTTCTGCTGGTTGCCCCTCATGTTGTGACACTGAAAAACAAATTTAGCTGCTGGGAGAAGTACTTTTGTTTTCTCTCTCTGTCTGTCTCTGTCTCTCTCTCAGTCTCTCTGTCTGTCTCTGTCTCTGTGTCTCTCTCTCTCTCTCTCCCTCTCTCTCTTTCTCTGCCCCCCCCCCCTCGCTTCCCCAGAGCACTGCCTGTTGCTTTCCTCTTTCAGCTGCTCAGATGCAGGGCTGTGTACTGAAATGGAACTGTAAACAAACAGTATTTTGCTTATAGCACAGCAAACCTAAAAGCATAATCATTCCTAACTATTTCAGAGCAGAAACATTATCTGTCTCTCAGAGCTGCATTCTGTGGCTGTTACATCCCTGAGAGCAGTACTGTTTCAACTGGTGTACCCTCTGAAACCTTTAGTCACGCACAGACCTAAAACCTAATGTCAAAACATTGTGTCTAAAACAACAGTGGTTGAGAGTTTGTACCGTATTGGCCCGAATATAAGACGACCTGAATATAAGACGACCCCTCCCTTTTCCAGGTTCATTTTTGGGGAAAAAGTTTTTTGAAGACCATATTATCTAGTCCGCGAATATAAGACGACCCCCCTTTTTTAAGAAGTATTTTTAGTACAAAAACTGGGTCTTATATTTGGGCCAATACGGTATTACTTATTTAGATTTTATGCTTTATAAGGTACGGTGTTAATGTGTAGTGTTGCTCACATCACTAAGCTGCGAAACTTCTGTACACCCTTCTTAGGCCGTCCCGAATAAGCTCTCTTCTTACACTTGGAGATACATAAACCAAACTACCAGTTAATTTTAAAAAAATTTCACAAGTTGCCGACAACAAATGAACGTACATTTAGTTAGGCTTTTGCTTCAGTCTCTTGCTTCCAAACTTCTTAATGCATTTCAGTGAGTTTGGAGTTTCGTAGAGCCATACATCTAACCAGTTTTATTCGGTTTATGTCCACCATGTTGGGACTGGAATTCATAAACAGAAAAATATCGGATCTGCTTGATTGTTTTTAATTATGTCCTATTCTAAGCCCTGGAAAAGAGTACACCTTGGTTACACAGTGTTGCAGACACAGAAACCTTCCATCCTGATTGGCTCTTTCATTACGCACGCTTTGCCATCGTTAACCAGCAGCCAAGCTAAAGTATGCAGAAAATGACAAAGAAAAGAAAACACGCATCCCACACAACACCCCCAGCGTTTTTGTTTGCGTTTGGCCCCTGATGAGCCTCGTTCAGAGAGCGTGATCTAAATATGAGGTGGCAAAAGTCAATTAGCATGTAGAACAAGGCCTGACAAGCTTTAAAAAAAAAACATGGCCATTAGTGCCTTAAACACTACAAGTGCTTATTCGTTTATGTCCCAGTGTATAGTACAACTGTACCTGATGTACACACACTACGCACTCCTCTCTCTCTCTCTCTCTCTCTCTCTCTCTCTCTCTCTCTGTCTCTAGGTCTCTCTGTCTCTCTCCCCGCACCATACTGTGTTAGAAACAAACACTAGTGGACCTGCTGTTTGCTTTCAAGTGGGTGGAATCAGTGGCATTTTTCAATTGTGGCCAACCTACACATCATCATAAAAAATACTGACACAAATGCACACACACACACACTCAAGGGCTCATTGGCAAACACAGCTCACACACTCACCCTTGCCTCCCACAGAGGCTGTGGGAGAGCGCTTTGTAAATGTGTGTATTCCAACACATAATACATACACATGCACTTTATTTGTACAAAGCCTCTGCTGACTCCAAAGGTGTTCTGATGAAGTGCGGAGAACTTCAGAGACAGTGAGCGAATGAAAGATTTCACTGTCTGTGACAGAGATATACTCTTTCAAATAAAAGTGTGAATCCATAGATTTACTTTGTGTTCACTGTCAGTGGCTGGTTCTTTAGAGAACATTTGTATAATCAGGTTTGTGAGTGTGAAGATCCTTTCTAAAGTTGAAAGAATTATGTCAAAGTACCAATGAAGAGTTTTTATTGACAATGTATTATTGACAATGTATTTTATGATGATATCATGTACTTATATTACTTCAGTCCACATGAAACATGGCTGACATGTAGTACATGGGTGAGTACATTTTTGCTAGCGACCTCTGAAGTAAAGTAGGCACAAAACATATTTTGGGTAATAGCTCAAAAACTGTGCAATTCAAGATCTCAAGAACAGCTTAAGTGCTAAAGCTGCTCACATGTCCTCACAAGTTCTGTTCGGGTCACTTGATTAAATGGCTGCAAATAGTGAATCAGAATTCAGCTGTTAAGACATGCCTGTGTGAATGACTAATATTAATGAAATAATTTAGCCTCATTTATAATGAAATATAGATGCTATTTGCCCAATTTCAAACACATCTGTCATAAAACTATAACATGCTTTCCTCTGTTCTTGAAATGGTTTGGTCTAGTTCCAAAATAAATTTTGTCCTGTTCTCAGTCTATTATTACCACAAACATCGACATTCACAATAATAGAAATGAAACGCTAAAGACATGCATGTGTGTAGCACATTGGTTTTAACTGAATTTAACGCTGACATTTGTAAGATTTGTGTATAGCTCAGTTGTTAAGATGTAATCAGGCGTTCAGAGTTGTTTGATATCAAATGGTTCACTGCAGAGACACTGAAATGGAGTCAGATTTCTGGACAATGGTTTTGATAGAAACCAAAACTTGCCTTGCCTACCTCACAGTTAGACATTTTATTTGCTATTCAAAACGACCAATGAATCTAATGTCTTCTGATTTTTTTTAAATATGCAGTGCTGATTATGGTACAATAGTGGTAAACCTGAACAATAAATTTCCTTTTGGAATTATTTTACTTTATAAAATGCTTCTACGATAAAGAATAAAGAATAATTGCATTGACGGCACACAGTTCAGTGTTCACTCCTACAGCTAAAATTTAGAGGTAGGTTATTTTCCTTATTAAGATATTGAAACTGGAGGTATAGAAGGTTTTAGGGAAAGCTTAGTCATCCTAGCAGGGGATTAACAAGTTGAGATGTAGGATGGTGCCAGACTTTTTTTTGTGTCCTCCGCAAGGTGTGTCATTAGTTGAAAAGCTTCCCTCCCAGTTACCGGTTCCCCCGCCGACGTGTGTGAGGGAGTGTTAGGCACCTGCCCACTGTTGCAGCCCACACCAGCTGGCCTCTTTGTGTCCGAGGCACAGTCAACTAAGCAAGACCAGAATGACCACAAATGTATTTGTTTGTTCTCTTAAGGGAACCCTGTGTGTTGACAGGGGATCAGCAGTGTCTTAACTATTGTGTATCCTTTTAATTTAGCCCCATCGAGTTGAAGTACGATTTCCCCCGTGGCGGAGAGTGAATTGGTGTGTCTAAGAGAGGGTCAGTTGGGGATTTAGAGACCTGCGTCTGGGTGGAATCTCAATTTATATGAGACACACACACACACACACACACTTCAGCCTTCATTCTTACACCTGAGTCAGTGCTTAGCTGCCTGCTGTTGGGTGTGTTGAGACAGAAGTTGCCCAGCAGGGGGTTAATATTTGTCCAGAGCGCAGAGTCGTTCTGCCCTCCATTATCCCAGCCAGCCTCTCTAAACCCCACATTAGCTGCCAGGTGCTCCCCCTCACTGCCTGGAACACCTGTGCCACCAGGCCGCCGAACCACTGGGCTACCAGACCACCCCCGTGATCTGGAGAAGGGGTAAGAGGAGAGCATTAGAGAAGGGCTTTTTAAGGCTCCATAAGGAGGGTGCCTCTCAGTGGGGGGGTCTACATTAAGAAAATCTGGGCCATTAATGAAGTGGTACAGTAATTAGCCATGAAGGGCATGACTTTTAAGTGAAGATAGATTCAAGATTCTTTATTGGTACATATAGGTGGGCAGTATTACAATTTTTTTAGGTTATCCTGATAAGTTTTGTTATTGTGATACACAAGGTGTTTTTCTGAGCATTGTGTTGGACATCGCCACTACTTCGCCACTGGACATCGAACACAGATAAACTGCATCTTTCATTTAAAAGAGTGTATCGTTAGGTGTTTATTTGGGCTTAGTGCAGTGCAGGTATGGGGTATGTTCATCGCAAACATACATTTTTTGCTATAAAACTATTTTAAAATTTTATTTTACTCGGCATCTCAGGTGTTTCACTCATACAGATCGCTGGGTAAATAATTAGTGGGACGGAACAAATGATAAGTGTCAGCCCTTAATACAATGGTTTTGGCACCCATGCGTACAAGGCACCTCAAAATAAACATGACAACAGAGACCATTTTGTCAGGGAGTTAGTGCGTCACAGGTAGACGTGCTCAGTTTGGCTCGAGTGCCTGTTCCAGTGTGGCGGGCCCCTGGCGCTGGGATCGGGCCTTGCTGGCTGGGACTGCCGGGTTATCTCCTAAATGCTTTCCGTTGAGGTGAGCATGTAGTCTGATGGTATGAAAATTCCTCATAGCACGAGTTGCAGAGAACAATACTCCTATCAGCTGTTCCGTCTGTATGTTTTTAAACTTTCCATTCACTGGGTAAGCAGCACGTTCTCGTCTCCTCCTTCATTTTACAGAGGACTATGGCCAGAACCGGACCGGGTTAAAGAGTCACCACAGCATGCGATTAATCACATTCATTTTTTACACATTGTTTTTTCTATGATTACTTGATCGGAATTAGCACCCCTATTTTTATTTTTTTTAAAATAACGCTGGTAGTGTTTGGATTTTATTTTGTCTGGGTATGAATAGGAAAAAGTCAACTATAACCAGAAAATATACAAAAAGGTAAAGAAATGAAAAAGATGCAAATTGGGAAGGCTTTAGATGCACCACATAAGTTGTAAATAATAACATAAGAGGTATAGAAGTGTAACATAGTAATGAATTACTAGTATTTGAGTTGAATTGTGCAAATATAGAAGACAGTAGCAGTGTAGTAAATTGAATTATACTTTATTAGTCCCTTTTGTAATGGGAAATCATGTCTTTATACCAAACACTGTAATGTGGCCACACTGGAACAATAGGGGTTGATTGCCTCACCCAAGGGGACCGTGGCAGGCTGCTTGTATCTGGGAACCTGGTTCCATCCAAAATACGCAGTCAGTTCTGGGATTCAAACAGGTAACCCTCTGTGTGCTAGCTGGCCCAATGTCTGAATGTTTCAGTAGTATAAACTAAAAGAAGCGGTAGTATCCATAAGGCACTCCTATGCAGGTGACAGGTATGATCACATTCCAGGCAAAGTAAAATCATTCGTATTCAGATTCATGTGTTGATTACTATGTTATCAGGATTGTCTTAATTTCCAGCAATATCACAATATATGAGAGAAGCACAGGCAGGACTTTCTGTTGACAGACATGGGGGTGATCACATGCAATCAGAGACACCTTGCTCAATTCCAAAGTTCAAATTTCTTGTCACAAGATGTCCTTGTGGATCTCAGGGTGGCACTGAGAGTACGAGATGTGGTTTGTGGAGGCTCAGGGGAAGCAACTGTTCATGAAGTGGCTTGTTTTGTCATCAAGAGTATGTATCGTCTGTCAGATGGAAAGGGCGGAATTGCCGGCACTAGGTGTGCTGAAAAAGAGCAGTCAGAGGTACTTGATGTGCTCGGACAGAGCAATCAAGAAAACACCAGAACTTTATCTTGTAAAACGGATGAACCCCTTTACCATTTGCCACACACTGAATATCTCAAATATTTGTTTCCCTCTCTCTATTCATTCCCCTACATTATTATTTTGTTCTCTTTTTGGGGGTAAAATATGTGTTTAATGACATATATTCTACCTAGTAAACTGCAGGGCACAGAAAGAGGAGAAGCAGAAGAGTCCATGTTTTGAAAAATGTTGGTTGCCGCTTAGTGTAGTGGGCAACATTGCTGTCTTCCGAGCAGGAGAGTGGAGTTTGATTCCTACACTGGGTGACACACCATACTGTACCAATAGGAGTCCTTGGGCAAGACTTCCAACACTGCATTCACCTACATCTATGATAAACAAAAAAATTGTAAGCTTTTTTGTGCTTCATTCTAACGAAGGTAAAATATATTTGCAATACACTAGAAATGGTTTGGCAAAATTATACTCTAATTTACTGTTTTCTGGCCAAAGTTTACTTTAGATTAGAATTGGAGTTTCAAGGCTAATAAGACTTCAGGTCAAGAGTCACCCAGATACATACTGAAAACGTCTATCAACCCAGTCAAACCACTTTCAGCTCTTTATTAAGGTGTCACAGACTTGTCTATGTGGTTTCAGGCACTGTATGACTTGTGAGCTATAAAATATTTCACCATGAAGCTGAGCACTGTGCGCAGATGTTTTATGCAACAGGGTCTGTTTTCGCCTCAGGATCAGGTGTGCTAAAAAAGTCATTTTTCTGGCAATTAATATCTTAAATTTGAGATCAGTTCTTTCCAAGCCCGCTCTCTGTAGCGATGAAGGTTTGTTCATCTTTACAGTTCACAATAAAGTCATAATGTGTTGTAAACTTTGGCTGATTGACTATAGGGTTAAGTGGAATCCAACATTTCCTATCACTGATAATGTGATGAAAAATATTTACAACGTCCCATCATGCTTTACTGTACGAGCATTTGTCAAGGCCCAGTAATAGCAAATCCTACCTATGTGATGTAGTGAAGGTGCTTAATTGTGGGCAAATCTGGGGTACAGAACAGGTGTTCTATACAACTGCAAGTATTACACCATTAATACATCGCAGTGTGAGCGTGAGCATGTGCCCATTAACGAAAAAAAAGGAGAGGAAAAAAAACCCCTCTACCCACCATTCTCCTGACAGAATGATTCTCTTGCTCTGACGGGGGGTTAAATCCCCATGCATTAGCTGAGACAAATTAATGAAATAATACAACACTGAGTAAATCAGAAAATTTGCTGTGCAAATGTGAAAGCCTCCCCCTGCTAGCTTTTCCCCTCAAACGACTTGGCCAAGGGCGGAACAATGGCTGACACTCAGTAGAGACAAAGCATTTCATCAGTGGGGTTAGATCAGACAAGGCCTGTCAGTAAGCCCACAAAAAGCTGCTACAATAGTCTGCTAATCTCCTAATCCACCCAAATTATGTCCAACACCTTTCGATGATGATTGCACAGCTGGAGAGGAATTATAATCTCTTGATGAGTTTTGACCAGGGCTCACCAGACTTTTGTTCATGTGGTACAGAATGTAGCTGTTTGATGGTGTGGGTTAGTGCATGCGAATTAGTGAGGGGCAATGTTAGAAAATACCACATTCACACATTTCAGCGTCATTCCAATAATTAGGAAACAGTTTTCACACTACGGCCAAATTTTCACACGGTAACTCCAAATACAAGCAGAACCTCTCCAGAACCAAACTACACAAAGTCTATTTTTTTTACAGCCTTGCATTTAAATAATATTAATGTTTTTTATAATATAGTTGGTTTTCCAAATGTTTTTCTATGCACATTTTGTTTTGCTCTTCATCAAAAGAAACTTTGGATATTCATAATCACCCCAAATCCACTGTATGTCATATGACACTACCATACATTTTTCTGAAACAACAAACATGTAACATGGTGAAATGTATCAGCATGCTCATAGGAGAGCACTAATTAGCTGTCTTACCTGTACAACCCTTCTCTGCTTGCACACACCTGGCAACAAAAGCTGAAAGACAGAAGACATTCATTTGAATGAGTGCCACCAGCGGATGTGACAGAATGGTAGCAGTCAGAGCAGCACCATTCAGCTCTCCTCAACTTTTCGAAAATGAGCTGTGTGATAATAGGCTTTTAGGAATGACTTCTCATGTCTTTGGAGCATGCTGCAATGACCTTGAATTCCATTGAAGATTTGGGACGATTTCCCTATGGAGGGAAGCCATTCTAGCAGAGTCTGAGTGCGCTGCTGCATGGAATGTACTGTGATCTCAATAAAAACGGTGCTCAGATTTTATAATAATGACCACGACAATGATTCTTTTAGCAAAGAGATTTCACTTATAAAAGTGCAGGCAGGCAGGAAGCAAGCTTGCTATACGTGCCTGTTTTGGCCTTCTCTTGGCTCAAAACACCCACCAGTGACCAATCAAGGGCAGCCCAAGTGACACTGAGGGATTTTATTGTGAGTATTTTTTTCAGCCTCTTGGGAGATTGTAAGTTCAGACCTCAGCAATGCCTCAGGCGTCCAAGAGAACATTCTCTCCGGGTGTGTGGTGCTCAGTCTAATGCTAGTCAGTTCGTTAGCTTACAGAATTAGCAGTTAATGTTTCCCTCCAAGCGTGTTGACATGTCCAATGATGCTGCATTAGTGTCAATTCAGAGATGTAGTCATTCATGTGACTTGGATGGAGCATGAGCTACCCTCAGCATTAGTAGCATTGTATGTTTGTGAGAGTGCTAGCCAGCAGGTGGACCTGAACATGAAAACAGGGACAAAATTGGGAAAAATGCAAAAGGTTTTTTTCTGTCACCGTAACTATTCATTACCAGACCTAGCACTTCCACACAATGCCTTGATTTTTCTAACACAGCCACTGCTATCACAGCTCTCCTCCTTGGCTTATTAGAGACAACAATAAAGGCGACAGCCACTATTTTGCATTCGTTCAAAGTTCTACATCTCTTTATATCCAGTAGCTATCACCTGTACTGCCGTACAGAAATGGCAAGCCTGATTCCTTTATGTCTTCATGTGAACTTCTGTCTCATAGAACGCATTGTTCCTTGCCTCAAAGAAGCAACAAACAGCAGAAACCACAGGCCACACAGGCCTATCACTCACTGGCTCTCAAAGAGCAATCTCTGAATCTTACTCATCTTCATTGCACCCAAACAAAACTAGAAAAAAAGAGTCAAACCGTCTCAAAATGAGCGATAGACAGAAGAATGCAGGACAATGAGAGGACACTTCAGTAGCGCAGCTGCAAGCTGCCGTGTGAACTAAGAGGGTAGAAGCTGGACTTTAATTTGAGGCTATCAGATAAGAGCGCAAGGGGAATTAAAATGGCGACTTCACAGGGCTAGAGAGGGGCACGGCACGATAGGGTGGTGATCCCAACACTCACCCAGGGAAGGGGGACCGACCCTGGATGAAAGACAGCCATGTCACTGCGAGCAGCGTTCTGATACAGTGATCAGAGAGAGGGAGAGGATAAAGATGGGCATTTGCATCTCTGGGTTCACATGCAGTGAAATGACCTCCACCATAATTGAAACCCACAGCGAACTGAAGAGGAAGGCTGGCCAGTTCTTAGCTTGTCTGCAATAACAACAGATAAAGCCATGTGAGCGGTTGAATACAGGGATACACCACCTGTCAAAGATTTATGGACACATAAGTTTGGGTTACAGTGACTTCAATTATCTTGAAGAAAATCATATTCATATGTAAATACTTATGTTTGAGTGTGTTTGGGATCAAGCTACAGACTGTGACATTGCTGAAATACAAACCACAGAGTAAAGAAAATGCAAAAAAGTAAAGAAATAATGATCGTTTCTACACGTGCTTTTAACCACTGTTTGGAAAAGAAAACAGTCAAATCATTATTTAGGGAGAAAACCTATTAGAAAATAGGTTGAAAGTTGTTTTTTGTTTCCTATTTCCTTCATCAAGTTATGAGTAATATGACATTGCAGGTGTTCACAGATGTTTCCACTGTCAGCTTTGGTAAATCAGTAAAGGTGTTTCATTACAATAATCCTCCCATAGTTTTTATGCATTTTGGGAAGGGAGCTTAAAAGAGCAGCAACAAGTCCTTTCATGTTATTATGGCACTAAAGGGCTTTTGCATCTCTTTAGCAAATTATTGCAGCCATTTGTAACGTCCAAATAGGGTTTGCAAAGATGGAAAGTGTTCTAAAAGCCTTATCTGATTTGTTTATATGTACACACTGCCTGTCTGCATAGGCATGAACTGGTGTGCATGATTATGTGGTGGTTGTGTGTGTGTTGTGGGTGTGTGTATGTGTGTGTGTGTGTGTGTGTGTGTGTGTGTGTGTGTGTGCGTGCGTGTGCGTGCGTGTGCGTGCGCGTGTGTGTGCGCTCATGTTGGCTTGCCACAGTGCACTCATCCCCACAGGTGGACTGTGCTTGTCGTGCTGCTGCCTGATGTCTGCCTATTTCAGAGCGTACAATAGAGAGCTGAAATGCTTTCAGTGTGTGTGTATGACCCTGGCCAGTTCCGTACCACCACCTCCATCTCCACTGCTGATTGGGCTGCTTTCAGGGCGTGAGATTGGAGAGAGCGCGAGTGCTTTTCTCCTTGCGCTGTTTCCACACACTCCTTTCTCTGCGCAAAATGAGCGGCAGTGGAGGGAAAGACCCCATCTATTCTGCCGCTGGCCCCTGCCAGACCTTCTGCTGACCCCTTAGACCCGCACCCATTTACCAAAGCTGTACTTCTATTCATATGGCCATAATTGGCCAGCATTGGTTAGCTGGTCTTGCAGCAGAGGGGCAATGAGGGTCGCAAGGCTTTTTTTTTCTTTTTTTTTTTTTTTGGAAGTACTGTACGTGCAACTTTGTGTCATCACACATACGCATACACACACACGTACACAGATACAAGTACTACACACACACACATGCATAATCAGCAGGGCTTTGTTGGCCTATCTTTGCATTGCTTTACTCACACATACCGGCACACACAAACAGCACCTAGAGCTTTGGATGCTGCAGCTGCCGGATTGTGCAACTTATCAGTCCACCTCGCAGAAGGCAATAGGGTGATAACACTTGGGTAAGAAACTGTGTGTGTGTGGGTGTGTGTCTCCTGCTATGTTTGTATCTATGCACATATAGAAGGGGCAGTCTGAGAGGAAGGAGTTGAGAGGGCTGTGAGTCTGCTGTCTTTGTTTAGGCTGTGTGCCTCTTATGAGTGTTATATAGGCTATGGAGGATTAAATGTAAACTCCTAAAGCCCTGCTTTCATGATCATAATGCAAACAGAAAAAGTGCGATATCACAGCTTTAGCATATGTGGGCGGGGGTTGGCAGGTATATACTGCACAGGCAGTGCAATCTTTAAAAGGTACAGTTAGGGAGCAGTACCCAATCAAGTCAGTTCTTCTCATTCCTCTTAAGCAAAACAGTGCCTACCAGCTGCTCAACATGGCAAAATGTTCATAATTGCTGGCGTAGTGGAACACACCAAAGACGGACTACATAAACAATTGCCTCTTGGTATTTTTTTTTTTAGACATTACACTAATTCTATTGATTTATATGATATTCCATGTTTTATAATGTGTCAGCTGCCTCATCTGAATTTGTTCTTATTATTTCTTATTTGAGAGTGGGTCCTGGAAGGCGTTTTGTATTCTCAAGTGTAAGGATTGAACCCATCCCCAGTGCGCTTGCGCCTGTGTGGAAATAGAGCAACATTTCATATGTGGACCCACACTCAAAACCATATACAGGATACATTCAGGAATTATGAAGAATGCAGGAATTATGAAGAATGCAGGAATTATGAAGTATTTGGGAATTGTGACGCTCCAACTCCAAATGAATGGAGTTGGAGCTTCATGAAAATGAAATGGATTTTCCCACAGTACCTGACCCCACTAGTGTTCTAGTGTAAGGCCTTCCCAGAAGAGGAAAGGCTGAGGGAGACAACGCCCCTGTTAATACGTTTGACTTCAGAAGTAGTCTAGGATGAGCAGGGGACTACAAACCTTTGAACATCTGCTTTTTCTTATGTAGTTCCTTCATAATAGTGACTGAATAATTAGTGTTAAGACTAATCACAAGGTACTGCCTTGTTTTCCTTGATCTGGTCTTCATTTCTGCATGCGTAAAATCGTGTGTTTGTGTTAGATTTGGTTCGCATCCAGTTTAATGTCTAATGGATAGAGAGCTGAAATTTAAAAACTCACCCCTACACGCTTTAAGTATTGCTGTGGAAAAAAGGGTTAGCCTGTTTTTCAGTAATGCTAGTATGCTAATGCTAGTTAATTTCTCTGGGACTTCTTATAAATTGGGACACAGACAGTATGGTACACTCTTGAGCCCTCTGGCCCCTCCTTCTGAGTGTAATGTCCCAGTAAGGTCAGTGAGAGGTGAGGCTCAGGACCCTGTACTGCCCCTTACACTTCTCACTGTGCCCTCATGCCCTTGTACCCCTACGCCCTGTCATACACTCTGGCCCCCTCCTTTCCTCAGACCAACTGCCTTCATTACAGTGCTAATGATGTGTTTACACCCCTGTGTGTTATTAAAGGCTAACCTCGGAGCACTAATGACTGGGGCTCACTTACACACACACACACACACACACACACACACACACACACACACACACAGAAACCACCACTGTCATGAGAGGAGAAGCAAAGGCCTGGAAACACTGATGTTTCAAAATTCCCATATACATATATAAGTACATGACATGCATGCATGCATGCAAGAGTACAGGAAGGTTCCAGGTATTATTTGACACAGATAAAATGAGTGAGACGTGAATGGAAAGGACACAAGCTCTGCTATGGTGAGAATTGAGATGCATGAGAATGGTGGGGTTAATATTTGTACCCTCAGGTAATATGTCTATTGTAATGAAAACACAAAATCAATTTTAATAATAATAATAATAATAATAAAAACAGCAGAATTGTGACAAAATAGGTTTGAAAATCACTGCTTCCACACTTTATCCTGTATTATATGCCTTCTATAACCTGTGATAATGTTCTAATCTAGAATATCCTAGATAACATATCCTGTTTAGTATAACCATACCAGTGTTTCCCCTACCATTAAATAGGTGATCGACAGGCTAACATTGATATCCTAGCATGCAGTTTTCATATGACATATTAGTTTTAATGTATATACTTGTTTCCATCCGAAATAAACATTTCAAATATAAAGAACTGCTGAATTCTGATACGAAGTCTGGCATCAAGAAAGTCATCAAAGTGTGGCAAGCTTGGTTTTGCCGGAGGAGCAGGATCTAGCTCAGGTGCATAGTTACAATAGGCTTTAATATCAAAGTCTTGGTTTTTTAAAAAAACAGAAAGTCATCAGCAAACTGAAATATTAGTTTTTTTAATATGGTGCTTCTGAGCAGGGGCAATTAAAAGATGTAGTTCTCTGTGTTTCCACTATCTAATACAAGAAAACCAACGCAAGTGCTGCCTTCTGGATGTTTACATATGTAAGCAATCAGCTTTCCATTTCCTTATAGCAAACCGTAATAAGCAGATCACAACTGCATTTCTTGGAAATAAACCCACAGCTCCCCACAAAAGCTTCTGCAGCCCACAAGAAAATGTATTGATCGTATTTTTTAAAATGCAAAGCCCACACGTGATGTTTCATTTTTGAAAATGAAAAACACAACAATATTTGTCATATTTAAAGTTATGTTTGGTTAAGTGTATATATAAATACAGAGAACACGTCACCTACACCCAGCAGTACCATCACTGCCCACTGGGGGGCTGAAGTACCTGGAGTATTACCTTAGAAAGTAATTTTGTGAGGTGATACTACTCCAGTCTTACATGTCTGATGACAACACATACCTGCAATAACACAGGAAGCTTTGAAGGATCCACACAACCTGAAAAAAAACATAAGTAGCGGACAATTTGTATAGGATATCTGCTTTTGTGAATCATTAAACTGGAGTGATGGTGCTTTGTTTGATGGCACTGGTAGTGAGTATTTGGTAGATGGATACCATGAGGGGGTATCATATGCAATGTCCTTGGATACTGAGTGTTACTTGTGCTTCTCACTCACTGCTTGGTGTATCTGTGCATTTGTGAGTGAGCAAATGACCACTCACAAATGTGTGTGCGTGCATGTGTGCGTGTGCATGCATGTCACTTTATAAAGCCTGAGTGAACTCTAGACTGCTCATGCACTTTGAGTGTGTGTGTGTGTGCGAGTGGAGGAGAGTGAGAGTTTCAGCTCATGTTGATGGACATGTCTCACTTTCCCCTGTAAAGCCCCAGTAGACAGCATCTCAGTGCTATCTCTCTGTATAAAAGGCTTTCAACCATGACTGCTGTAAAACATGCGCACACACAGGAGCAGTTCAGTTGGAGGATGAGCCTCCAGCCAGAGGCAGCGAGCAATGGGTGGGACTGTTGGGCAGATCAACTAAAAAGATGAATGTTACTAAATTTCTCAGGATATATGAGGATCTCAGGATTTTTTCCCCTCCTATCCTTATTTATTTATTAGTATTTATTAGTATTTATTTATTATTTATTAGTATTTATTAGCTATCTTCTGTATGGTTTCTTAGTAGTGCATGCCAAAGGAATAGCACATTGGGTCTATTATGGGGTGCTAGTCTATTCTCAGGGGCTTTTTATCTTGAAATAAAATAAAAAAACTTTGCTACAAAAGAGTACTCCTACATTGAGGGAAAGAAGTATTTAATCCCATGCCAGTTTTGTACATTTGCCCTCTGACAAAGAAATGCCTAATCTGTAATTGTAATGGTAGGCTTATTGTAGCTGTGAGAGACAGAATAACCCTCAAAAACCCAGTGGACAAAAGTCAGAGATTGATGTGCATTGTAATGTGTGAATATATGATCCCTTCGCAAAAGATGACTTAGTACTTGGTGGAAAAACACTTGTTGGCAATCACAGAGGTCAGACATTTCATGTAGTTGGACACCAGGTTTGCACCCATCTCAGGAGGGATTTTGTCCCACTCCTCTTTGCAGATCCTCTCCTAGTCAGTAAGGTCTCGAGGCTGATGGCAACTCAAACCTTCAGCTCCCTCCACAGATTCTTTATGGGATTAAGGTCCGGAGACTTGATGGTACATCGTCCCGTCCATTGTCCCTTCGATGCGGTGACGGTGTCCTGTCCCCTTAGCAAAGAAAACACCCCCACAGCATAATGTGTCCACCTCCATGTTTGATGGTGGGTATGGTGTTCTTGGGGTCATAGGCAGCATTCCTCCTCCTCCAAACACGGCGAGTTGAGTTGGTGCCGAAGAGCTCGATTTTGGTCTCATCTGACCATAACACTTTCACCCAGTTCTTCCGTGGATCATTCAGATGTTCATTGGCAAACTGCAGACGGGGCTTTACGTCTGCTGTCTTGCACAGGGGGACCTTGCGGGCACTGCAAGATTCCAGTCCTTGTTACCAGTGTGTTACCAATTGTTTTCTTAATGACTATGGTCCCAGCTGCCCTGAGATCATTGACAAGTTCCCCTGTGTAGTTCTGGGCTGCTTTGTCACCATTCTAATGATCATTGCAACTCCACAAGGTGAAATCTTGTATGGAGCCCCAGACCGAGGGAGATTGACAGCTATTTTGTGTCTCTTCCAATTGTGCCAACTGTTGTCACCTTCTCACCAAGCTGCTTCTAGTTTGGAATCTGACTGAGTGATTGCTTCTGTGGACAGGCGTCTTTTATATAGGTACTGTAGCAAGCTGGGATTAGGAGCACTCCCTTACAGAGGTCCTAATCTCAGTTTCTTACCTGCATACAGTGAAAACACCTGGGAGCCTGAAATCTTGCTGGTTGATAGGGGATCATATACTTATTTCACACATTACAATGCACATCAATCACTGACTTTTCTGCCCTGGGTTTTTGAGGGTTTTTTTGTTGTTATTCTGTCTCTCACAGCTCCATTAAACCTACCATTACAATTATAGTCATTTCTTTGTCAGAGGGCAAATGTACAAACTCAGCATGGGATCAAATACTTATTTCCCTCACTGTACCTAAATAGTCTTCATTGAATATTGTGTTGGGCTGAACGATTTACTGTTTTCTCGTTAAGATTGCAATTTGAAAGAGTTTAATCAAATCACAATAGATACATTTTTTAAGCTGGTTTAAGTTGGTAAGTTTAACATATTTTTTTTTCTAACAAAACAAAGCATTTGAATTGGCCACATGGCATGCTACATAATCAGCATTTTTACATTTAGCATAGTGTTAAAATGTTGCTTCTTTAGTGAAGAACTGGACCTGTGAGTCTAACATTCTGAATAAACCTTCCCTCAACCTCGTCAGACCACATCTAACTATTACAGAGGTTTAGAACATGGTATGACTTAATGTACACAATAAAAAAATATCACTCCTACAGGCCACCATTTCAGACAACTTCGGGCCTAGTGTTTACAAAGTAGTCATCACAGCATACCCACAAGTCTGTGCGATCTGGCTGGGGTAATTTTAAAGAAACTATTTGGGCTATTTGGTTGCCTACAGACTTCCATTGGTTGTTAGCAGAGACATTGTTAGGATCATGAAGCATTAAAATCCAGTGCAGGATCCTCCAGCACTAAACTAAAGAAGGAAAAATTGGAGATGCAGTATATTATCAGGTGCAAAATTTTGTCATGTTTTTCTTTTTCCTGACTCTTCCATTAAGCTATAATTTTTATGCATTTAAATCAAAATCAGAAGACAAGTCAGGCCCACTTAGATGCTTACCCCAAATCCAACAAACCTTATATACACAGAATATTACTTGCTTTCATTCATTCATTTACTTTTTACATTTATTTGATGTTAATGCATTGCCTTTTTTGCTGCTGTAATACAAAGATGTCCCCATCTGGGCATTAATAAAGTATTATTTTATCTTATTCGTGTGTCTTATGAATGGAAAAAGGAGTGTCCATTTCTTAAATAATGTTTTTCATTTTAGTACAGTGAGATTTTAATTCAGAATACATTTAGACCTTTTCTATTGGTTCATTTATCACAATGATGTAAAAGGCAGCTGTTGTGTATGAAACGGTTGTTCTTTGTAGTTCATTGTGTAACTGTAGTGACATTTAAATAGAATAGCTAAATGACCGTAGTGACACTGGACTTGTTATGTCTGCTCGGGCACCTTGGTGATGAGGGAGTTCCCCTACTGGCGGTCTCGGTGTGTTTGCAGACATGTGTTTATATGGCAGCGCATGAGGGAAAAGTTTAGTGCCGTCCACAGGTGTGTAAGAGGCTTTGAGTGGTGTTTGGCCCTGCAGCATATGCTGGAGGGAATTAGTGTGCAGCTTTAAGCAAGGCTGATTTTGTTAGCCAAAGCAGGTGATCCCTATAGCCATCTTAAACTGCCATACACACGCTGCTCTTGATCAAGGGCTGTAGGTGCCTCACCATTTCAGAAATAGGATTAGGCCCGTGTGTGTCTTTGTGTGTTTGTGTGTGGTGTGTAGAGGTGGGCCCTCGTAGATGACCTGGTCGCTGGCCTCAGGTTCACTGAAAGTTCAGTGTGTGTGTGTGTGTGTGTGTGTCTGTCTGTCTGTGTTTGAGAGTGTGGCAAAAAGAAAATCGCTGGGCTTTGTAAACCTCTTGCTGTTGTTCAGCTTATTGTGGCTGTGATTAGAATTAAGGCTCTGAATGGGGTACACTTATTTGCCCCCTGATTTTTCATTTTATGCAGAGAATGCGCCTGCACCACCCTTCACAATTTTAAAATCACTGCTGAAAAGTAGTGATATTGATCATCAGTAAAAATAAACGATTAGATAAAATAATTCAGAAATGTTGAAAGTGGAGAATGTGTTAACCCAAATTGAACGATAACATGAATCATGTTTAACATGACAAAATATGTAAATGAGTCCAAGTTGCCAAACATTCAGAATGTTTCTACCTGGAACACGCACAATGTACATTCACATGATGTTACAGACAATAAAAGTTGTAAAGAAATGTAAAAGAAATAAAAGTTTCGGAATAAAATCTTAAACTGCGGTGCACAGTTTGTTCTGACACTTTATCATAGCCAGCAATAATTGTTTTAGCTATTTGTGTGACAGTAGCTCTTCTGTGAGATCAGACCAGGCTAGCCTTTACTCCCCATGTACACAGATGAGTTTTGAACAGCCATAACCCTATCGGCAGTTCTGTGGATGTACTTACTTGGAAGACTTTTGGTAGGGACTTGGAGATGCTCCTTTAGAAAGTCTCTGACCTAGTCGTTTAGCTATCACAATTTGTTTTTTGTCAATCAGATCCTCATTTTTGACCTTTTTTGCTCCTTCCAACACATCAACTTCAAGAACTGACTGTTCAATTGCTGTCTAATATAGCCTACCGCCTTGGCAGATGCCTTTCTAACAAGATAATCAATGTTATTCACGCAGCGTGTCACTCCATCGGGTTTTAATGTTCTGGCTGATTGGTGTGGGTACACAACATCATAGGACAGCTCTGCATGCTAACTGCCAATTCTGTTATGTGAACTAACAAACACGTGTGCTGACTGGGAGATACGGGGCAGAGGGAGGGCCCTCTTACCGACAGAGAGAGAGCAAGGTTCTGTTTTTTTTTTGTATTCCTGGTGGCTATGGGATCACCATTAATCACAATCTTCCAATGATGGGAACCATGCTCAGAGAGTTAAACCACTTGGGAAGCCCTTGGGTTAAATCAATGAAAAAATGTCTGATTACATTTTTGTGGCCATAACTGTGAATGCAATTTAAATGTGACTTTTTTCCAATCTGGGCCTGTTATTTTGTTTTTAAAAAATCCCTCTTTTCCCACCTAAGGTTTGAACATAGTATGCCAGACTGCCGATTACTCTGGGTTGTGTTGTACATGGGTTTTGGTTGCTTTTGACAGGTATAACTCATGTCCTTGTCATTTTGCCTTGCTGTTTCCTGTATTATACTTTTAACAGGATTGTTAATAATAGGCTATAGGCTATAATTATTTTATAAATTCAAAATAATGTGTGCAGTAATTATAAACAATTGGGATTTACAGCTTAAATGTAGGATATTGACTCAACCCTACTATTTGTTAAAACAATATAAAGGGGCCTATAAAACGGTCCTAAACTGCCTGAAAAAAGTCTTGTCCCACTTGTATTGTATTTGTATTCAGAGAATTCATATTATTTCCTTCTTCATTTTGTCCCAGCGGTGATGACGTATAACAAATTATGAACCCCTTAGTTTGTAACTCTTTAATTATTATAGGTTGCTGAAAAGTTAATCATAGTAGCCACACAGTAATACGCCTTACTAACGGAATGTACAACTAAGACTGTAATGTCCTCTTAGCCTGCAGCAGGAGAGCACAGTCCTCTTGCTTGAGACTTTCTACCTTGAAGATTTCAGAGCCAGATTACCTGACTATGATATACTCTGAAGGCCTTTATTACTATGGATCAGGTGTGTTAGATCAGGGTTTGTGTACAGTGGTAGAGCTCCACAATTAGGATTGACCACCCCTGGCCTCTCAGAAAAGAGATTGAGCTTTTAATTTATAGCTTGTCTAATATACCATCTTCTGTATCTCTCAAATGCTGAACACTGACCAGAGTAGTCGTCGACATAGGGGACGAAATGTGTGTGAGCGAGAAGAAGAGGTGAGGATGTACGGAAAGAGATAGAGAGCCTCTGACTGACACTCTGAGAGGGAGGAGTAACTCAGAGAGAGTGAGAGAGGTCAGAGGGGCACATGTTTTTTGAGGAGGGATAATGGACAGTGTGCGACTGAGTGACTTGAGAGCGTGTGTGTGAGTGTGTGTGAGTGCACATGCCCAAGTGCAGAGAGGCAGGCATGGTGAGAGACTGTAAGAAAGAGGTACATATGTGAGAATGTGTGCGAGAGAGAGACACTGTGTGTGTGTGTGTGTGTGTGTGTGTGACAGTGAGAGAGGAAGAAGACAGAGAGAAGAGAGAGTGTATTTGAGCAAGATGGTAATAAAGACAGTCTGTGTCCAGGTGTCACGGTGGATGACAGACCGTCTGTCTGAAAAGAGTGTGTTCGGTGTGTAAAGCGGTGTGAAGCGGCACTCTCTCTCCCTGACCCCTCACCTCCGCACCCGCGCCTGACTGACACGCGCGTCGCGGTAATGAGGGGAAATCAGGCCAAATTAAGCCCAATTAAACACCCATTTACTCTCTTGGCCTGTTCTTTTTTTGGGCCCGTGAATATTCAGGCACGTCAGATGGGAGGAATTAGTGGATCCTGAAGTAATGGCAGGAGAAATTGCGTTCCGCTCGAGAACAATTCGCTTAAACGGCGGTTTGGGCAGACATTATGTATAGGCATAAGTGAGCAACCTTGCCGTGTGTGTGTGTGTGTGTGTGTGTGTGTGGATGATATTATTCATTCTATTTTATTTAACCTTTTTTCACTCTGAGATGAAGTTTATGTATGTTGAATCTGTACAGAGCAAAATTAACAGGGCCAAAGTAAGTCCTCACTGTATAGGATGATGTCACTTGTGGTTCATATTAGGCTCATGAGTCATGACCCAAATGTAGTTCACAGGATCCGGCAGGAATCACCATATCCTTCCTCCCTGTTCATCCTGCTACTGTAGTCATAGTGTGTATTCATGCGTGTGTGTTTATTTTCATACATTTTAGGAAAAACAGAAATTAAGTGTGAGTACCCGTTATCAGAATGATCCCAACTTTTTAACTTCGTAACTTTTTTCTTACAACTTTTTCTTTACACTGAGAGATTAAAGCCATTGCTTTTTGATCACTTAGATTTTAGATTTTCTTTAGTTTAGAACTGGAGCTCCACAGATTAGAATCGACCCAAATAGCCAAAATAAAACAAATAAAAATTCACTTCTCTCCGTCATGTCAGTCCACATCCAGATCTTCAATAAAGTTACACAGATTCGTGGATGTGGCTTTGGCCACAGTTCTCTAATTACGCCTGCTTTGTGAATACCTGCCCTGGTGCAGTTTTAGAGCTGGGACGCACCCTCAGGGCACGCAAACCAAGCAAATGTTTGGGCCCCCTCTCACCATTTTGGCATTAAAATTGTCATACTGACTTTATTACACTACTTCTACTCTTTGTTAGCAACATGAGCCTTTTATTCTTTTTAAAGTTAGGTATAGATTTTTTAGGAATAGAATATTATATGTAGTGAAATATACATCATGTGAAGTCCTCCTGACTGAGAGATGATTGGGCAGACATTTGAGTAGGGGTGAGCGATATGGCAAAAATGTTATGTCATGAAACTTCATGAAATCTTCAAGATACATAATATGTATACAAGATACATTATACTATTATTTTGATAACAGTTTTTCCTAACATCTGGTAAGTTGCAACAACCAGAAAAAGCGCAAATATACTATGAACAAGTGATTTAGTGTTTTTATTCAGTGTTTTTCTCACACTGCATAACACTGAATAAAATTTAAGCATGCTAATTATGTTCAATTTATAAAGAAACATGCTGCTGGTCAGTGTTGTTTAAGTACTGATGATACCACAATGTGCTCAGAAAAGTTATTTATGAAATTAATTGTAAATATTATCACTCTGCCCAGCACACATGCTAGGATTAGGGTTTTATTTACTTTAGTTTATAGGCTTTTTATATTATTTTATGTTACTTTTACTCTGTGTTGAAAATTGAAGAGCGAATCAATAGAAATCAGATACTGTTTGATTCATGAACACTGAAATTTACGAATATTTCTCCTTCTCTTGTAAAGGTATTTTTTCGGAGGTAGGAGGCTTTGTTTCTGACAGCGATGGTGTATGTAATACATATAGGACATACACATGACCCCACATCCTGACATTGTATAGGAACTAACATGTATGTGTGGTTGGGAAAAGTGGGTGACAGCAGGGTTAAAGGTCAGATGTAATCAGCTTGGGTAGAATTTGTGCAGGAAGCGAATTCACTCTGTTTGTTTTTAATATTCCGCACGGGGTGAGTAATTCCCTCTGAGAGGAGCAGGGGGAGGACAGAATGACAGGATCTGTATCTTTCAGGTGTGTGTGTGTCTGCTTGTGTGACCGTATAGTATTGAGGTTGTGTGTGTGTGTGTGTGTGTGTGTGTGTGTGTGTTTGTGTGTTTGTGTATGTACAAGACCTTTCAAAGCCAACTGAGAAAATTGATACTTGCTGAATGTATGCATTTGCTTCAGTCCAATCAGTGTGTTTCTGAATGTCTGGAAGTGTTTGTGTACGCTTCCGCAATCTCTTTTTCTTCTTTGAATGTAGCTTGTGTACACATTTGCATTTGTGCGTTTGGTTTGTGTTCTCTTTGTCTTTGTCTTAGCCCGTCTCAGTCATTAAGACTGTGTCTTTACCAATGTAGCTGCCTCTGTCACTATTAAGCTGTTATTTTATCTGAGGCACTCACTCTTAGTGTTTGCCAGTGTGTCTTATTATATATATTTTTCTTTTTTTGTTTCTCTGTTTGCCTACTTTACTGTCTGTCTGCATGTTTGTCTCTCTCGCTTTTCTTCTGTTTCACTGTCTCTGTCTCTCTGACTTTATCTCTTTCTCTTTTTCGCATGGCTTCACTCTGCTCTGTTTGCACAGGCTCAATAGCTGGCCAGATTAGGCCAAGAGGTTGTGTTCCCCACATATATAATAGTGTATAATCAGTCTCTTTTCTTATTCAGGGGGAGGATGCCTTGGATAAATGTCAGCAGTTTTCTCTCTCTCTCTCTCTCTCTCTCTCTCTCTCTCTCTCTCTCTCTCTGTCTCTGTCACATCACTCTTTCTCTCTTTGTCTTTCTTCCATCGCTCTCGCTCCCTTCTCCTGTCGGTCTTCCTGACAGACTGAAGGATGGCACACCGGATGTTAGATAAATTACTTTTAGTGATAACCGAATTGCATGTAATGAAATGCATCAGTGTGTCACCGGCCCCACTGTCCCGCAGACGAGCGATCAGCTGTCAGTCATGGCCGAGTGTGTGGTGGCTTACGTAGAACAAGATGGTATGGTTGAAAAGATGGGCGCTGACCCATGTTTGTGAGACACAGCAAAGAGGTTTAGCACAGGCCATGTGTTTCTTTGCTGGCAGTTTTAATAGTTTTTTTTTTATAGTGGTATTAAGGAGCCAGAGTCTGTATTTGATACTGCCCTTTGGGTGACCTCCACCACTTTCCAACCAGGCTGTATGTAATAAAAATAATGACAGTCTGATGCCATAAACGATGATGACTGGGCTCCGTAGCCATAGATTATCTGATTGCCTTTCCTTCAGCAATCCTAAAGGGGCTTAGCATTGCGATACCTCATATAACAAAAAGCTAACAGCCCTCATCATGTCAGCCTAGCTTTGAGAAGCCTGTATTTTCATTTTCATAAGTAAGGATATTTCCGGAAGAGATCTTTAGAAGACCAGATGGTCCCCAGCGTATAATGAATGAATTTAATATGCAGAGGCACAGTGGCTCTCCATGCTAATGTGCTCCAGTACGTGGTCTTTAATCTCGTCTCGGCTTCGACATCCTAGATTTATCTTGTCATGTGGATATCTTGTCATCTATGAAATCCATGTTCGTAGATGAAGTTACCCACTTTACCGCTAGATTAATTCGGCGATAGACTGCTGAGAGGTTGTCCAGAACAGGCTCCGGAGGAATTAGTGTGGGGTTTTGTGCCCATTACCACTTTTGCGCATTCTCTCGGCATGAAGCCACAGTGCGCTCTTTAAGAATTCTGCATGCTCCATGACCTCCAGTCGTACCTCCTTAGCATTGTAGCATTTAGCATTCTGGAGCCATGCGTTTTCTGACAGTGACAGTGAGGGCTGGAAGATGTTCAGATGGGGAAAGGGCTCGGGACGTTGTCACTATGCAGTGAGGTTGATAATTGGACATGTCGCGTCTCCCTTCCCGCCGAGGGCCTATAAAAATGTAAATGAGAGTGGAGGTGGTCTGAGTGAGCAGAGGAATGTCCAACGGCATTGGTGTAGGCCTTTTAGCACGCGAGTCCATGGGTTCTCCGCTAAATATAGGAGGACTAGGCCCCTGAGAGGCCACAGCAGAGTGAAAGGAGGAGAGGCTTTAAATCAACCAGCGAGGACAAATGCCACACACACTCAACAATCTGCATACACGGCCTGACCTCATTTTCTCACCGGTGTTTGACCTTGATCTCATAAACAAACATGTAGACAAATCGTGTCTGTCAAAGCTACTAACCATTTTCACAAAAAAATGGCAAATGGCACTGTAAGATCTCTGTCCGTTATATTCCACTAGCTGTCTACTAGCATATGTGCTGAGGCCTGTCTGGAGATTTGGGCCCATTTTCTTTTAAAAGCTCCAGTCCAGGTAGTTCTACCTTTCTCTCTACTCACCTGTCTGTCAATAATCTCTTCCCCTCCACAGCCTTCCCTATACCTAAGGCATAATAGCCTGCAATAAAAGCGCTGTCTTTAACTGTGGTAGATATATGCCAGTCTGTCGACGCCAAGAAAAGGCCTCAATCAGTATCCATAGAGCACCTCCAATTGTGTGATCCACAGGGCAACGGAAAAGGTAATTTGAGCAAAAGAAAATGACACCGGCACAGAAAAAAAACCCCACCACGGTGATTTACGCAAAGTCAAATCACACAATTCCACCGACACCTGGCTGTGTTATTATCTCACGAGCCGGACCGAGCAAGTTCCTCTGGCGGGAACCATGGGGAGGAGAGAGAAAAAAAGAGGGAAAACATCTTCACGCAAACAACACAAAAAAGATGGAGCTAAACAAAAAAAGGCTTTCTCTGCTTGTCCGTGGCTATCAATTCTCCCTCCTCAGGTTGTGAAAACACAGCTCCTGGCCCAATTGTTTGGGCATTGTTCCTGGGAGGGCAGGCGGAGTCAGAGAAGAGGGTATCAGAAGAAAGGGGACAATTTGTAGATGTTTGTTGATATCTAGACCACTATAGCTTGATTGCCCAACATTAAACCAGCAATAACAGCCCCAATCATCGCACTTACACCACCAGACGCCAAACAGTGGAATTGGATCAAACTTGTCTATTGTTGACTCACGCTCTCGCTTTCTCTCTCTCCCTCTCTCACTTTCTCTCCCTCCTTCACGAAATGCTTATTAGCCAGCATTGATCCAGGCCTGGTCAATTGTCAGCTCCTCTCATCCGCACAGTATTGATGGCATAATCAGTGGATGGAGGCGGTAGACAGATGAAATTTGCTGTCGGTGGGTAAATTATTGGCTGCCTGCCTGTTGACCCCAGGGTGTTCAGCTCACACCTCCTCGACACACACGCACTCGCACACACACGCGCAAACACACACACATACATATGCTCTTGCGAGTACAAAAGCCTTAATTTTCTCCCAACATATTTACAACATGCAGTCTCGCAATCATATAGATCCTATCCCTCATTTATAGACATGTACACAAAAAAGAGGGCTGGAGAGCAGGCACTTAGGCCTGGGTTCTCGACTCTTTGTTTCCCAGCTCCGGTATTAATTTGCACTAAAGCTTATTCAAATGATAAAGAAGGGATATTGTCACTCATATTTCTGCATTTCACTCATGCGGACCCCTCGCAGTCATTCATCTGCGCTCGTATTCATGCTCACCGATTGTGCGCGATTGCATCACACTCAAGAGTCAAGCATCGCCTGCTCCTCCCTCCGGCTGAATTCCTGCAGGGATGCAGAGCTTTTGTTTGTGCTGGGCTTGAATAAGTGAAGTGCTCTACAGATGGTTTTGGAGAACACAGAAGTCCAACCTTGAGCTGTTTTGTTGCAAGACCGAACCATCTCCCCTTCCCCAACATTCCCCCAGCATTACCCCCTGCTCTTGTCTCTGTCTATCTTCTTGGTTATTTCCTTTTATCTTCTACTCCTTGCCTAAAGGAAGAACTTCCCAAACCAAAGAGATTGTAAGAAAAAACAGGGCTGCAGGTAAGAATGTAGGAGATAATGAGGAGTAACTGTTTAGTTTGTCTAAACTATGCTCTGTGGAGATGTGTTTTAGATTACTATGATTTATTGGATCCCCACTTACCTGTACATAAGTCACATGTTACTTGACTGCAGAGCGATATATAAAGTGTTGAGCATAGTTTGTCAAAGTCTGTTTTCACTATCTTAATAATCCAACAGAAAGAGCAAAAAAAAAAGTTTAATAGATTTGACATCGGTGTGTCTTTCACCTGGTGACCCAAATAGCATTTATAGTGTACTATAGTGTCAAAAATGCATCCAGGTCTCCTGCAGACTCTCTGAGTTTGGTACAGCTGACAGGTATGACAGCTGACAGCACTGACATCCCGCTAATACAATCACACCAGATGCAAAGAAAAGGTGACAGGAATACATTAACCCTACAGTATGGCTTAACACATATAGAATACAGTATATGCGATGTTGCAACTATCCTATGTCTGTTTTTGCAAAAAAAAGCATCTATGGATTTAGCTGGTTTTGACGCAAACAAAATAGTTATTTGTTTAAAAGCAGTAAATTGGCTGAAGATACATTTCTTAAAATAATGTTTTTCATCACCTGTGTTCCATGGTCCTGAGCATCCCCATTTTAACTGGAGAAGGGCTTGGTAATTAGTTGATTTATTGGACAAGGTGTATTTCAGTCTGGGAATCCCTGCTCTAGACCTACCAGAAGATCCACATTTTTGCTCTGTCCCAGCTCTCATTACTTCTAATCAATCCATTAGGAACACTGAGTACATGGTAAAGGAGCGCTGAGAGCTTATTTTGAGGATAAATGTCTGGTGGACCCTGGGTGCTAGATTGAGAAACTCTGTCTAGACAGAACAAGGTTTCGTCTCCACAGACCTGCTCTGTCCTAGCTGGGTGGTGGCTGGACCCCCTGTTCAACTTCTGCCCTACTCAGCTCCTGAGGGCTCTGAACAGGGTCAGAGCAGCTGGTGGAGCTTGGGCTCACTAGAGGCTCGTGCCTTTTTGGCTGATTAACTTTTAATCAGGCACTTAGCTGAGCAGCTGTTTGTCACAATGGCTATATGCACAGGTGACCTGAGGTGCAGGATAAATGGTAGGGAGAACTCTTTGGCTATCAGTCATTTTCTGATCTCCACCAAAAAAAAAAAAATCAAACCTCAGAGTAGTTCTATGAGCAGAGTTCTGCTGGCTCTAAAACATTTGACTACCTCTAAAACTTACCTGATGGAAAGCTGGGTTTCCATACAGCAGTTATAAAAGCTAAATGCCCTTTAGATTGTCAACGATTAGTTACAAATTTCATGACATAAGGACCAATGGAAATGCCTTATAAATTTACATTGAAAATTATGTCTAACAATTAAAATGTCGGTTAGTAACCATTTCCATATAAAAACATCATGCTTTGTTATACCTATATCAGTAGATAATATAAGCTTCATTGGAATGTATGTGTTGTTATTCAGTAACATTATTTTAGTCATGTGAACACATAGGAACCTAAACATGAAAATCATGTGGTTTCCACAGAATGAATCACCGATGTTCAGTGACTGTGTTCCATCCAATGATAAAATGAATATATCATTTTAATTATACAGACAGTCCACTGTCCTGACTCCCATCATTTCGTCTCTGCCTCTATTTTTCATTAATACAGCTTTTGGATTCTTATAGTGGAGGCTTTCCACTTTTCTGTTGTTTTTGCTCCTTTGAACATTGAAGACAGGTATCAGTTGTGTGTTTTTCTTGTAAATAGTCCTTTACAATCAGGGAACGTACTGGGTGTTAAATAAGTTTGCCATGGCAGCTTTTAACTTTTAACAAGAGGGACACCAATTTAACAAGAGGGAACTATTTAAAACCTGTATTTGAATGAGAGGTCTAAAGAGAGGGATCGCAGAGCACACAAGCAGTTGTTACGTTTTTTTTTAAGATTGAATGCTTTTTATTCTCATGGAAAAGTACATTTTGGAGACACACAAACATACAGCCCTGACATAGGGTCCGTTTGGAAGTGATAAGGGGTGTGTGTGTGTGCGCGTGCGTGCGCAAACATCCATTCTGTCCTCCGCTTGTCCTATTGAGTGGTGCACTTTATCGCCTGACAAACCAGGCATAGACAGCAAGTGTGCGGACAGCATGTAAGACACACACCTATTCAACACGTGGCAGGTTCCCAGATTCAGGATCAGGTCTGAGTGAGACCCCTAACCTGATACACACACACACACACACACACACACACACACACACACACACACACACACTTCTGCACCTGGACCACTGGTATTTTTATATTTCTTCTCTGTCTACCTTCTGCTCTATTGCTCCAAAGACCTGTATGACAGCCTGTGACATGGTAAGTTTGGTTTCTCTTCTCTCTCTCTCTCTCTGTGTCTCGGTCTCTGTCTCTCTCTCTGTGTCTCTCTCTGTCTCTCTCTCTCCCTCCCTCTTTCTCACTCGCTCTCTCCTGAAGACAAGTTAAATTAGCAGTCTGCCGGCGATGCCCCACTGTCTGCTGACTAGCCTGTGTTGCCACAGCGCTTGGTGGCTGTCAGCAAGAGCCTGACGACTTAATAGTCTCTCCTGAGTGGATTTGGGCACTTTGCCTGCCTCTGTTTACACGCGCTTGTCAGCTCTAAAATATTCAGATGGAGATGTGAAATATTCATTTGAGGGCTCCGCCAGGCCTGGCAGGATCCCCCCTTTCCCTCCCCTACACACACACACACACACACATACACACACACACACACACACAACCACACACACACACACAAACACAAACACACACACCCACA
>JBBPCY010000150.1:11189078-11203740 GCA_037974405.1 Brachyalestes nurse | reverse complement strand
TGTGTGTGTGTGTGTGTGTGTGTGTGTGTGTGTGTGTGTGTGTGTGTGTGTGTGTGTGTGTGTGTGTGTGTACGTGCGTGTGTGTACGTGCGTGTACGTGTGTGTGTGTGTGTGTGTGTGTGTGTGAGAGAGAGGGTGGTGGAGAGTGGCTGGCTGAGCCGGCTGTTCTATAAATGCCGTGCTAGTTCATAAGTGACGTTAATGATAGAGCTGGGCAGACAATGGCAAGCTGTCAGGGTCAGTAATTGAGTGGGAGGGATGAGCTCTCTTCATTTCAGTCCATTGGTGTCACGGCGACGAGAGCGCCACGGCAACTCGTCGCCTGGAGATAGCAGCCCCCCCAAACAATGGCTGCTGTCCATCACACCACACAGCCGTCTACTGCTCACCGGGGTTAGTGAGATGATGCTCTTTCTGAAGGAGATAGAGCACTCATTACTTTATTGTAACATGCACACACATACACACACACACCCACCCACACACGCACACATATAACACTCACTATAGTACTCTGCATGTAAGCATTGATCGTTAACCTGCTTCAGCTAAAGCCACAATCACTCTGGTGATGGCAAAATTTGCCAGAGGTCACTAAAGGGGCGAAAATGTATTCTTGGGTCGGTACTCTGAGCGGGTGTAAAGCGCAGGCAAATGTCGAGCGGCTTTTGCTCTTTTCCTTTTTTTTCCCTCCCCTTCTCTGACATGCTCTTTTATTCGGTGTGATACTGAATGTGGAGCTGCTCTCAGAATGCAGGCCCTTCCCCGGTCCTACCTGCCACTTAGCTGCTGCCTTTGTTTGTGCTCTGAAAGCCTGTTTTACTTGGCAAGAACACGGCCCTATTACTCAGCTTAATTAAGGCAAGGTACATAATTACCCTTAATTACAGACAGTCAGCGCTTTTTTTATTTGCACTGTGTGTTTTGTATCATTGCTCATACATCGCTGATTGCGGCTGAGGTTTGCACGGGTAGTGTTTTAGCATGTGGAAATGGCAGAGGCTGCTGCATGCCTGTGTGTGTGTGTGTGTGTGTGTGTGTGAGTGAATTATCACATTCATTCAGCTAGAGAGGCTGCGATACTGAGTGAATACTTCAGCAGTCACCGGTGAGCCTTGCATTCAGCTGCATGGGGAAGTCCTACAGAGGAAAGTGATGGCTTTTCCATGATAAAATATTTACAAGAAGCTCTGTATCTTAGGGCATGTCTGCTGCTGCTTCTGCTTAATATCAAACCTTTCTGTGAATGGAGTCCCCCTCAAGCTCTTGTTCTTCAAATGACTTTTATGGCTGCAAGAAACAAATGTTTTGAAAGTTGGTTATTCATGATATCAATGATATATCAATGATTTGATCAACATATCATTGATTAATTGGTCTAAATGAGGCCTACTTTTTCCTTCTTGCATCTAGGAGGATTGTTGCATTTTATCCTGTCCCTGAAACATTGACCCTTGATGACATTTTTTAGAATCTTCTTTAGAAAAACAGTCATGCATATGTTTCTTAGTAAAAGAAAAAAAGTCTGCCTGTCTGGCACTTATGATATAAAAACTAATCCTTACAAACATGTGACTGTGTTGGGAAGCAGAGGGTTAAATGCATGACACTCATGGAATTTCAGCCCACACTGCTTCGACAGATTTTTTTAACCATTTCTTGAAATGACCATTTTAAAGACGTATCACTGTGAGTAGCACTGTTGTCATCTTTCTTCACGAAATAAAGCTCCAGATTGGATCACTCTTCTCCCCCATTATTTCTTCATGTTTAAGGTTTCCAGCAGCACAGAACACAGAATTTACTGCTATTATAGGAACTGATAACCTTGCAGGCATGGAGTTTGGAATTTGTATCCGGTTCTTAATTCCTATTCCTACTTAGTTTTCTCTGTTTGAGGGAAAAACGTAAAATAAAACTGAAAAACTGAGGTGCTGTTCATGAAGAACAAAGTTGCCCGTGCAATAAACAAAGAAACAAACTAACTAACAAATCAATAATAATATCAGTAATAAATCATTTGTGCATTCGTTCCAAGCCTGCCCTTAGTTCTGAACTACTGTTCTAACTAGACATGGGTAATATAATGATTAATTTTATTACTTTATTACTATTTATTATTCTTGCTCTTTGGGCTACAACATCTGTTTACCTGTTATCTGTACTAGTTTAACATTTTAACAAGCCGGTCTTGTGGTATTTTTCTTTCTCTGGATGTTAGGTTTACGGGATGAGCTGATGGTGTTTTTTATGTGAAAGATGTCACAGAATGAGGTGTGTTGAAACTAATTAAACAGTGTTAAACTAATGTATGTTTTGATAGAACAAGCTACCAAATGTTCAGTTGTTATTTGGGGGAGCCACTAAACCCATCTAAACTGTATTACGTTCTTGAGAAGCAGCTGGAGTTTGTTTGTCAGAAAAGACAGAAAGGGAAGCTATCATTTACTGGTCATTTCGCTGCTTTAGCATCCCCTCTTTTCTTTGCAGGTGGTTAAGAGTATAGCAAAGCTTCAGAAAGATAGGTCATGTTTTGAGCTTTCAGCCGTAATTATTATTTTTTGCCTGGCTGCATAGGTATAACCTGACAGGTCAAGTGTTGGGGCACCAAAACAGCTTCAGTGTCCCTACGCATAGAGTCTACATGTCTCTATAACTCTATTAAAGGAATGAAGATTTGCTCATCTCATCCAAGATCATCCCACTACTGTAGCAATAATTGCTTAAAAATGTATTTATATATGCGAGGCTGTAACTGCAGTCCAGTCAGTTTCCCATTCTAGCCGCTGTCCACTGCCCAAAGCATCTACAATGGGCATGCAAGCATCAGAACTGGACCATGGAACAATGGAAGAAGGTCTAATGCATCACATTTTCTTTTACATTGTGTGGATGGCTGGGTATGTCTACGTCCTGTTTGGAGAAGACACATGGCACCAGGATGCACTATGGGGGGGGGAAAGCGAGCTGCAGTGGCAATTTGATGCTCTGGGCAATGTTCTGCTGGGAAACCTTGGGTCCTGGCATTCATATGGATGTTACTTGGACACAAACTTTCACCTAACCATTGCTGCAGTACACCCCTTCATAGTAACTGTATTCCCTAATGGCAGTGTCCTCTTTCAGCAGGATAATGCACCCTGCCACACTGGAAACAGGAATCAGGAACATGAGGTTTTGAATTGGCCTCCAGATTCCTCAGATCTCAGTCTGTTCAAGCATCTCTGGGATGTGCTGAACAAACTAGTCTGATCCATGGAAGCCCCACCTTGCGATTTACCGCCAACATCTCAGTGCCAAATATCACGGCACATCTGTCCTACGCAATATTAGACAGGGGATTTTAGTGTTGTGACTGATCGGTTTATGTAATGAAATTCCTTCTCTGTCTCATTTTAGAGATTAAACATTTTGATACAAGAGCAACAAGATGTTGCTTTTCTTGTGACTGTGTTCATCTCTCTCTTTTTTCTTTTCCTCGCAGGAATTCGAAACATTATCTTTATTTTACAGGGAGTTTGTAGCGGTGAGTTAATTTAGTCTGAGTCAGCCTAGGGGTCTATGGCAGGTGTTATGAAAATTACTCCCCGCTGTTACCTGCACTTTCTCTCTCTCTCTCCTTACCCTTCCCGCCTGCTCCTTGACTCTGTCAGCATTGTGATGAGTAGTCTGCCTCCCTTAGTGACTGGTGTGTGTGTGTGTGACGGGGTGTTGGGCAGTGCTGGAGGGTCTCTCTCTCTCTCTCTCTCCCCCCCTCTCTCCTCCTCTCATACACATATACACACATACATACACCCTATTGCCTTGTGGAGGCGTCTGAGGATGGAATGTGATTGGGCTGATGAGGCTTTGTGCTGTGGTCAGTGCTGCTGGGGGCATGTCACCCTCCACCTGTCCCCAAGGCCTCTATTTTAAGCTTTCTTTCAGCAGCACTGCATGCTGACCTCCATGACTTTAATCGCTTTAATGAACTATTAAGAAAGCAGTGTGTTAGAAGAATTACCCCAGCCAAAAGCAATGCTCCTTCATATAAAGGTTGAGATACACACATGTACACGTGTACATACTTGCACACACACCAAGTCTGTATCTCCCCTCTCTTTATATATATATCCCTATTATATCTTCACTCTCTTTACAGTGGTTTTGTGTGCATACACATACATGAACACACTCCGAGTTTGTATATCCTGTGTACTTATAGAAAATTCGGACAGTCATTCACAAATATACAAAATCTGCCCAACTGAGTCTCTTAGTCTCTCAGTCTCTCTTTCTATCTGTCGTTGCACTTTGCACAGACACAAGCCCATTCTTGTGGGCCATTCCTGCCACCTCCGTGCCTACAGCCCACTAGGATACAATAGCCTTATCCCCTGAGCAGCAGGAGCGTGGAGTGTACAATAGAGTCGCGACCAAAGAGCCTGTTCATTGTATTGTGGGATGGCAGGAGATAAGTCCTTTAGCTGTACTGAATAATAGCTTGACTTCCAGTGGGAGAGGTAAAACTTTGCTCTGTGTGTGTCACTCTCTGTTCTCCCCTGCAGCGCTGTGCAGAAGCGACTGCTGAAAGACTCTCTGCTGCCTCCTGCTATGTGGCAGAGTTATGCAGGTGGAAATTACCTTCTTTAGATAAGCAATACGACAGCAGCTCCAACATAATCCACATATTCACCAAGCACTGCTGTAAGCCTCTCTCTCTGTTTCTTTCTTCCTCTCTCTGCCTCTCTCTCTGTGTCTTTCTTCCCCCCTCTCTCTCTCTCTCTCTCTCTCTCTCTCTCTCTCTCTCTCTCTCTGTCTTTCTCCCTCTCTGTCTTCCTCTTTCCCTCTCTCTCTTTTTCTATGCGATATGGCAAAAATATAACCAAGACATTTTCTGGATACATGATATACATCAAGTTATTTTTTTAGTTGTTCTGATATTTAATAAGATGATGCAGTGAAAAAAATGTATGACATTCAGAAACAAAAAGTATAATATTTGACTTGAACATTTCTCACTGAACTCCAGTAAACCTACATTATATAATTAAACATACATAGTTACACTTCTCAGATGATCCACAATTTTGCTCCAACCCACCTCATAACACTTGGGGATAGGCTAAAACTGTGGACCACCTGAGAGTTCCTGAGGACCTGTTTGAGAATCACAACCCTAAAACTCCTTTCACTGAGTGGTTCTTAAAAGACAAACCTTAGGTATAAAGAACCTTCACATGAAAAGGCTCTCAACTAAGAGTCAAGAAAGTTCTTTTGTGGCATCTCTCAACACACACTTTGGCACCTTTTTTTGTTTGTTTTGGCTATGCTGGTTAAATGCAATGATTTAATTACTACATTGATAACATGGCTACTATGCAATGAATTTGAGTTACATTGTGTGGACCATGCACAATAATAATAATAGTAATAACAAAAAATCAAATAACCCCATTCTTCTGCTAATTTCAACTACGACTGAAAAATTTCCACATGTGTAGCACTTGTAGTGTTAAATCTGTCTTTCTGTTCACCTATTTTATTATTCAGCTTCAGCGTTAGAATTCCAGCCTTTATTTTCTGACCACATTTTGGCTCCATCTGCATGTTGATGACACTTATGTGGTCAGAGTTATTAAGAGTTGTACTGAACGCATTTTATTTTGAGTGTTCTTCTTACTAAGTGAGCGGTTAGAGCCTTTAAGCCACAACGGATTTCTAATTCATATCAAAAAGATCAGCGAAGATGTCTCTGTGTCTCTGTGATAGTATTGCATCTGACTGTCTCTATATCATGCCTAGTGACAGTAAATAAGAACGCGTGTAAGTGTGTCTGAGAAAATGTCTTCTGGGCTTAGCTCTTTAAAGCGAAGCCTCTTCTATTACATGCCTGTAGACTTGAGAGGGAAGGGAGAGGGGGGATGGAGCGGAAAATTTCGTATTGGAGCATTCTGAGTGCAAGCGCCCCGAGTGGCATATAGACGAGCTAACACTTAAGCTTGTTGTGACGTTATGTGGTGTAACAGGGAGTGTCACCCTCAGCTGTCTTGGTAGCATCTCTTTCCAGGCTGCTAATGCTTACCCTAGCGAGGTTAGCGACTGTCTGGGCTAATACACAGAAGGTGCATGATGTCATACTGTGGCAGCCCTGTTTAACAAGGCCTGCTGCAAACTTACAGCATAGTTGTGTATTTGTTTTGCTGCTGTTTTTTCAGAGCATGTCAAAACTGATGTGGTTTCTCAGAAAAGGTTGGAGTGTAATGCTTTGTGAGTGACAGACACGTCTACGTTTGTCTGGTTAGAAAGAAAAGACAATGCTTCAGATTACAGCACCGCAATATGGATAAAAATCTTTTTCATGTAATTTGATATTGATGGTGTGCTCATTGTGTTTATACTCAATGTTAAGACTGAGAAGACCTGAAGAAATTATTCTCTTGTGATATACAAAAGTATTACACCAAAAATGTTTTGAAAACACTTTTCAGTGCCATAGTGCTGAGCATCAAAGATGTAGTATGTAGTCAAAATAGTTAGTGGTACATTAAGGCGTCCGTATAGTATAATATAGTATTGTAGTTTAGGCACAATATTTGTGCTGTTATGAGTAAAAAGACAGATGACTTCCTCCCTATGTGTAGAATAAGAAGCATACCTTGCCACTAGGGATGGGTATTTTTAGGATTTTACTGATACCAGTATCATTACCGATATTGCTTATTGATATTGCTTTTTATCAAAACTCTTACTGGTACTGCATTCCATAATTTGGTGCAAAAAAATGAAGAAATCACTTAAAAAAATAAGTTTGTTAAGCTATATTTGAATGCATTAATGCTGCATAAATACTTATAGCATAGTAATGATCGGTCAGGAATGGATGCCAATTTAGTACCATATACTCATCATTAATTGCCACCTTCTTTATTGAAATAACAACTGTTAAATTGAAAATACACTGTATTAGTGATGTCACAATTATAGATTGTGATGGCATGATTATCATCTGGGAAGTAGTCATGGTTTAACGGTTATCATGATTATTTCACATGATTATTTCATACTGTGATATTTCACAGTGTAGACAATCACATTCTTTAGAGGTGCTTTTATTTACTTTTTATTTATTTTTTTTTAAAGACAAAAACCATAAACAAGTAATGCAGTGCATAAATGGAATATGAACAAATAGAAACTGCCTTTTTAAACATACATAATAATGTAAATAGTGATGCATCATAGTGAAAACAAAAATAAACAAAGTCTGTTTCTTTAGAATTACATGTAAGCTTACGTATTAGCTTATTTCCCTATTTTAAAATGTATTCTAAGGCTGCAAGACCGGAGTGCTCTTTTGTCTGGAATGCTTGCTTCAGTTTAGATTGCAAAGATGTGAGCATATTCACATTCATCATATTCATCATTCACCAATTGTGCTGTCTGTGTGTTTCAAGCACAAGTGCACTGCTGGTGAAGGGCAACTCCTGCCAATCCGTTGACAGCACTGTCTACGTTTTAAGAATGGCAACAGAAACACTGTGTTGAGGAGCCTTTACGATTAATTAACCGTGCCGTTTTAAATCACGGTTAATTATGAAACCAGTTAATCGTGACATCCCTACATTGTATACAGATACTCCTTCTAATTAGTGAGTTTAGATTTTTTAAGGCATAACTATTGTTGTCACCGGTGTCCACCTGCACACACAGTTTGTATTTTCCATAGAAAAGCATTGGCAGTAGAATGTGACACACTGGAGCACTTAAGGTCATCATGCCCAGCTAAAAGTGGCTAAAGCCTCCAGCATGTGGCCTGTTGAGCCATGGAACTGATGGAAGTGATGGAGCTCATTCCAGTACCTTTGGGACGCGTTTTGTTTGTGATGCAGAAGTAATCATCCAATATCAGTACCTGACCTCAGTAATGCTCTTGTGGCTGAATGCAATCAAATCCTCACAGCAATCTTCCAACATCTAGTGTAAAATCTTACTGCAAGACTAGAGACCATCTGCTTGCTTGAGCAAAACTCTTAACACTATGATCGCCTGCCTTTTGACCAGGGGGTCTGCAATGTAAAATGCAAAATGTAACGTTCAAGCTTTGGTTAAGGACAAAGTAAACTGTTATTTTTGTAACCTGTTGCTGTCTAATAGAAATCATCCAAAAGATCTGCTGATCTATCTGTAATAAAATGTGAATAGGTCATAGAAATCATGATTTTTGCACCCCGTCTTCAGATACATTTTGTGATTTTATGGTGTGTCCTGGTCATATTGGTGTTGAGTGTGCAGGAGTTGTTAAGAATATGAGGCTACTGAGTCAGAGCACAGTTAAGATACACTCTTCATCCATTTGGCAGCCGTGGAAGTGAGTTTGTGCAGCATTTTGAGCTTTGAGAGAAGGTGTGTGTGTGCGTGTGTGTGTATGAGAAAAGGACCAAGCAAGTGTAAGTGGATGAAGGTGTGTGTGTGTGTGTCAAAAGAAGGCATGAGAAGACCAAGTAAGTGGAGGTGGATGAAGGTGTGTGTGTGTGCGCTCGTGTGTGTCACTAAATGGCTTGGCTCTCCCCTGGGGGGAGACTGGGGTTTAGTGTGTCCAGATCTGCTGCTTTGTCCAGGGCTTTCACTTTGATTAGGCCTCAGCGAGGCACCCTCATTTAAGGGCGGAGGAAGAGGACTCGTACCTGCGCTGGCCATGCTGTTCCCATCAATGCCGCGTCCCCCTGCTCTCAGTGCTGCTCTCATCTCCAAAGCTACCCCCCACGCTATCCATGCTGTTCCCATCGCCGCCGCTTCCCCCCACACTACCACTTAATTCCCCTAGAAGTGGTATGCTGGCGCTGTGGCCAGCCAGAGGAAGGGTGTCGTAATGCATCTGGACCCGCCATTGCCCCACAGGGATAATGGCCCTGATTGCTCCTGATTCCTCGTCTCCCGCAAAAATACCTCATGTAAAATAAGTGACATTTAAAAGGCATCAAGATGTGAAAAGGGAGGCAGAGAGTGTGTGTGTGTGCACACGAGTGAGAGAGAGAGAGAGAGAGAGAGAGAGAGCAAGGGAAGTAGTAATCTTTTCACCTGAATGAGGAAGAGAGGAGGAGGAGGAGGGGAGGAAAAAAAAACGGTCCCTTCTTTGGCTGGCGGGGGAGCGACAGAAAAACGATAAGCCCCTGTGTCGTGAGCTGACCCTCGCTGCTAAGCTTTTTAACTTCCTCCTGTCTGTTCGGCTTTTCTCTTTCCCCACAGAGAGAGAGAGGAAAGCACAGAGAGAGAGAGAGAGAGAGCTCTGAGTGCATGAGTGTGTATGTATGTATGTGTGTGAGTGTGTAGAGGATAGGGCGGTGTGGAGGGGGGCTTGAGCTGTGGCAGTGGGTTGACATTGCTTCTGGGAAGTGCTTGAGTCTGCGTGCTAAAAATCATTTTGGGTTAGATAGAGGCCCCCTGAGCTGGCCCCGGGATATCGGGACGCTCATCTTCGTTTAGAGAGAAAAGCGCCGACGCCAAAGCACAGCCTGCAGGCACCGTGCCTGTCGAGAGAGAGAGAGAGAGAGAGAGAGAGAGAGAGAGAGAGATAGAGGGAGTCTGTATGCTGCAGTGGAGGATACAGCCAGCATATGGTTCTGCTGCACCAGGCTGTGGCCCCACACACGCAGCTTCAGTGCCCAGCCACCCAGACAAGAGTGCATTATGAGTTTCCTCTTTTTCTAATGCCTATACTAAATATTTCAAATGTTTCAGTTCTTCCTTATTTTCATGAAGCATGTTTTAGTAGGCTGCTTGTATTGTTTTCCTTCACACTCACATTTTTCCAGCACCTCGGCTTATTTTCAAGTTTAAATCCGTGTTTATTTTTGTAAGCATCTTTAATGGTCAGAAGGTTGCTCTCTCAAATCTGAGGCCAGTTTAACCTTAGCTTGCCTACCATTCTGTTACCAATCCATTCTGGGACTGTTGCTTTGTCTCTTTGAATTGGAGGTTTCTGTGTGGTGTATTGTAGTGCATACTTTTTAACATATTGGAAAAATGAGTAAATAAAACGTGTCATATCTTGTGCACATTTTACATTTTTCCCCAATATGTAAATTTCGGTAAATAAATAGAACTTTAAGTGTGCAGTTCTCTGTAGTCTTATTTAAACTTTATAAAATGAACAGAGCACAGCATTTGACTGAGAGCTTTGGCGTTTTGTTGTTGGATGCACTGTGCTAGCTTCTGTGCACACATTCAGATGAGAGTTCAGCTTGCTAAGGGCTAAAGGACAAACTGAAGAATGAAATGAATGGAGTTTAGAAATCATGTTATTGGATGTATGGGTGAATGATTGTACATACAGCTGAGACACATCTCTGACTCTGGTGTCCTTCTGTTAAAATCAGGTGGCATTGAGGCTGATGTATTCTCTCTGTCTCTCTGTCTTTCTCTCTCTCTCTCTCTCTCTCTCTCTCTCTCTCTCTCTCTCTGTGCCTGTGTCTCTCTCTCATGTTTTAAGCATCAGGGAGACTGTGCAGGCAGTGGCTCATGAATGTGGTTTTCTCGTGGGTGATGGTCGAGTGTGTTTGCCTTTTGTAGGCAATTTGAAGAGGCCTGTTTTGTTCACTGTTTTTTTTTTTTTCCTTGTTGTGCGGATTTTCACTCATAGTCCTTCAGATTGGTGGTAGTGGTGGTAGTGGTTGTGTGGTGATGGTGGTGTGGGGGGGATCTTGTACTCTCTCAACCTCTTTTTCCAACTCCCCACAGCCCTGTGAGCCCCAGCGCTCACCTTGCTTCTAGTGGCATCATTGCAGCACTTAGGGAAGCAGTAGCCTCGATTTGTATCCAATACTTCTCCCTGCATTAACCATATGTTAATCAAACACAAGACCATTCTTTGTAAATGTTTAACAGTTTACAGTGTTTTTTCAATTCTACCCCTCTGACAAATCATAATCGTTTCAATGAAGTGGGAACCCTCTGCACTGTTAACCACAGTAAATCTTCACAATATTAATTTTCTGCCCAGATTGTGGTGGCGTAATATAAATATCTGAATCAAACCGAACAGTGTTGAGTAAGGATGCAAGGATAATTTTGGCACCCGTCAAAAGTACCACTGTGGCATGTTGTCATGGTTACGATTTAGAAGTAGCCCACCCTTGTCATAAGAGAGAACACTGTCTAGGAGGGTTTTGGCGATTGGTGGTCTGACCACTGTTATAAGTGCTAACGCTTCCTCAACTGAACCCCTAAACCCACTCAGTCTCTCACTCCCACACACACACACACACACACACACACACACACACTTACACACACACACACACACACACACACACACACACACACACTTACACACACACTTTTAGAAGAAGATACACATTAGCTCCTGATGGGCACACATTTTTAGCCTAATGCTACGCTATCCATTCCTGTAGACTGGAATATACTCCAAATAAAGAGGAATAGATATGGATCATGCGTGTAGGCCATAATGAGTGTGTTTCGAACTGTACTGGGCATTTATACCTGTAAAAAAAAAAAGGAATATTTTTCTACTAAAGCTAATTCTCATTCATGATCTCACATATTGGTTTATGGATATGAAGCTATTACTTGCTAAAAATTCATAGTGCACCAATATGGAATTCCTGGACCAATACTACGACTGATAAAAACATCTTGATGTGCTCAGTGCCGTTATCAATATTTTTGATTATTTTTGATTTTTTTGTTTATTTCTTAAAACAAATTTACACTAAAATTCAAGTGTGAAGTGCAGTGAGTGTAGTACAGGATAACAATGGGTTGTAATTTTTTATGTAGTATTTTTTTATGTAGTGTAGTATCTAGTTCGATTAGAGATTACATTCAAGCATGTTAACTTCTGCATGTGTGTTTATTAACATTAGCAGTCTTGGCCCTGAAGTAATTTTGGTCTGCATCAGCTAAAAATATTGCACTAAATGAGAGGTTGTAATTAATACCTATAATTTCACTGTGAGACAATAATATTAAACACTGAGAAAAATGAACACTAATAGTAATATTTAAATATTCCTATTTATTAACAAATAATATAGCGAACATGGATAGATCAGGTACAATAGAAAACAGAAGAGTAAACACTTCTCCAAAAACCTCTCTCCTACTAAAATCATACCCTTTTCCCCTCTCCCTTTCCCCACTTTCCTTTCTTTTTTCCATCCCTATCATTTCTCTCCCTCCATTCCCTCCCTCTCTCCTTAATTGTTTATATACATTAACATTCCCCAAATAAAGCCTGTTCAGGTGACAGGCCTGTAATTTTGCCTGGGTGAGGAGGCAGCAGTGTGAGGCCAGTAATCTTGGCTTGTCACTGCTATGCTAATCAACCAGGCGCAGTTCGTGTGCTCAGCCGGCCGGTCCAGCCTCTGATACGGCTATTAGCGCCGAGGAGACTCGCGATGAGGAGCGGGGCGGAGATTTGCTCTGGAAATGGGGCACTGGCCCTCTGCCTCTCGTTACAGGGCTCGCACCGGCACCCTAATCCAAAAAAACTAGTTTACAAGATAGGTGGAGGGTTTTTCTGCTTGGCAAGCTGTATTTCTCACCTCTGGTTTGGAAAAACACACAGTGGGCCCCTCCTTTGACTGCCAGTTTGGTGAGGAGCCTGAAGCAAGTGTTGCTGTTTATGCATGTAAAAACATTGATGGAGTATATCTTGCTAGAGTAGGCTTTCAAGCTCGGTAGCTAACAGACTAGGCTCCTCCAGTTATTCAGAAACGAGCTCTAATTCTGTCCTTTAATATAAAACTGCAACGTTACTAGAAGCATTGAACTGATTCACTCTGACGTAGAAAATCTCATAAGAAATGAAAGTTACAGTAACAGTGGATGTTTACAGAGCAAATTACAAGGTTTTGCAGAATAAATGGCTATGCAATGATGTATAGCAGGAAACCATCTGGTGTGCGAATATGTGAATTTATGTAAAAATATTTGAAAATCTGATAAATATGATTACTCCAGGGCTAAGCTTAACATGGTCACTGCAGAACTATAACAGAACAGCACTATACAACAAATGTAAAATATGACATAAAAAGCAACACATTTTTCTGAAGCTATTGGATCACCATTACAAATTTTACAATTTTAATGTGATAAATTACTATTTATTTCTGAATATAGTATATTGGAGTAAAAGGAAATAGTTTGTACACTTTCTGTCAATCCACTAGTATGTATTTTTGCAAGGCCCTAGGGCTTTCACTCATTAGGCCTTAATCCCAGTCAGGTGTAGACGATTCTGTAGTGTAATAAATTATGTGACCCTTCAAACCTCACAAGTGGCGCACTTACACTCTGCAGCCATGGGCTTATCTAAGTGGCTGAGTAAGGGACTGAAACCTAACCAGAAGCTAACCAACTCATACAAAGCAGCAGGAAAGTATAGAAGATATCTAAACAGTTAGTACTTCCAATTTTCACTTTCCAAAATGTAACTTTCCTTAAGAAATTGATGTTAAGTAAGAGCTGACTGTTGAAGTCAAAATGTCTGAATGACTTGTCAGGTTTGCAAAGCAATACAATCACATCACTGCCAAGGACCACCAGGGAGACCTGATTGGAACATGATTTCCAAACTCAAATACTGACCAATGAATATTTCCAAACTAGAAGTGTTCTGCAAAGGGGAAAAAAATAAATCTATAATCCAAAGTCTGTATGCTGGTTACAAAAATATTTGGAGGCTTTGATTTCAGTCGATGCGGAGCTTGATAAGTACTGACTGAAAGATTGCCCAGATTTGTGCATATGCCACATTTTTTGTTTCATTTCTTTCCAAAATGTTAAATTCAGAATATTAGTAAAATTGTTTTCAGATATGTGGCATATGTAAGTTTGTTCCATCCAGAAGTTACTTTTGCCTAAAAATTAAGGAATTCAACAAATAAAATGAGCAAACAGTCAGCTATAGTTACACGCTGTATGGTTTTCCACAGATCAGCTAATATATACCTTGTGAGAGGAGTTGTGTGCATGTGTATGTAGTCACACACTTCTTTTTTTAGACCAGGGTAAGTACTGTCTTCTCAGAGGCGCCGCTCAGTGGCCCTTGTTATCTGTGCGGCTGTGCGAGTGTGAGAGTGTGTGTCCAGTAATCCTGAGCGGGAGTAAAGTAGCGGTGTGAGGGAACAGATTGGCAGTTGATCATGCTGAAATGCGCTCTTATCCGTTATTGGATCTGAAATGGAGGAGGCTTAAGAATTATCGGAGGCCAGCGTTAATGTGGAGATCATCTGGAGAAAGCTCGAGGCCGCCTGGCAGCCTGCACACACACACACCTCACACAACAGGCATGTAGCTTCTCTTTCTTTCTTTTCTCACTCTGACCAGCTTCTTCTATCTTACAATGTGGATCTTCATCTTATTTTGGCTTTTTTTTTTTACTGGATCCAAACATCACATTCTTCCTGTAGCAATTCTGCATTTATATTTTCAAATCAAAATCAGGTCAAGTGTCTTTAAAGCAGTCTTATCCGGTTGTTGGCTTGGACCTTTTTAAGCTTCTTACTATCATTTCTGTGTAAAGTTCAAAGATTTCTCTTTTAGTCATACTAGTAAGAAAACAATGGAATTCCAGAGGGTTATGTGTGGCTGTGAATGCCTGTGTGTGTGTGTGTGTGTGTGTGTGTGTGTGTGTGTGTGTGTGTGTGTGTGT
>JBBPCY010000150.1:11162813-11174153 GCA_037974405.1 Brachyalestes nurse | reverse complement strand
CGCCAGGGCTGCCCTTTGTCACCGATTCTGTTCATAACTTTTATGGACAGAATTTCTAGGCGCAGCCAGGGTGTTGAGGGTGTCCAGTTTGGTGACCTCAGGATTGGTTCTCTGCTTTTTGCAGATGATGTGGTTCTTTTGGGTTCATCAGGCCGTGACCTTCAGCTCTCACTGGTGCAGTTCACAGCCGAATGTGAAGTGTCTGGGATGCGAATCACCACCTCCAAATCTGAGACCATGGTCCTCAGCCGGAAAAGGGTGAAGTGCTCTCACCGGTTTGGGGATGAGATCCTTCCCCAAGTGGAGGAGTTTAAGTATCTCGGGGTCTTGTTCACGAGTGAGGGAAGGATGGAACGGGAGATCGACAGACGGGATGGTGCGGCATCAGCGGTGATGTCGTGGTAAAGAACGAGCTGAGCCGAAAGGCTAGGCTCTCAATTTACTGGTCGATCTACGTTCCTACTCTCATCTATGGTCACAAGCTGTGGGTAGTGACGGAAAGAATGAGATCATGGATACAGGTGGCCGAAATGAGTTTCCTCCGTAGGGTGGCTGGGCTCTCCCTTAGAGAGAGGGTGAGAAGCTCAGTCATCCGGGAGGAGCTCAGAGTAGAGCCGCTGCTCCTCCGCATCGGAGGTGTTCCGGGCATGTCTCACTGGGAAGAGACCTCAGGGAAGACCCAGGACACGCTGGAGCGACAATGTCTTTTGGCTGGCCTGGCAACGCCTCAGGATCTCCCTGGAAGAGCTGGATGAAGTGGCTGGAGAGAGGGAAGTCTGGGTTTCCCTGCTTAGGTTATAGCCCCCGCGACCCGTCTCCAGTTAAGCGGGAGATGATGGATGGATGGATGGAAAAAAAAAAAGAAATCTACCTTGAAACCAAATAAGGCAACAACAAACAACAGAATAAAAAGTAATTAATTCTGAAAAAAATGCTGAAATAAATGAACAAAAACAGAGATATAATAAAATAGCTACATTCTTTGTTCAAGTGCTGCAGTTTGTTAATAGTAGGTGATAGATGTGGATAGTCATTCATACGTATACGGAGCATTTCAAACTTGGCTCTGTCAGTCTGATTTCAGAATTATCCAATATACCACACCTAATTTGTATTTTCTGGAAAAAAATCCTATTGCCCATAAAATGCTTCATGCCTGCCCCACTTCAGGGGGTGCTAGCATGAAGAGACTCTTCCAGCTAGGGACACAAGCCTCTTATTCCATATCAGCCACGTGGGCTTCAGTCATACCAAGTTTCATATGAATGGTAAAGTTTATATCATCAACCAGTCAGTGAAAATAAAAGAAAGAAATAAAAAAAAAATAACATAAGAAAAACTTATATGACCACTCTGTGCTGCAGCTGTGGTCATAATGACATCACAACAGCAATAACAGTCTCAGGAACACAGTGATACTTACTCTGTCTCACTCTCATTTTTTCACTCATTTTCTCATGATAGTGCTTCTGATGTGAGTTTTGTGGACAGAGTATGTGTGAATGTGTGTGTGTGTGTGTGTGAGTGAGTTGATGATGATGTGATACGCAGCATGTATGACCTCTCCCCCAGTGGGCTTCTCCTGATGAGATTACACTGTAAGCTCTGCTCTATCTCCTTAGCGGCTGATCGCACCCGTGTGACACACTTCCCTAGCCTCTCTCGCCATGCCCTCCTCCATCAGTGGCACTCTGAACCACACCCCCATGCTATATAGATTGGATTTGCTGTGACCAGTTGGTGTGGAGAGGGAGCAGACTGGAGAAGAAAAAGGAGAAATCCTAATTGAATTAGCTTAAAACTGTGGCCCAGTCTATTAATAGATGGACTACTGTCAGTCCTGCTGTAGAGCACGCTGGGTGGAGGCTCATTGGGAGCTGTGGCTACAGGTTAAAAGCCTTCTTATTGATTGTCTGTGGGGAAGCTTTGCATGACTTGGTTTTGCGCTTGCTGGTAATCCGTGTATGAGAGAGCGATAGGAGGGAGAGCGGGTGGTATGTAGGGTATGCATGGTTTGACATCACATACAATAAAAAAACATCTTTCATTATGGGCATGTTGAGAAACATAGATGTAGCAAAACGACTGCATGAAATTCCAATCACATTAAATATCTCCTCTTCCTCTTAAGAACATAAATGTGGTATCGATGGAAACTTGGTGGCTTCACATGCTTCATTGCGTTTGACCTGTAGTGCGCAAGAAAAAATTACAGTATTAGATGTACAGAGCACTAGTGTGATATTGTCAGTCATAAGATGAGCCATTAATGAGCTGTTAAAGGTGCGCTGCACTTAATAGAATTTATGAGTGTGGGTTTAGGGCTGTGGTTCCCAAACTTTTTTTCCTTAAAGCCCCCGTTGCCTGTGTCCAAGACAAGCCAGGCCCAACAACCCCAACTCCTATAGCATAGACTCACAAAAAGAATAAAGTGATTAATTACAAACTTTCATTTGCAAAAAATAAACAGCGGTTGTAGGTTTTTGTTATTATACTCTTATACACACACACACACACACATACACAAACACTTTTACATTTCTCAGACATTGGGATTTTATTAATTTAATGTGTACAAATATAATTTTGGTAACCTCAGTGCAGACCCCCCCTAAGGGGGGCCCGGACCCCAGGTTGGGAACCACTGGTTTAGAGGCAGGAGTGTTTTTTTTGTATGAAAGCCAGCATTTGCCTTGACTTCTGTGTCAGATGTGCGTGGTGTTATTGAGAAGAACAGACGAGCTGGTCTCTTCGACTCCACCAACGTGTCCAGCAGGTGAGCTCCATTATAAGAAAACAAGCAGGCTTTCTGGTGACTGACCATTAGACCATAGGGAAAATCTGTATCATCAACATTCACTCAGCATGCAGTTTAAATTCAGCTAAAAAAGAATATAAGTCTACCTTATGAGGTTTCTGATCTTGCCTTTTCAGGGCAAAGAGTGTCAGCTACAGAAATTAATAACTTAATGATGAAGTATGTGTTATATTTTAAAGTACAGTGACATTACCCTTAAAATCTGGGCTATATTGCAATAATAATTGTAACTGTGGAAAAACAACAGTTTTACTATGTTCAATACACTGAGGTCTAGATGTACGTATGATATATTTGGACTGCAGTGTGTGTCATTTTATATTCAGTCCAATTCCCTGCCACATACTGGTTGACAAAATTTTCCAGCACCCCATGTGTTGACTGTATCTGTCATCTGAGTGATGACAGACAGAGCACAGTTCTCAAGCACTAAGTGCAACATGGTTTGCTTCACTTGCTAATAGTGTAATACACACGTTTATTTTGGTTAAGTTCATTTGGGCCATGGACTAATACGTTATTCAGCTGTAATTGCGTATTATTTCAGTTGCCCACATGAGAGCTCTGTGCCTATCAATAAACTATCATTCTATTCATTCTATTTATAATATCTATTCACTTTAGCCTGATCATTGACATTCTATAATGTTTGAACTTCCAGAAGAGAGACAAATTGAATTAGACCTGCAATTATGATTCATGAATGAATCAGTCATTCTTATGTTATGAATATACAGCAGTCATGTGACAAGTGATCAAAAACTCAGACAAAACGTCCGTAATTATGATTAATTAATGATTCAGTAGTTCCTACAGGTGCAGCTGTCATATGACAAGTGAATGAGAGACTCTGACCTGAAGATTCATAGCTAAGATTTAAGTATGAATCAATAGTTTTTATATTTTTATACAGTCATGTGATGAGTGAGTGGAAGACCCACCCCAAGACTTTGTAGTTTTGATTTGTAAACAAATCAGTTGTTTCTGAAAGAAAGACCCATTTATGAATGAGCCTATAGCTAAGCTGTCACAATTCAGATGAATGAAACAAGTTGTACACTGCTTATAACCTATGGATATACACTAAATGGACAAAAGTATTGGGACGACTGACCCGGGCCTTTAATGACATTGAATTCAAATATATAAACATTAATCTGGAGTTGGTCCCCCCTTTGCAGCTATAACAGCTTCCACTCTTCTTGGAAGGCTTTCCACAAGATTTTGGAGTTTCTGTGGGGAATTTGTGCCCATTCATTCTGTAGAGTGTTTATGAGGTGAGTCCGAGGGTGGGCACGGCACCCTAAAGCCCACCCATGACGCCGGGTTTGTAAGACACTGATATTGAATGAGAAGGTCTGGCTCACAATCTCCATTCTAGTTCATCCCAAAGGTGGTGGATGGGGTTGAGGTCAGGGCTCTGTGTGGGCCAGTCAAGTTCTTACACACAGAACTCATCCAGCCATGTCTTGATGAAACTTGCTTTGTGCACAGCGGCACAGTCATGCTGGAATAGAAACGAGTCTTCCCCAAACTGTGTCCACAAAGTTGGAAGCATGGTGTTGTCCAAAATGTCTTTGTATGCTGAAGTATTAAGATTAAGGACAAGTAAGAGGTCTAGCACAAACCCTGAAAAACAGGTGTTTCTCAATACTTTTGTCCATATAGTGTACATAGATGATGCATTTTATGTAAAGCTATACTTTGTGGTTGGTGCAGCACAGAACATTTGGCTTAGGAGTGATCCACATGTGGGTTTACAGATATGTAGCACTATTGTAGAACGGAGCATGCTCTAAACTCAGAGGTTTTTAATAGAACAATCAAAAAAGGTTTCCTGCTAGACAACTGCGTTAGCTTCAGTCTCATTTATGAAATAGAAAAGAACAGCTGTATAACCAGCTGTTGGTCACTGAATATATATTAATATATATTACAAATATATGTAAATAGATAGTTTAAAAAATCAGCAACATTCAGAAATATCTGATGATTATAAAATTTCTGGTGAAAATCGATGGAGTAAAAAGAAACTTACTGCAGATTTAAAGTTTAACTGAGAAGTCACAGTTCACAGCCTTCTTTTAAAACAAAATTTACAACAGATTTAATGTCTTTGGTCAACATCTAACCATATACGTGCAACACTTCTTATATCTGTGTAAATGAAGTTACATGACAACTAGCTGTAGCCTATTTTCGTGTTATCAGTATGTAATTAGAGGTCAGTTACAGTTGATTTGGTGTTTAGTGTTTGGGGGGCACAGAGCAGCATAACAAGGAGATACTGCTGCTCTCCCTCCTTTCAAAGAGGAAGTCAAAGGAAAGGGACACATTTTTTTTAACAAGGTATTTTTATAGTATAAAGATGCTTGCTATTACATTGTGAATAATATGTATATATTCTTAATGCTGGACTACTTCTCCCCACTGCTATGCCTAGATTTCTGTTATCTGGGCCAAAGATCATCAGATAATTCAATATAGCAGAAACTGTTATCAAAGCCTGAAATTGTTGATTTCTTTCTGTACGTTTAAGAATGTGGCGTAATCCACAGGCTTTCAAGCTTGACTTTAGTATGTGAAGGAAAGACTTGTTCGGTGGGCTGTCTGTGTTCTTCTGTTTAAGACCGTTATCACTGATCCTGGTGAAAGGGGTCACATGACTTCAGGTTGCCTCCCTAACTAGGTGTCAGCACCACTGATTGAGAGCTAGCATCACACATCCCGACAGGGTGATGAGCCTCTTTCCATGATTGAGGCCTCCATCACAACAACACACATGCCTCCCACGTTTCCCACAACACCGCTCACAATCTGCACACCGCTATTCAAATGCATTATCACCTAAAGTAATTTTAGTGTTCAGTGATCTAACCACTCTCCTCTCCTCTCCACTCTCTCTCTCTCTCTCTCTCTGTATCTCTCTCTCTCTCTGCACACCTCCCTCTTCCCTCTGTATTTACCCTGGGCTGATGAAGTACAAGAGTAAACGTATAATTAGCCTGCATTACTTTGATTGTTTTCTTTAGAGATTAGGCTTCCTGTCAGAGCGCGCTTTGAGTGGGGTGAAAGTCGTGTTTGATTGGACGAGGGAGGGGTTTGTGGGGGGGGTTCTCTTTCTCAACCCAGTGAATAAGCGCCCTGGCCCCCCGCTGAGAGAGGAGATTGTATTTCCACAAGACATAATTTTTGTTTACTGACTGTTAATAATGGCTAATTAATAATCAGATTCGCCAGCCTGAAAATCGGCCCTGGCACTTAAGGAGGAGATAGGTGGCGTGAAGATGAGAGAGAGGGAGAGAAGGAGACAGGGAAAGAAAGAGAGAGAACAGTCTTAAATAAAGTGTCAAGTGTTGTAACAGTCTCTGCTTGATTCTGGATAGCCTGCTTTGGGTGGGTGTAGTGGCCTTATAACAGGTCTGCACTGTTTGGTGATTTGCCTGCTCAAACACACCTGTTTCAGCTCAGCTGTTAGTTACTGCACAGTCCCCAAACTGTGCTGAACTGTGACAGTCCAGACCAGAACCAGAACCAGTACATTCTCTTTTTTCATTTTGGTCCCTCTGTTTATTGCTATTATTGTGTTCTTCTTTCTCAGGGTGGTCAGATGGGACAGTGAGGTGGACGTGTCTGCTGTGGAGGGCCGCTTTGACATAGTCATGTGTGCTGACTGGTAAGTTACCAATCACCAGTTCTTCATGTCTGCCCAGACCTCAGTCATGCCAGTGTTAGCCTCCATTTTGAGTTCATTTTACCAATACTGTGAAACTTATATCCAGTTGAGTTCATTTCATCTCAGTTCCGTTCATCTCTGTTCAGTCAATTCAACTCAATTCAGCAAGGACATGCATACCTTTGTGCTACTGTTGCCTGGTATTGGCCCTTCATTGACTAAGCTGCCCCTCTGAAGGATTTTGCTAGCTGGGGTTAGCCATTAGTAGCGCTAGCACATCATTGCTGAAGTCAGACCAAATTAAATTGTCAAATTATTGTAAAGTAGAAAACAATGTCAGATAGACAATTTGCAGAAAGATGTCCAGTTATTTTCACTTACACTTTTTTATGTGATTGTCCATCACATATTAGAATTATATATGTTAGACTGAGAATTCTATAAACCCCTGTGTGATGGTAACTGTAGATGGTTACAAAGATCTTTGTCTCAGTACCTTGTGATAAATGTCAGTAAGTTTGTACTATGACCTTACATGGCACTTTGACCTGGCTATTTAGTCTGTTTTATTTGTGTAAGCTCAGATTACTCAAAATTGTGAAAAGGGTTAAGGTGTTAAACTGTAGGCTTATTATTTGGTTATTAAAAATAAAACCTTTAGTAATTTAGTCCTTACTTCCTATCTATTTTTATCTATTATTATTATTTATTTACTAAGTCATCATCTTCAAGGCACAGAAGAAATTATTACTATATGTATGCAAACCCACTCTCTAATTAGTTTACACACATTTACAGGTAGCATGGCTCTTTGTGCCATCCCTGCTCTCAGAACCGTGTACCAAATATCATATCTCACACTTTAGCAGCTTTTCCAGCCGCAACTTGTCCACACCCTCAATAACGGTGCACGGCTCGTTGGCCCGGTGACGGTGCGCTAATATCCCTGCATGTGGCGCTTATCAGATGGCAGCCGTCAGCCCCAGGCTGGCACCATGTTACTTCCCCTCGGCTAACTCCGCCAGGCATTTCCATTTTTCCCCAAATTGCCTCTTTTTTCATGCTCGGCGTCCCAGCAAATGGATGTCTTAGGCAAATTGCAAATAATTATGCCCATGTGAGGAGCAGGGAGAGAGAATAACACAAACATTTCAATTAGACCGCTTCTTAACATAGATCGCACTGCTGATTTGTTTTTTTTTTTCTTTCCCTCACCATCCTTATGCTGTGTGCTTCCTCACGTAGAGGTAAAACGGTCTGTGAAGTTCAAACCTGATTTTTACTAATTATGTAATACAACTGATGTTTCATTACTCTCAGGTACATTAGCTGGTTAGATTAGATTGGAATTCCTGTCTCTGTTTATTGGCCACTGATTGGCAATTAAAGCTTCAGTGTAAAATATGCTGAATCAAAATTAAGAGACAGGCTTAAAAAAAATTGCAGAACATTTTGAATCTCTTTCATTTTTTCTTAACCATTCAAAGTGGACTATAACAAATGAGAGGTGTAATTTGTTACATATTATTTCTCGCCTCTTATAGCTCATTATAATTCCTTAAGAAATACATACAGATTCTAAACTGCAGAGTAACATCCGTCTTTGTGAGTAGAAGAGGAATTAAAGATGATTGTAAACCTCTTTACTTTTTACAATGCTTTTGCAATGATGGTTTCAGATTAGAACCTGTCCATACAGAACATATGAAGAACGTGTATAGAATCTAAATGTAATTCATTAATTAATCCTGTAATTGTTGTTACATTTAAATTATATTGTATAAATTATATTGTAATTATATAAATAGTTATAGTAATAATAATCTTAACAATATTCTAATATAGGATTAGTACATGTACGTGAACCAGTCATGCTCTGGGTTTGAACCTCTTAAAAGCAATCTGTGGAACACAGCATGTAGCATTTAGGTAGAATGTATGTGTGTCAAATTTTCTCTTATCTCTTCTGTGTTATTGTTCACGCCATATCTGCATCCCTGATGCTCCTCTTATAACATTTTAAAAGGACAAACTTCACAAGCTGTTTCAGCTGTCAAAGACTATTATGTAATTAAGTGCTTATTACGTGCCCTAAACCTTGTCTAAGGTGTCCTCGACGTAACGTGTCCAGAAGAGTGTGGAGCATGTAGCAGGCAGGGCAGCGATACCTGCGCTTACTCTGATGAGCACAAAAACCCCGCACAGCCTACTATTATTCTAATGCCACACAAATGGCAGCTAATACGCACGTGAAATGAACAGTAGTGGGCCAGCATGTGGTTGATTTGTGTGTAAGTGTGTGTGTGTGTGTGTGTGTGTGTGTGTGTGTGTGTGTGTGTGTGTGTGTGTGTGTGTGTGTGTGTGTGTGTGTGGGGGGGTGTGTGTGTGTGTGTGTGTGTGTGTGTGTGTGTGTGTGTGTGTGTGTGTGTGTGTGTGTGTGTGAGTGAAGATGACTCACACGGCAGTGGCTGTCCCCCCGTCGCTCCAGCCGGTGACTTGTCTGTAATTGCCGTCGTCAGGAGAGTGATCTCTCTGCGATTAATGAACATTGTGCCGACGATCACCTACGAAAAGGTCAACAGCCGTACTTCTGCTGCCATTAATTATAGTCTTTCAGGCAGGGGCCCAGTAACGCTTCAGCCGCCGGCGAGACCTTCACACCAGGAAGAAAGACAGAAAGAGGCACAGTCAGATTTCCTGCGTAATCTTAAAGTATAAAGCAAGAAAGCATGTAACAATACACTTTATTTCTCCTGCTTGTCAAGACTGCCCCCACTTACGACTGCCGGTATGAGAGTTTTCCATAATGTCATTTTGTAGATAGGAGCAAAGAAGGACTAAATATTAAAACTATTAAGACTTCTTAGGATGCTGTTCGTATTATTTTTAATATTCAAACGTATTATTTAAAGGGATAGCATTCAAATGTTCTAATGGTTTAGTAGGTGAGATTTTTAACATTTATTGTGTGCAATTGGCAGAAAATGTGTTTTAGGCTTATATGACATCAGTGCGCCTACAGATTGATAACTTAAAGACACACAACTTGTACTCTGTACAGAAATGCCATCTTTTTTATTTGAAATATCTGTATCAGGTTTTTTTTTGTTTTAAAAAATCCAGACATGGATGATTTTATTTTTTAATTTTAAACAGTGCACGTCTTATTTGAATACTACAATAAGAGGATGAACACCAGGTTGAGCTGTGTACCAAGGTAACCAGTGTTTCCCACACATAGACTTTACCTGAGTGGGCCACCCAGGTACATTAACGGCCACTAAAGTGTTTGGAAAGAGAACGGCATTCATGATTGATTAACAAGACAATATCCCTCATTTGTGAGGTGGATTCAACACCCCAAAGGAAATGATTCAAGAATTGACACATGAAAACTGAAAGTCTCCACAGCCCCCTCTGGCCCACAAATGAAAACAACCACAAGTATTTCAGATAACCAAGTGCATCTGAAGACTTTCATTCCCAAATGCTGGATTTCTATTTGGAATTTGAATATGAATTTTGGATATGAAGAACTTGGATATGAAAATATGAAGAACTTGGATATGAAAATATGAAGAACTTGGATATGAAGAACTTGGATATGAAAGAATAAAAACTTGATGTGTAGTACAAAACACAAGTTTATTTCTCCACTAAAAATGGGTAATCATCATATGGTATTGATATTTCTTGTACGTGGTAAGCCCGCTTCCAGTATTCATGAAACTAGTTTTTATTGTATTTTGAGTGGGATGTGCCACAAAGACTGCCAAAACTCTGTTGGCCTAAGGCCCTCCCGGACTGGAATTGAAAGCCCCTTATCTAACATTTTTATTATTAGTAATAATGTCAGACCAACCCTGTCCTTTTTAGCGTGTGATAGCGACTAGACTGGTTAAAGTAATTGATATCAAACTAGTTAATTCACTGACTATAAACATTTGTAACGTCATTATGCCTCCTGACTAAAATCCCAGCTTACTTTGTATCATGACATCTCTCTCTTATGTTATTTTGTAGTTAGGCCAGGAAGAATGGCCAACGTTGGCACTTCTTCCATTTTTGACTATTCTTTCAGAGGTTAAAGCTCCCAATATTCTTCTAGTGAAATAGACTTTCAAAAACAAAAAAGAGTGACAGTGATGCAGTAGTTTGAGTTTGTATGGTGCGATATGCAAAAGTTGATAAACGGAACCCATATTCAATATGTTGTTTGTTCTGAGACCATCCCTGACTCCAAGTGGTTCACATGTAACATGTTTGCCTTTCATCGCTGCATGTAGTTCATCTTAAGTTTCAGTTTGACTGATTGTTTGCCGGTAGCTTGATATTTCTTTTGGTTCTTTCATCGTTTGAAGTGTACTGCCAGCTTAACGTAGCCAAAACAGTTGCTGCTGTTGACCAATGATTCGTGTGTAACAGTTCACCAAAGTTGAGGGGGAAAAAGAATCAGAAATCTGTGACATGAAACTGAAATGAATGAGTTGCTGTCAAATCGCTGTCCAAAGCTAGTGTGACTGGGCCTTAATACGTATACAACCACAGGAACAGAGGATCTTCTGTTGCGCACATACACAGACGGCTCAGTGGTGTAATCTTGGCAGTGCTGTAAGACTGATGCGGAATTCCTGCAGAGGCCTTGCTGTTGTTACTGCGACTGCGGCTGCCTGGCTAGCACTGTGCCTGGCATGTCTGCCTCCTCTAAGCTGCCTGTGTGTGGGCTCCAAGATAAAGCCTTTGTGTGTGTTTTTGTGTGCGCGCGCGCGTGCGTGTGTGTGTGTTGTACGTGTGTGTGTGTGTGTGTGTGTGTGTGTGTGTGTGTGTGTGTGTGTGTGGATTCTAA
>JBBPCY010000150.1:11139129-11149741 GCA_037974405.1 Brachyalestes nurse | reverse complement strand
TGTGTGTGTGTGTGTGTGTGTGTGTGTGTGGGTGTGTGTGTGTGTGTGTGTGTGTGTGTGTGTGTGTGTGTGTGAGTAAGAGTGAGAGACACAGAGAGAGACGGAGAGAGATTTTGCATGGAAAAATATATAAATGTGTGTGCTTCTTGGCTATGTCAGCAGGATATTACAGCTGTGTGTGTGATACCAGGGCAAAATGAAGTAGCCCCTTCAAATGTGAAGATGATTAAGGCGCAGTTGTTGTCTTCTGATGAACACCCAGGCCTGTGTGTACTGTATGGTGTGTGTGTGTGTGTGGGTGGGTGTGGGTGGGTGTGGGTGGGTGTGTGTGTGCGTGGGTGTCAACACATGTTCAGCACTAACCTTCTCATTTGAAGGTGTGCACTCTTTTATTTTGGTTACTAAAATTAAGGTTACGGTTACGGTTAGAGTTAGGCTATGACAATTCCCTATTAAATATAGTTACATGTTTTCCCTGTCACATTTAAGTTTTGTAACTTCTTGTTTGAAATTTTGGACACATGACCTGACCTTTATGCTGTGTAAATAATTTAAAGTTATAGGGCGGATGTCGTATATACAATACAATACAGCTGACATGATGACTCGGTTAATTTGTTCATTCCTTTAAAAAAAGAAACAATTTAAATATATGTTCCTAAAGAATTGTATTGGGGTTAAACATGGACTCTTGAAGTCACGTTTAGTAGTTTCAACATTCTCCACAAGAGGGAGCTATTAGAGTCCAAATTAACATGAAAGAAAGCACTGAAAGAGAGGAAACCCACACCAACATCTCACTGATACACCTTTGTAGTGTACTAGTGTATATGAAGAAGTTAACGTATATCAAATTAAAGTAAATGTTTACTGTTAAAAGTTATATGAATACTCAGTTACTAATATAATGAAAAAGGATTGCCTGAAATACTTTAAAGTATCTGAGAAAATAAGATAATGGTAATGTTGTCATGATAATTCACCTTATATATCAGCCTGTGGTGGGTTAGCTACAGATTCATGCTGAAGTTATAAAGAGTGTATCAATCTGAACTGCTTTTTGGTTGAGGCACAACAAAGGGTAGCCAGTCAGAAAGGATCTCATTTACATAAATCAGTCTTAAGCAGTAACAAAAACATTTTGTGTAATCCCAAGGGAAAAGAGAGGTTGGGAAACGAAACAATAATGTTTCGCTGCATTTATGTATTCATTCTAATGTTATATTGAAGGGTAAAGCACACTTTTCCAAATAGTTTTCTTGTCTGCATAAAACTTTTGGACGGTGCTGTTTTTGTATATCTCCATGTAAATTGCATACATGTATGTGTGACAAACATAATATACTTTCCACTGTTCCTCCCAGTTTTTTTTCCAGAAATTTACTTGCATTATTATTTGTGTGTTTGTTTGTGAGTGTGTGTGTTTTCACACCCCCATGTGTCTCTCACTCCTCAGCTGCAGTCTCTGATGTCTTGGAGATTGAGGCGTTTCCTTTGACCCCCAAAACCTCCTCATCCAGACAGTGTGGGGTGTTGGTGGAAGACAGGATTGTGTTTGCATTTGTAGGGGTGTGTGGGGCTGTGCTGTGCTCTCAGCAGTGCGGGGCTGCGGCAAGGGGGCTGCGTGTTATCCTCTTATCCCCACTGTTCTGGAATAGAGCCTCAGCAGCTGGAGGACTGCAAGCCGCCTGATAATGCCGCTATTTTCCTCCCGCCCGTCTTAATCTTGTTACTCAAATGGTGGTAAAGAGAGTCATGAATTTTAATTCTGACAGCTTCCCCCAATACATACACACAGCACATACACAAACACATCACACATCCTCCACACATTAACCTTACCCCTCCAAGTCCTTCTCTTTTCCATCCACCAGAGTGTGTGTTCTCCACTTGTTCATCCATCCTTTCGCACCCTCCTTTCAACCATCTGTCCACCCGTTTCTGAGGTCAGCGATTCAAACCTGCTGATGTTCAGTCAATCGCTTCTTCTCGCAGAATCAGCTCAGAAGATGAAGAAAAAAAGAAAAAGGGGGAGGGCAGCGGAGGAGCAAAAGTGGCAATAAAATAAATGACTTGCATCTCGGCAGCCGTGCGATTAAAACATACGAGCCGATTTATCCAGCCACCCATAAGGCTGATTAGCGGCCTCTGATCAGGAGGAACAGCTTTGCTTGTTAAACTTTTCACCTTTGCAAGCTCACAGTATTTTTCAAACTTTCTCTCACTCTTTTTTCTTTTTTTCTCTCTCTCTATCTTTCTCTCCCTCTCTTGGTCACCCTAAGCGTCTTGCTTGTATCACTTTCTGTCTTTCTTATGCCTCATTTTCTCTTTTACCCCCCACTCTTTCCTTCTTGTTTCCCTCTCTGTCTCTTTCTTTTGCGCTCTCTTTCTCCTAAGCTTCTTTCCCATATCGCTTGCTTAGTTTATGATTTTTTTACTCACTCTGTCTGTCTTTCTCTCACACTGTCTCTCTGTCTCTCTCTCTCTCTGTCTCTCTTTCTCTCTCACTATCTGTCTGTTGGTCTGTCTGTCTGTCTCTCTCTCTCTCTCTCTGGGGTGTGAGATTTGAATGTGAATGTGTTGGTCCCTGCAGTGGGTTTAGTGTTGGCCGGCTGGCCGCCCTGATTACTGAGGGGTCACAGGTTCAACCACCGGCCGCTGTGTAGAGAGAGTGGAAGGAGAGATAACAAACATGAAGGGCAAGGGGGGAGTCTTTCATCTGTCCTCCTCCAGCCACTGAGGAAAGTGGGAGAGTGAGTGTATTGGAGAGCAGTATACACATGTCATGAGAGTGTTGGTACACTTTATCTACTGTAGCTGTGCGCCCCCCCCCCCAAATCCATCTGCACTCTCTCAACCAATAGGGTGTGCATTTACTGATATTAGTTATAAAGTCCTCTGTGATGATGATTTGTCAAAAGGGGAGCATTACCCCAATAATGGCAATAACTAAACAATTTTATTAATTTATTATTTCTCACGCATCAGTGAAACATGTGGAGAAATTCTGTCAAAATTGCAGATTCTAAGCTGTATAGTTTATATATAATTTATTACGTAACCTGGCCTCACTTTCACTTAGATGTACTTTATGCACTTCATTGTACTGTTAACACTTGTGACATTTTGTTTTAGTCATCAGTCTCGAGCTAGATATACCGATGCACAGATAATGCACAACAAAAGTACATCAGCTCTGATGATTTCATTTGTCATGATACTGAAACTTCACTAAAACGTACTGATCAGTTGACCCTATTATTAAACAGTCAAGCTGTAATAGCCGTTTCACCCATTTTTATTATAGTTGAACAATGTGATTGTTGGCTTTACTTAATGTTGGTGTACTAAATATGACTGCCTCTTTTATTTTGCAGCTAACTGTAGAAGTCAAATAATTAAATTGTAATGAGCTAACAATTTAAGTGGAGTTCTGTTTCCCACCTCAGAAAACACCTATTCAATTTCAGGTTCTGTACCTACTGCATATATTCTGTCAGAGACACAGCATTTTTATATGGGCTGTTTTAATTGCAAATTGTTTACAGCAAATAATCTTGTCTTTGCAAGTAAAATCATCTTAAAGCTAAGCAATATATTATAAAATTGGCCAATATAAGATTGAATATTATAGGATTATTTGTAAATGTATTTCTGAACTAGTAGTAAGATTTAGTGAAATTGTCTTGCGCAACTGGCAAGTTTCAAGAACGGACACTTCAAGCAAGCAAAATTATCTGCCAGTGGATTAAGACATTAGATAAAATTACTTAAACCGTATAGATGTATAGAAATAGGGTGATAATATTTAATCTATAATTTATAACAATTTCATAATCAATATATAATTTGCAAGATGATACATTTATAATCAGTTATCTTAGATATATTACATGAATTTAGAAAATTTTCACATCAAGATATGATTTTGCACATTTTCCTCCACAACATGCAGCCCTAGTGATAACTACTTCAGCCTACACTACTTCACACTACACTGTTTGGAATGTCTTCAGTTGTAATATGTGGCCCAGTTATGTGTTTGCATTAGTTTTGTACTAGTGGACTGCTGCTTGCTGACCATTGCTGACAATTGCTTGCGCTTCATTTCTTTCCTTCCCTGTATATGTGGGCTTCTCCTTCAGAGCCCAGCCTTCTCTGAAGAGTGTGTGCATGTCAGCTTTGGTGGCTGTATTGAGGCTCTGATTTTCATAACCGGATTGCACAGCGCTCATGGCGGAGTATGTGGGCCGGCCGATTGGCTGGGACAGGGCAGGGCTGCCGGGCAGCTGGCAGGCCCGCTGGCAGAAAGGAAGAGGGTGGCAGTAATGCTGCATTTCGGCTGTTAGCAGAAAGTGGTGCCTAGGGGCCTGTAGCGCCGCCAAGGATTTGCTGATGTTCTTCATGCAGACACCTCGGCTCTAAATGAGTCATTGGGAAGCAGTTAGTGTGCCTGTCCCTATTTGCTCACTGTTTCTCGGGTGTTGTTGAGATGAGCCTTGTACAGCTCGGGTGGAAGCAACAGGAGTACAGACAAGATGCAAATAAATCAGTGTTAGCACTTAGCCTCTTTCCCCAGTAGTCATTCAGCCAAGACATTGGGCTCTAAAGTTTGTTTCTTTCGTTTTGCCCTGGAGATACAAGGCTATTGTAAGCAATGTAAAGTGGCCCCTTATAGTCGCAAGAACTTCTTTCACAAGAACTTCTTTCTCTGCATTTAACCCATTCACCAAGTGAAGCAGTGGGCTGCCACCAACAAGGCGCACCCAGGAAGCAGTATGTGGGGACGGTACCTTGCTCAGGGGTACCTCAGTGGTGTCACTAGCAGAGTTGGGATTCGAACCCACAACCTTCTGATTGCAGGGGCCACCAGCTGTCACAATGTAGTAGCTGGTTGGCCTAGTGGTTGGCCCTGCAATCAAAAGGTTGGGGGTTCGATCCCAACTGCTAGGTAACCTTGAGCAAGGTACTATCCCCACATACTGCTCCCCGGGAGCCCCTCGTTGGCGGCAGCCCACTGCCTCACTTGGTGAATGGGTTAAAATGCAGAGAAAGAATTTCACATTGTTCACATTGCGCTGTGGTGTGTTCACACGTGACTATAAGGGTTAAAAAATTTATAAATTAAATTAAAATTAGCTTATGGTCACTAATTAGCATCATCACACACTTGATCGTACTGCATTATGATGTCAAGTATCTTAAAATGTAATTTTAAGATGAATGCTCTTACAGTATTTAGCTGTGTAATGTACATTTGTGCTTATTTATTGATAACAGTTTGTCTTAAAGCAAGCGTGAGATTATTTCATTTTACATTTATTTAACTATGTGCAGTTAGATATACTTCACTACAGTCTTTAGAATTCACGTAACTGTAAGTTACTTAGCAGTAGTTTTTATATCCCAGCAGTTGTGTATATAGTATATTTCATATTGAAGTTTTTCTACAGATTTTTTTTATTTTTTATTGGATTTATCTAGACTTTATATTTTACCTTGTTCTTGTCTCTTGTCTCTTATGCAGTCATAACAATCATTTTCCTCTGGGATCAATACAAAGTTTTCTGATTTAAAGCAAGAGTGTGCTTAGGCCTACAGTTGGCTTGTTGCAAAGTGATGAGGTATAAGCTTCCATTACTTGTTTGCTATATTAGCCTCATGACCTAGTACAGTGATTCTTAACCCTGGTGCTGTAGACCTTCCTGCCCTACACATTTGAGTAGTGTATTTTGAGAAACTTCAAAGTGGTGAGTTGGAGTTGGCGAGGGTGTGATTAAAAATCATAATGAAATATGCCTCCCGTAACCAGCCGACCTATCAGAGTAATTCAGTAACTTCTCAGGAACCTTGTTGATGTTTATTGTGTTTGTGTGTGTATGTGTTTCAGATGAAAACTGAGGGGAAAGAGGTATATGATGAAAACATCCACTATCCTGTGCTGCTCATGCTCACCCACAGACCCAGCCCAGGCCTGCTTTGAGCCTGGCAGTGGCAGCCTTCCATGCTGTGCCCCTTCCGACTGGCTCTGCCACTGTGACCTCCAGGGGTTTATTCAGCCTAGCCTTTTTCACTCCTTTAACTACACATTTTTTGGGTATTTTATGCGTGTGGAAGTCAGAGAGTGTGCGTATGTGTGTGAATGTATGCGTAAGTGTACGTGATTGAGTTGCTGTATGTAAACTCTTGCCTGACCTTGTTACTGTGCGATGAAAAATGTGTGAAATTTTATAAACTGAGATGTGGCTACACTGAACAGAGCCATCCTCACAAACAAGCTGATTACTTACAGAGACATTATCTACACAGCGTTAATATCATTAGGTGTTGCAGTGAATATTGGCAATTTGTATACTGGCACTAATAAAGTTAGCCATACCATTAAGTTCTGATGGACGGTAACTTAATAGTGTGGCTTGTTGCATAATGGATGGCATGATTACGTACCCCAAACATAATGTTTTTAATGTTACTCTGAATTACCATGTCCTGTTCATCCTATAGCAGTGACCAGCTGAAAAACATAAGTACGGTCTAGTGATGCTGTATAAAGTCTGTGCTCCAAGAGTCACACTGAAGGCTTAGTGTTGGAGAGGAGATTCTAGAGCATGACATATGGCTTGCTTCACTGTGACCCAATCTTCACTGCCCATATATAAGTCCTGTGAAAATATCATGTTTGCTTAACGTGTCGTATTACAAAGCTTACCGAAAGACCTTGAACACTGTTTGAAGTGCTGTGTGTTGTATTCAGCCAGAAGATGCACAGCACATACAAGAAAATGCAGTTTGAGTTTGAGGTTCATCCACTGTGCAAACTAGAGAAGACATTACAGTATAAGTATTTGGAGGGAGTATTCTGTACTGGGGGGGAATGCTGCGTTACAATGGCAGTGTTATGTCCATTATTCTGATATACTGATCTGTGCAGCCTGCAGAAACTCTTCACATAATGGAATTTGACTTTTTTAAATAAAACCAAACCCTTACAAACATATCATTTTAGAATAAAAAAAACACTATATGTCCAAATGTTTGTAGACACCTACTCTCACAACATTTTTACTGTTTGGCTGCAATAACAGCCTATACTCCTTTGGGAAAGCTTTTCAGTAGTTGTTGGAACATTGCTTTTAGGATCTGATTGCATTCAGCCACAAGAGCATTAGTGAGGTCAGGTACTGATGTTGGAAGATTAGTTCTGGATCACAAATACCACTCATCCTAAAGATATTGGACACTCGAAGACACAGTTCTGCTGATCCACAGACCAGTGCTGGGGGGCTTTATACCCTTCTACTCAATGATTGACAACTTGGGTTGACATGTGGCTGCTCCAGAGCATCCCATTCTATTGGCAATGCCTCTCTATGGAGATTATACAAGCTGTGTGTGTCTGTGTGCTTCCAAATGTCTACGATGGTGCACCATAAAAGTAACTGAGGTGTCTGGATACTTTTGGAGATACAGTGTATTTTTTTTGCTTTTTATTTTACTTTTTCTGTGAATTCATCAGCGACATCACACTTCAAACAGCCACACGTAAATTGACGTATCGGCTATCATAAACCCTTAAACATAAATTAACAGGGTCTGCATGTGACCATATCAGTCAGTTCATAATATCAGGATAACATAAAAGATCATCATAAATACCAAATTATCTGATATCTTGAATCTTTGCAGTGTAAGTACCCAGTGGTACACCACCTTCAGCTAATTCTGATTCACTTGAGCTCAGAGTTTTCTGATCATTCGTTTTTACTGTTATTTGATTTTTTTCCCCTGAGCTGTGTGCTTCTGCACTGTGACTGTATTTCCTATTCAGTATACAGACGAGTCCAAAGTGTTTGTTTTACACTAATGGAGCAGGTGGTGTAATTACTGTGATTAAATCATTATTTAAAACAGTTTTGTGTCCGGTGTCATTTTTTAACAAATGTTATATTAGCTTTGCCGCGTTTATTTGTTACAGTGTGCACATGCTATCTGTACTTTTGCTTTAAACACTGTGTATAAAGACAATTTTAATCAGAATTGTTTGCTGCAGTTATTTTCAAATGAGATTTTAAAGTGTTCTTTAAACAGTTTATTTGAATCTTTTGGGCAGGTACTTACCAGTATACCTGAATGGTACTTTTAGGTAGGTACTGAATAAATGCTGATTTACCGAAACCTCCCATTTAATTTATTGTATGTTTTTTATGTATTATGTGGGTTAATCGCTAAATGCTGAATGTTTCTACTGGCAGATTTTTCATTTGTATTTATTTTTTATGTGCTAATTCTTTTAGGTGAGTTGAAATTACGCTCTTTTATGTGGTTTCTTTACAGTATTTTTTTTTTCACTTCTCGAGTTTCTGAGTCAGAATGAACTCTTAGATTAAGCCCTCCTCCCAAACTATGCTTACTCAGATGTAGGAGCAGAGCCTGGTCGGCGTTATCCACAGGCTTGGGTTATGGAAGCTATTGCTGGGGAAGTAGAGAAACAAGGGGGGGTGGGGTGAGGGTAGGGCGGGGAACGAGTGCCCCCTCTCTGTCTTTTAAGATTTGAAAGAGGCCTGTTCTCCCCTCCCTCCATCCTGCTGGAGCGAGGAAGGGAGAGAGAAAGAGCGAGAGCTCCCTGTTCCGTACAAGGGCCCCATTAACTTGACCACTTGCCCTTTGCACACAAAGCCTGGGCCGGCCCCCTGTCCCACCCACCCAATTATGTGCGATTAGGCTCAGTGTGCTGTGTCAAGATGCAGAGAGACGCAGAGAGCAGGCGCTGTTAAGCGACCAAGAGAGGGCAGCCATTTAAAAATGAACTACATCCGTGTTTCATGCAGGCTGCCATATTTTCCACTAGTGCATGGAGCTAGATAGAGGCTCGTATTAGTTCTGGCTACGCTGCGCAAATTGCTTGAATGCACACAGAGGTGGCACCGTATGAATGCATTACAAGTCGAAGAGGAAAATCTCAATTAGTTTGTTTGCTCATGCATTTTAAGCCTAGTTTCCATTATCACTGCTGAAATGTCCAGCAGCGGGAGAGTACGGAGGAGTTATTGTGTGTAGTTCGAAGCAGTGGAGGTCTGACTGCAGTTGGGGCAGCTGGCAGCACGCTTGGCTCCGGTTCCTCCAACTGAAACATGACTTTCCACACAAACACCAACAGACATACTGTAAGCACCATGTTGGTGTAGTCATGTGCACTTCTATCCTCGGGGGCGGGGGGGGTGTTCAGGTCAACAGTGCCAGGCCAACGACCCAGCACTGATAGGGTGTGGGCTCAGGCTGCCATTTGATCTCCTCTTGCCCTGTTGAAACACACTCACACATTCAGTGCCAACACCTGGCTTCTGAAGGGACGAAATATACAAGTAAACACAGTATAATCATATGAGGCATATGTATAGTGCTATAGGTGAGACTAGACCCCCAGGAAATACTTTCAGTTCTATAAAAACGTGTGCACTTAAAGATGCATTTTTACTAGGTATAATCGAATAATTTGTAATTGTATAATGTAAGAACTTACTCCAGTTAAGAAATCAAATAATTAAACAGTAATGATCACCGTGTCACAATAGTTTGCGATCACATTAACATATAAAGGGCCTGTCATTTCATATGTTTTTTTTTCCTTCTCAATATGTTAAATTCAGCAAGTACACTTGTGAATTACATGTACAGAGGTGACTTCTCTGTAGGGAATGCGGACTGATTTTCTTTTAGAAAATAAAACATAATTTGCCCAGAGGTACCCAAGCTATAGATTAATGTGAAAATGAAATACATTATATCTACTTTAACTGACTGCAGTCAGATGTTAGGCATGTAAATTAGCTATAAGCTATGAGATCGCATTTCCAATGAGTGACATTCAGAATTTGCATGCTCTTTTGTGTATTACTGGCTCATTGCTGGTTACATGGCTCTTCACAATACCAGTGTATGATGTCTTACACTATAATATGGCTATCTGGACATGCTCTCCAAATACAGCATTAAGTTATCATTTTTACACCTTGTGATGTTATGCCACATCAGACAATTTGTCATGACATTTTGACATTTTTATATTATGTTTAGTGGCTATATATACACATCACTGTGTCAAAGTCTTGGGCATATAGCAAAGTTTGCTCATAAAACACCATATAACATTAGGACAGAATAAATGTGGTGACATTTAACACTACATTTGAAAATACATTTAAATATACATTTTAATACTCCAATATAACTAATTACAAGCTCTCTGAATAATTAATCCAAATTAATCACACACATTTTTGCTGTAAAAGTATTTTAAAAATTCAATGAATTTTGGCATATCAAAGATTGAATAAGTAATATTACAGACTTTCAACTAATATGCTGAGGGAAAAAATGCTTTAGCAAGAACAGTGAGAGAACTAAGTCCAGCTATAAGGTGGAGCTGAAGACAATGTACATACAAGCACGAGTGTTTTGTTGAATTATGCTGCCGTAACGAAAAATACTACCATAGCCCTGATCGACAAGTAGTGTCTATCAGTTTTTGCTGTCTTGTTGAAAAATGCTACCTTGAAGCTTATATAGTCAGTTTAGCACTGATAATGATGAGAAACAGACAAAATTAACACAT
>JBBPCY010000150.1:11123334-11139029 GCA_037974405.1 Brachyalestes nurse | reverse complement strand
GTGTAAACCCTAAATATGCCCCCAAACATCCCAAATCGCTTTTATTTTATTTTAAACTCCGCTTAATACATTACCGTTAAAGAAAATGTTAAAGTAAACCCGTATACATACTGTGTACACTGAATTGCTGTTTCCTACAGTGCTAGAATGTAATATATGGATGTTACCTCTATATATACTGCACTGTAATTCATGCAAGTGCGTTTTTCTTCGGGATGCCTTGCCATTTTCTTTGGTATAAGCAGGGTAAATACAGTAATAAATTAATTTAATTTACAGTAACAAAAATACAGAGCTTTAAGAATAACAAAACAAAAAACACCAGAACACTTGAGGTAGCTCCACCCCAACATGCAATCAGGGCAACAGCCAATCAACAGCAAGGAGAAATAAATAACGAGTATAGTGGTATTTCACCATCCCAAGATACACTTTTTTTTTGTTCTCTCGACAGTACCAAAAATTTATACAGTTGTATTTTTAATGGAAATGTAGCAGAATTTATGTTACAGAATTAGTAAATTATATTTTTCTTAATAATTTAGCACTAAAATGCATGAAAACTCATATATCGCCTGGTTAGAAGAACACAGGTTTAGTTCCTGGTTTCTCCTTGTGTAAATGTACATTAATTCAAACACCAGCTCTCTTTTTTTTTGAGAAATTATCAACAAATGATACTGAGCTTCCTCAGGGAGAGGTTTAGAAATGGTTAAATGAAAACACTGACATATACATTAATACTGATATTAGGTACTTTATGAGCAAGAAAATACACATTACCCAGACAAATGCCTAAAGCTTTTGTGGAATACTGTAAGTAATGTATGTATATTTTAGAATGTGATTACTCCTTTAAGACTTTTAGGTAGACCACTGAATGAACAAATACATGGTTCATTAAACTGATTTTCGGGGCTTCATGACCCCTCTGCTTAAAGTGTTGGTTTTTGGTGCCTGACACTGGAGAGAGGTGGAGTAAAATGATAAAAGCCAGTTTTGATCTTCAGGGCAGCAGTTTGACTATTTTATCACCCTTAATAGTTAGTTGTGTTTTAATCTAGGTTTGGGGCTGCTTTGTTTCTAAATATATTTGCAGAAATTATGTGATGAAGCTACAGTCTTCAGTGACTTACAATCTCAGTAAAACCTATTTGAATCTAAATTCCTAAAACACAGAAACAAATAAAAATGGATTTTATTGTATCTGGCAATGCATGTAATGGGTTTATGACTTATTAATCATATTATTAGGTGTTAGTGATTTGGCTGAGATTAAGCAGTGAGCTGTATTTACTAATGCACTACTTCATTTTAGTTTATATTCACAACGTTGCTTCTATTTAAGCATGTTTAAAAATTAGGTTTGGAAATATTTCAGTTGAAATATTTCAATATTCTGCCTAAGCAAAAAGACATTATGTGTTAGTCGTTGAAAGCCAGTGACCTGTCCATATTCTCTGCAAGTGGAATCACAGTGGGAATTTCAGGAAATTCAGTTCCACCATCCTGGGAGTGATCCTCAGTTCTCTTTTTCTATCATGTTCAGTCCCAGTTCTTTCACTTTTCTGTTGTTTACTTCAAGTTGGGCTTCATTTCTGTGCACTGTGAGCTCCAAAGTGTTCTGACTTCCCAAATCCTGTGACCCACACCTGCACTCCCCCCACCCACACACACACACACACCACTCGTCCTTGATGTGAAAAGCAATAAAAGCTCACATTCTTCCTCTCCAGTGTGATTTTTTTATTGCTTTTGGTGAACTCCTAAATTGAGGAAGTAGATTTTAATGTCTCTGTCTTCAAATTTCTTACTTTCTTTTTAAAAGGTTTCCCTTCATCGAGCAGAGAGGAGCTGAAAGCATCCTTGAGTGTTGGCAAGCAGGGCAGGAAGTGCTTCACTCGTGCTAGCAGCCCTAAGGAACGTGAATTACCTTCACTCCTCCATCTCCTCGGCTGACAGGACCACAGTGATGAGAATGAATAGACTGTCTCTGGCCTGTTTGTCAATACTGTCATATCTGGAAGGCCATTTTGAAGGCTGTATCTTCAGGAAGGTACATAAAACTGTTTTTAGCATTATATGGCAGGTCCTGATGAAGTGCAGCATTTGTGTTGAAGTTCATGCTTAGAACATAGATGATACGTTAGATATGTGATAGATTCATGTCGGTTTGGAGCATTTTCAATTTGATAACTTTGACTGGATGTATGGATTTTAGCACAGCTTGATTATGTTGCTGTGGTGCACCTATACACAAATAAACTGGAGCAATGCCAGAACTCTTCAATGGATGGAAAAAGGCTTTTGGTAAATGAGATGGTTCAGTGCAAAGACCCTTTTTAACATTTTAAGGACTGCCACATAGAGTAAATGTTTTATACCGATTAGCTGTTTCTCCCAAGCCAGGAACCTTATTTTTATGGTTGTCGTCGAACTAAATGTCTTTCAAACCCAAGCAGTAAGCTTCTTTGGGCCAAGGGTATTGAATGAGCTTTGCTGAAGGAGTGCTCTCACAGAGCTACCTCTTCATCACACGGACTGCCTCTATAGTTCACCTGCATCTGACGTTAAGCTTTTCGTAAAAGAGCCAGGCAACTCAAGAGGCAGCAGTGTTTTTTTATTGATTACGTCCTGTTAGATTCTGTATTCAGCCCCAGTGATTACAGAGAGTGGAAAATAGTCCACTCTGGTTGCTACATGTGCATTGTTCGAACAGTTTAGAAATTAGTCATTTTATTTCATTGCAATGTAACTATGATTAAACAGTACATGTGCATGTGCTTCCTAGGTGCCCAGGTTATTTCACAGGAACTAGTGGCGTCAAGCCCTCTTGGCTTCTTTCGGTCGCCAAGGGGACCATGTGAATGCCCCCAATGCTCTCATCCTTTTCAGGCTCTGCGATTGGTCAACAAGGCTCTTCCTGTCACAAGTGGCCTGCCAAGCACTAAGAGGGTCAGTTCTTTTTTCTGAAGGTCAACGAGGCAGCGATGTGCACGGCCATCAAATCTTACCGTTACCTTCTGTCACTCTCAGATGCCCACACAGGGTGTCTTAGCTGCAGCCTCTGGCTGCGTCTGTAGAGATACAGGTAACCAGTAGCCTGCAGTGCTGCTCTGGGTCTAAGCCTTATGTCTGACATGCAAATTCCTGCTTGTGGTTCTTTCTCTGTGTAGATTATGCTGTGCTTTGTGCCTCGGCCTGGATTATAGAAATTGCGTTCCATGCTATACGGCATGCAGCCAGGCTGTGTGACAGATTAACTCACACTGCTTATATTAATTAACTGTTTGATGCTGTTAATTAGGGTCCCACAGTTTCTCTAATTGATAGCGTCGACTCACTGTCAACATAAGAGAACCTGAAGCTTTAGCTTGTCATAGCATTATTGCTCATTCCGAAGTAGTCACGTTCAGTGGAATGTCATAAACCTCAGCTTAACACCAAAAAAACACTGGAAAGGAGAGCGGTACAAGAACAGTCTCCTCCTGGTTTATAGACATTACTCTCTGGCCCCTAGCAAAGACATTAACCTAGAGCACACCAGCTAGCCAGAAGTGCAGATAATAATACTCTTGCAGACCACCAGGTATGGCTGTATAATTCTGCATTTCAGTGGTAGTCTCCACATTTCATAGCCAAATTTCTCTAGTGTTTAAAAGCTGATGTTTACTTTCAGCAATGTTTAAAGTAAAGATCAGTGTTAAAGCCATACATACAGTCAAGTTAGGACTTCTTTGGTCAAATGACATGTTTATTAATTTCAGTTAAAATGAAGTACACAATCTACAGATAACACACTTCTACACATTTAAATACACAACTGCTGCAATATACATTTTGGGAGAACAAACAATTATTTTATATATAAAATAATAGTTAATAGTTCAGCAAATAAGCAGAAATTCAAATGTAGCATAAAATGTTTACATGTTTACTATTTCTACTTATTTCATTCAGATTATCAACAAATAATATGACCAAGGGTGTTCAGACGTTTGTATACATCTCAAAGTGATAGGTATTTGACATCCAGGGGCAACAGTGTTTAGATGTGAATGCTTGGGCCTTCACAGTAATAATACTAATCACCAATACTTACCTACCGCCCATTTCAAATAATCACTCAAAAATCTGAGCTAGGGGAGTATTTGAAAACCTGATTACTGAAGCTGCTTTTCCTGACCCTATGAATTATAATTTGGAATTTAAAATATTAAGCAGGCTTTTTATTCAGCAATTAATCTAAATAATTTTATCATTAAGGTCAAAACTACTAAACTACTACTAAACTACTAACTACTACTAAAACGTAAGTTATATAGATGAGGGTGGTCCACATGCAAGCCCATTCCGTTTTAGGGGTTAATCAGGTTAGCTCAAAACCTGCAAGCAAAAAAGTTAGAAGGAAAAAAACAGTCTGAGTCTGTTCATATATTTTAGAAATTATCTTATGTTTTACATTATTATAGACATATAGATAAATACATTTTTTTTTCAGTATTTTTCTACATCATTTGAACACGGCAGCCACCCTTTACATTTTAAAGGGCAGAATGGACTCATACAAATAATCATGTTAACTTGTGCTGTAAAGGTAATCTTTTGGGGAGTTTTTTTCTGACAATGACGGCATGCATTCTAAATGGTACAATCCAGAATTAGTAAGGAATGACTATTCGGATTATAACCAAGTAGCTTTATTTATAAATCATCAAATGTTAGCTACATTGTATTCAAATGTCTTTTTTTTACACAACTTCACAAATAACGGTGAATTATTTTTTTAAAAAACATTTACGTCTTATTTGTTTTTACCTAATAGCTTATGCAACATCTCAAATCTGCAATATTATAAAATATTATTGAAACATGAAAAAAACAATGGTCTTAAAGCCACTTACAGTCACACATCAAAGCAAAGTGGTGGAAAAGGAGGATAGCTCTGCTTCTTTTTGACCCATCTATCAACCCCATTTTTTCTGTACATCAAAGATGGCGCCTGAGGAAGTGTCGAACTGCCGGCAAAAACAATCCAGTGTGTATATGTGTTTTGCCCAGCCAAAACCTGAACAGGAGGACTTTTTTGATCTTCCAGTCTGTCGCATTGTTAACTTCCTGCCAGAAGAGGCAGCGTTTCCTGGGTTGGGTTATTGGGAGGTGTAGAGCAGTGGACATAGCCGTGACCTGTCTACAAACCTCCGGGTTCTGCGTATGTTTCCAACCTCCTGTGTGTAGCGTTCTGAAGTGCTTTTATGTGAGATAGACTCCTGACCCATGGGTTTGAGCTGGGTTCATACTAACCCTGTTAGCAGGAGGCTAAAAAAATATCCAGACACCCCTTCTAATTAGTGAACTACTTTACTTTAATACACACCAACTGCTGAAGCAGGTGTTAAACTTCCCACACACAGCTTACATTATTTCAAAAGAAAAGCACTGCCAAAAGAAAGGCATATTCTGAAGCAGTCATACATAAGCCTAAGGTCACCATACCCAATGCCAAGTGCTGGCTAGAATGGTATAAAGCCCCCTGGGAGCTGCATTCTCTGGAGTGATGGAGCTCCATCCAGTACCATTGACGAGATGGAGTGTCGTTTGTGATCCAGAACTAATTATCCAGCTTCAGTACTTAACCTCACTAAGGCTGAGCTGGTGTCTACAAACCTTTAGACATATATTGATTTTGTTTTTGAATGATGATGAAAACCTGAATAAATGTTAATGCCGCTCTTTTCATCCTGGCGGAATTCAGCTTTAGTCCAGATCTAACACACCAACTAATGAAAAGGTATGTTAAGTCAGGGTTCCAAGTGAACGTCAGATCAAAATAGCAGTGTTTCAGCTTAGATGCCAGGAAGAAATGAGCAATATCAGTATCTCCTTTAAATGCATGCAAAGCAATTAAGTATACATTAAGTCACATGATCTAAGAGAAAAAAAGTCCTAGAAACATCAAACAGGTCTGCACTAATCAGTGACAAAAAATATGCAGTACCTGGCAGAGCTTTGCTAGCACTAACCAGTTCCATTTAATCAGTTACATGTATTATGTATATGTAAATGTTTTTTTTTTCTTCAAATCATAATAGTCATAATAATTATAATCATAATAATACTTATAATAGTATTTTTGAAAAAAGTATTTGTTTTTTCACAGCTCCATTTTGGACCTTAACATTTAGCTACTAATTCTTTTGTTATTTATTGGTAACATACTTTTGAGGTTTATGATTTTATTTATGACCAAAAGTGCATCAGAAGAGAAAAACAGAGCCTGCCAAACTTCAGTTCTTATGAACTTCATAGCTGATGGTGATCCTATAGAACTATAGATCATTCAGCACAATTGTTTAGGTCAGTGATTTAGAGCTTCCACTTATAGAAAACTACTTTAACTTTTAGACATTATTTGTCAAAAGTAACAATACTTTTTCTACAGTATGAGTTCTCCCCCCCCCACCCCTGTTCACTTCTGTTAATTGTCTACTAGCAAATGTAAAAATAATGCTAGTCCACTCAAGAGGCTAGGATGTCTTCTTTTATCCTTTCCCCCCAACATCTTTTATCTACGCAGCTCTGGTCTCACCCCCGGCTCAGCAAAATGGCAGTATTCATCTGAGGTGAGCTCAAGAGCGCAAAAGGCCTTTTTTTGGAAGGAAAAAATCAAGTCAGAGAGAAACGAGCTCGGGAGAGAAGGAGTCTGTCATGGACCTCAATGGCCGCATTATGTAAATCTCTGACGTCCCTTGATGTAAACCTGAATAGAAATACATTAACGTCTTGTATGTACTTAAAAAGAGCTCAGACTTTGCCTGCGCTGAGACGGCAGATCCAGTAATCATGTTGACAAATTAATAGCAGAGAATTAGCTGTCCATTAAAAGTGTATTATGTGCCACGCTGGCACATAAAATTACTCCCAAATAAGTGTGGGAGCGGGAGAAAAGCGCACAAGTGCATGCTGAGAGAGAGAGAAAGTGAGAGAAAGTGAGAGAGAGAGAGAGAGAATGAGATGGAGCTGGTACTGACATGAGGGGGCTGTCTGACTGACATTTTTAGATCCGGAGCCATCAAAGCACAGTCAGAGTGCCTTCAGGTGCTAACCTTTGTTGAAAGGTTGTAATGAGGTTGTGTGGGGGTTGAGATGTCAGACTTTGGGTCTCTGTTTCTTTGCACTCTGTGTGTACGTGTAAGTGTGTGTGTGTGTGTGTGTGTGTATTTGCTGGGGGGTTTTAAGGAGACAATCAGCATACCTGTCTTATAACCCTGTTTTATTTCATGGATAATTTGGCCCCGCTGTGCGCTGATGCAGTGTCACCAAACGTGCCATTTTAGCCGGAGTGGCTCACCCTGCCCGGCCTCTTCCTCTTCACGCTGGGGCTGGGAAATTTTAAAAAGCAAAGAAAGTGAAACAAAGCATGTCACCTGCTAGGATATCTATCAATTATTTATATTTTTAATACTTACCCTACTGGCAGGAAATGTCATCATATTAAACAGTCAGCCCTGCTGCTTTCATATTCAGTTTTACTCATTGTTGTAGTGCAGAGATTTGGACAGATTGGAAAAGCATGCCGAATATGTGATAGAGTTAATTGGCGGGCTGAATGCATTTCTATCCTCTTTACCATAAAGTTCATTTGAAGAGATATTATACATTATATTGATTAATAAGTATTGAGTAATTTATTTACTTTCGATAATTCAAGAAATCCAAAACTACTGTGTGAGACAGTGGTCACCTGCTCTAGCTAAGATGTCTTTGACTGGCTGGATCGAGGGCACTGGTAGGAGCTCAAGGGGAAAGCATCTTAGACGAAGAATGGCAAGAAACTCTGCAGGAGGAGTGCTGGTGACCATGGATATAAGACAAGGGTGTCAAACTCCAGTCCTGGAGGGCCGTGATTTTGGGGTTTTTTTATTTCGGTTTAGTTATTTTCCTGCTCAGAAACACCTGATTCACTTCACCAGTTAATTGCCAGGTTTAGTGAATAGGAGAACCATCAAACTGTACTGGACACCAGCCCTCCAGGACCGGAGTTTGACACCCCTGATGTAAGGTATGTAGTTACATATTTATGTAGGATCTGAAATTTGGCTCTATGTGTGAGACTTGTCTCTCATTCAATCTTATAGTGCAGCTTTAAACAAACAATTTTTTCTATTATTTTTCTGCACCATTTGAGCCCAGCGGCAGTGAAAATTTCTTGATGAATGGACCAACAAAAAAAAATCCAAAATCTCTTCACATGAAAAATTAAGAATGTTTTTGCCTTCTCCTGTACAGTCACGATTCTACAGTTTTTTGGAGATGGTGATGGTATAAAGGATGACAGTTGTAGATAGAAACGTTTATACTGTTTAAATTGTAATCTCAATACTGAAATAGATTTGAGATAACCGTTTGGGAGGCATTTAACTGAATGAGGCATCTGGAAACTCACTTTTCTCACTTTTGCCTTAGAAATGTAAAATTCACTAGATGTCTATGATTTATAGTCCTCCTCAATTCTACAGCATTGATACTATCTGAGCATTTATTTGAATAATCAACAGGAAATTTCTATATTATTGTCATATATACACTACAAATGTCCTTTTTGACACATCCCCAGAGAAGCGAGAGATGAGATATGGCATGTAAAGATAGTGGCATACATTCGGAGCAGTGGGGTAAAATGTCAGTGAAGTTAAATGATATAAATGTCAGCAGTACCACTTTGGCACCTGAACCTGCAATATGTACACATAGTCTGTCAGTTATCAGTGCGTCTTCCAATGTATACATGCCCATTTGAGCTGCAGCTCTGGGCGCTTGAGTGACAAGACAAAGCCGGAGTTAAATAAACATTCGAGACGCAGTTATTTCTCCCTTTCTTTCTCTCCACACGCCTAAAATGTAATTCAGATGTCAGTGCGGTGTCTCTCTACCATATGGTGTGGATTCTCTCTCTCTCTCTCTTCATTGTTCCTTTTGTTCCCTGTGCTGCTCCTTTATCGAACAAGACATCGCAGCAAGAGAAGAAAAGATGACACTTTCTCAGTTGTCCTTCGTGTCCTCTTTGGAGTGCTTGTCATTTTGGCAGCAGCATGGTGACAGCAGCCTCTACAGCAGCAGAGCCGTGCTCCAGCTTACAGTAAAGTAACTCTAATGGAACCGTCACACCGTCTGCCAGTTTCTCCCTGTCTGTATTTTTCTCTATGAGCCAGTACAGTCACCATATGCCACGCTTAGATTAACTAGTCATATCACCGACTTTTCTTAATGGATCTGTTTATGGTAATGTTTTACACACGTGCCCTAAAAACAGCTATATCCAAACATTGTTTTTTTCTTTACTTGCATATTCATACTCATTTCAGTCATCAGATAAATATTTAATAATGGTAATTGATCCTCTATTGCTTATCCACAAATAATGCTCATGTTTTTAACAAACTATGCAGTGAAACAATTAGAAATAATGAAGTTAAGGGTTAGACTGAGTGTTAGGTTAGGTTTTTCTCCTGCATTTTGCCACATCTGTAACCAAGCTGATTACGATAGTAATTTCTCTGTACTTACCAAAGTACAGGAAATCTTTAGATCCAATACACACTTATATTACGAACCAATGGAAAGGTGTTTTTAGCACCTGCCAATTGTTTTCTTTTATATTTTGAGTCAACAGAATTCCTGTTCTTTAAAGTAAAAAAGGGAAAGGCATCAAAATGTCAATCCTAATCTACCATGTGCTACAGATGCAGCAGATAAGGATTAGGCTGAAAACAACGTAGCGTTCCTTTATGTTGTATTCCATAGAAAATTAGTTAATTAATCTGAATTGCAGTAAATAGCAAAGTATTAACAAAACTATTACAGTGGATCATGAAAATAGAGTGCATCACCATTAGAGCCCCACACTGTCTCACAATGGATTCTAATATTTTTCCATAATAGACTCATCTTGTGCCAAAATTATAATCTTCACTGGTGAAAAAAGAATAAGCCTGCTGTCCCTGAATTTCCACGAAGGATTTCACTTAGAGGTATTCATGTACTTAGAATGAATAGCCTCAGCATTAGTCAATAACTACCTGATGTTCAGTACGATCCTTGGTCCTGCTGAAGCTCCTTCTTCTGGAGTTTTGACCTGTACAATGTAAGCAGCTCAATCAGAGCTTTGTGGTTTTTTTTCTGTTTGAAAGAACAACCTGCACAATACAGGCAGGAACCACAGGCCACCAGCCACTACAATATCTTTTGGAGGCTTTTGGAGCCAGGCCACCAGGGCACAAAAGCACAACGGAAGTGGGGCTAACTTTTAGGAAACCCTTCTACCATACACAGGCCTGTAGGGGGGCAGCCAGAGGCAGGGCAACAGGCAGGGGGCTATTGTTCGCCAATGCTAGATTTTAAAGAGAGAAATGGAAAAAGGAACGGAACTCTCTCTTTTTAATTGTTGCTCTCTGTGTGTGGAGAAAGGGAGTCTGTCTTCATCTTATGCTGGTCCCTTGCTCTCGCTCACTCTTTCCCTCAGCCAGAGTACTAAGGTTGAGCCTGAGAGGAACTGAGATTAACAGGACCTTTAGTGAAACATGCTGGAGGCTAACACTGCACTCTTCATAAAAAAATCCCAGACAAACTGTGAGGTGCCATGAGAGTTAACTGTATTTAATGTATAGCATTTTAAGCTAAAGGATATTATTGATAGTGAACACAACGATCTCTTTACCAACTACCTAATTATTCCATACCCACTCTATAGCATATATCATGCAGGAGGTCCATTTTGGGCTTAATTCTTCAGTGAACTGCCCCACTATAGGGACAATAATCACAACTTAACAATTAGCTCAATACATTCCACAAGATCAGACATTTAGATCTCTTGCATTGCATTTTGTGGCCATGTTGGCAAACTTATCTGAGGCACAATGTATTAGACCTCCACGTTATTGAGGCCTTGCATATGGGATTTGAAACATGAAATCCATAATGGTAAACATTGACAGATTGCATCGGTTTGTTTCCATTAGGAACTGAGATTGGTACACTTGTGCTAAGTGGCCCATTGCTGCTGAAGACTGAGGCCCGTCTGAAGAATACTCTTAATAGCGTCCTTAAACAAGACCTTTTGTGCCCCCAGCCTTTCTCAGGCCACAAAATTAGGCTTCCTTTTTCCGTGGCCCTTTCTCTCCCCCTCCTCTTTTCTCCCCCCATAAACCACCATGTGAAGTGGTTCATTACAGAGGCTCTCCTCCTCTCAGGTACTTGCCCCAGCCATTCCCCATTCTCCACTCCCCTAACTCCCTTAGGAAGGAAAAAGGAAAACATGCCGGACAAAGGTCCTGTTCGCACTTCCTATGGAAAATTAGCAGCTTTCACCAAGGTAGAAATCCCAATTACCTCGCATTGTAAGGACGTGCCTGAGGCCTCGCTAGCAGCTTGCTGCAGTGCTGGAGTAAGGCCCCTCTCCTCCCCCCCAATTAAGAGCGAAGACGCTCTTCTGCCTACCGAGAGCATCTATTTACCTTGTCCAAAGCCCCCCACTCCTGGAGCCCTCCAAGGACTCCACCAAATGCGCCTTTGAGACAGAGAAGGGCTCTCCTGCTCAGAGCAGGGTGATGATGTGCCTTTCGCGTTCCAACCGTTATGCCCTTCAGGACCGGTGGCCCTGCCTGGGAAGCATTGTGCATGCCTGAGAATTCTCTCAGGATGGGAACAACAGTGTACTGAAAAAGACAAAGGGGGATGACCAGAGGAGGAGAAGAAGTTCACCTACTTGTGAGATAATAATGACAGTGCAGGGGAGAGAGAAAAAAAATCTCTTATTACGTCACTGTAGACACATCTTGAAAGGATACTGGGGTTGGCTTTGCATTTCACTCACTGTGGAATGCACTAGACCCTCAAGGCCACCAAAACTCTAGTGTACAAGGTTTAACCACAGATCCTTTTGTCTCTGGCTAAATAAACGCTTGTTTTGGCACACAGAAATGGAATGTGACCCACCCTATGAACACCACAACTACCAGGGCAGTGTGAGAACATAAACAGAGATAAAGAGCTGTTTATTGAAGTATGTGAGGCTCCTGCTCACTCTTCTTTTCAAGAGTGCATGGTAACAGGCCACAGATTATACAGACCCTCTCATCTGTACACATCTGTGTTCATTGGACCATGTTAATATGTTTTTGTTTGCTATGGGGTCAGTGAACAGGAAGTTTCTTGTTACATATGATTATGTGATCGGGCTAAGGATGAATTATTACTTGCCCCTCCCTCCCTTCATTGTTGCAAATATTTGAATTATGACAATGTGATTAAATGACATTACACTACATTCCACTTCTGCATTTCATGGTCTTATAGCAAACTGCAGGTATTTAGATTGCCCTTGTGATTAATTATTTAAACTACCACCATATAAAAGATTGAGGCTGGGTAGAAGTGATTGTGAATTATTTTAATCAAAAATGCATGGTTTGCATAACGAAGGAGCTCATGTCAAGCATGATGTAGTATTAATGATCTTCATAAACACATACCTCCAAGACATTTGCTCTTTAAAGACAGGGTTAAAGGCCAGCTATTGTAATATGCAGCACAAAAATAAGATGAATCCCAGACCCATGGAAGCACTTCAGAACAAGGATTTGCAAAATATCTATCCATGTCTCCTAAGAGATGTATTTTGAAACTGTTTACATCAGTGTTCTATCTTTTAAATGTGCCATTTCCATTAAAATCTTGACTTTCTGTCTCTAGGGTATATCTAAAAGTAACTATTTATTTTGGTATCTATCTATTTCTTTTGGTATCTATCTGTTTACTTTGGTATCTACCTATTTTGGTGCTCTAAACAGTGTCTTGACCATTTATTGTGTTTTAATCAGTAATATAGTTTACTAAAATAAATGAAAACATTCTTTGTTTTTGTATTCTTGTTCCAAAAATAGATTCTTGTTATAAAAATATGTTAAATCCAAGGCTAAAAACAAAAAAGTCCACAGACAAATGAAACATAACTTAAATGCTTCTTTTTAAAAAGTACTTGACTTGGTTCTAAATTATTTGCCTGATTTATCATTAGAAATGATTTATCATTAGAAATTTAAACTAGGAAAACATATTTGATTGTGCCACTACTATAAATGAAATTGAAGCTTAATGAATAAATACTGCAATTTAAGCTGTAATAGAAACGGTATGAAAAAATGTGAAAAAATTGTCTTGATGTACAAATGGGGTGATATTGTATTTTAAATGTGAAATGTACATATATTAAATTGTAATTGTTTATTTAAGGCAAATCATGATTTTATATTATAAAATAAAATGGATTTCTCTTTCTCTACCATTTGTAAGTATATTTGTTTCATATACAATTTTCACACTTAAAACACTTATTTAAACACTAAACTTTTTTGGTAAATTTATGTTGACTAGTATGATGACATTATCTGTTTGCAGTTGTAAATGTTGTTGTTTATTATACTATATCAATAAGTTAAAAAATGCTGTAATGCTACTCTGTCATCCCTCTGATTGCTGGGTTTTTTTTAGAAAGGATCATAATGTTGATAAAACAGTGCAGCGGTTCCCAATCCCATTTCTTGCAACCCCACACTATGCACATTTTTGTGGTTTTTCTAGAGTAGAACACCTGATTCAACTTGCTAACTGCATTAATAACCTCTTCATGTACTGGGTCAGAGCATGGGGTCTCCAGGACAGGAGCTGGGAACCCCTACAGTAGTGCACCCTCAAGAGGTGACAAAATGTGCTCTCTAAAATTAATTTAGAATAAAGTGAAAGTGACCATTCTGCCATACGTGAAAAGTACAAAAATCTTCCTCTGTATTTAACCCATTCACCAAGTGAAGCAGAGGGCAGCCAGGAACACAGCACCCAGGGAGCAGTGTGTGGGGACCTTGCTCAAGGGTTAGCAGCATTGGGAATCAAACTCACACCGTCCTGATCACAGGGCGAACGCCCTAACTACTAGTCTACCAGCTGCCCAGGTAGAACTTTGCAGAGAGAGGCTGAGGAAGTGCTAAGGGCTTGAATAGGAGCACAAAACAAAAACTGGTAGCATTTAGCTGTGAGGCTGTAGGCTGTAATAGTTGTGCTCTCTGTATTCAGTGAAATAAACATAAAAGCAGTTACTGCTGAAAGAATGTTACATTGGAGATGGGCAGGTGCATTTAAATATGACACGTTGGCCTGCGTTGGTTTTTGAAGCAGCTCTCTTTTTGAAATCAGACATGATCATTTGGGCATCCTTTGATATTGTTTGTAATTACAATGTGAATATTTTTGCATGTTTCTGCATCAATCATTTGTTCTCATACAAGGAGCAGCCAGTGAGGCAGTGCCACCAAAAAGGCACTGGCTAATCAAAGCTCAGGAGAAAAGCCCTTGAATTCAAACTGAGAGATGGCAGTGCACTGCGACCTACACCAGAGCGCAAGACCTGAAAGAACAAGCCACGGTGTCCTGGAGGCCAAATCTGTATGCATGTCATTTTCTGCACTCTCTTATCAATGTCCTCCTCTGTATCTCTAATTTAACAGCCTTAAACGTAACAAAAAGGGTATGCCGTTAGCGAAAGCAGCCTCTTCTCACCTGTATTTATTCACATTTTATTAATCGACGTTCAATAACTTGTCCATCTCTGTATTTACTCTCTTCAAATTGGCTGCGGTCTGCAGCAAACAGGGCTGGCATCTGGTATAGAGAAATTACACCTGCTGACATTCGTCTGGTGCCACAGTACCAAATTAAGTCCTCAACAGCGCATGGCATTTAAGTGCAACGTGCACGATACCAATCTGCAAGTTTATTATTGCCCGTCCCTGAATGTCGTTATCACAAAACACAGTCATTAAAAAGCATTTGACCTTTTTTCAACAGGGATCCAGAAATTACTTTCTCTTTTTTCAGTCTGCTCTCTCTCTCTCTCTCTCACACACACACACATACACACACTCAAATCATGCTCCTCAGCAAATTGTAATGCAACCTCCTTCACAAAGCCAGTGACAGACCAGGCAGCCCTGAGGAGATACCGCATTTAATTAAATGTTACATCTGCCAATTGTTTTATAAAGACAATGAGGGGGACAAAAAGGGGGCTTAGATGGGGAGGAGAAGACAAAGAGAGAGAGAAGTACAGGGACAGGGAGAGAATGAGAGATGAGAGCAAGAGTGTGTGAGAGAGAATGAGCAAGAGAAACAAATAGAAGGATAGAAAAGAAGGATATAGAGTGTGAGAGATAGGGCAGAGGGAAGGATGCTTAGCATGGCACTCTTGGAGAAAATCACGCTTGGAGAAAATCTACCTTGGGTTCTTGGTTAGTGCTGTTGCCACTGTGGTTGATAAACAGAGCTTGTGGAAATAGATGAGGAGACAGTGTGTGGTGTATAAGGGGAACTGAGCCCCACCTACACACAGCTTCTTTAAATTCATCCTGAATTGTAATCAGAGTTTGGCCCATTCTGGACTGGTTTTGTGTTCACTCACACTGTGGACAACATGATAACGTCAGTGTTGGGCTGTTTAGGGCCTATTCAGGAGTGGAAGAATAAGAGTTCCTCCTCTTTTATTATTCTATTCTCTCAGGAGGCCTTACAGCCATGGTTCGAATTACAGGGGGTACTGGGGGGTACTGTACCCCCCGATCAAGACCCAGACCCCCCCCAAAGAG
>JBBPCY010000150.1:11101579-11122571 GCA_037974405.1 Brachyalestes nurse | reverse complement strand
GGTACTGTACCCCCCGATCACGACCCAGCCCCCCCCCAAAGAGACAAAAATAGCAGTTTGAAGGGGGGGGCTTCTTAACAGTGTTATGAAGGCAGTACACCCCAATTATGGAGGGGTAATTCACACTTTGCTTACAGCTCAATATTAATCTGGTCCTGATATTTTGGTTCATAATGTCTGAAAACAAGCCTGAATTCTTCAAGTTGCAAATTCCACAGTGTAGCGCCACATATCCTTACAGCTGTTACACTGCAACTGTGTTCTTGCATTGCAGGTGGTATGCAAATATTCGTGGCTTGATCCTAGCAAGTCCTGGTGTATGCTACATGCTCTCTAGACTATGGGGAGGATTTTTCCTAACCCTTTTCACTCCCAATTTGCTCTGTTCTCCTTACCTTTATAGAGGGCCTTGTCTCAGCCTTTGGTTTCATTTGCAGCACTGACAACAAGAAAAATGTCCACCTGCAGGGGGTGCAATACACAGCTCTGCATGGGGATCGGTGGCTCACTTGTTTGAAATGAGATTTCAGTCAGCACTCACACATACTCACAGATTTGTTTTATGTCAGGGCACCCAGATAACTGGCGACAGGGTCATGTTCCCCCAAAGCTCACTAATGTGCATGGGGAGCAAGGGCTAGCCGGTCTGGTCTGATCTCCCTGTTGATCTGCTATAGCAAAAATGACTAAAATTGCCATCAATGGAAACATACGTGTCAAAACTGTACTGTGGAGCATGGTCCTGGTCTGATTGATTTTTTTTTTTTACATCAAATGGATGTCTTTTACAGCATCAGTATGGATTATGAAAAGAAAGCAAGCCAGCAAAGGCAGTGTGATGTTCTGGGGAACATTCTGTTGGGAAACCCTGGGGTCTGGCATTCATGTATATGTTGCTTTTACTTATACCACTTATCTAAACGTTATTGCAGACAAAGTACACATATTTATGGCAGTTTACCTAACAGCAATGGCAAAAAATGTTCAGAAATGATTTTAGGAAAGAGATGTTTAGTTTAGTCTTCAAATAGCTCAGATCTCAATCCGATTGAGAATATGTGGAAGATGCTAGACAAACTATTCCGGGTTAAACCTTGTAACTTACAGAACTTGATCCATCTTATGCTGATATCATGGTGCCAGGTACCAAAGCACACCTCCAGAGGTCTTGTGAAGTCCATGCCTCACTGAGTCAGAGCTATGTTTGCAGGACAAAGGGCGCCTACACAATATTTCACATGTGGTTTTAATGTTATGACTGATCGGTGTATGTACAGTGTTTTGCGAAAGTCTTGAGCCACTCATGATTTCTACATATTTTCCTTCCAAACTTTCTGTATTTTTTAATGTAGCCTTTAGAACAGTTCTCCAGGCTCTCGTTTTCAGTTCAGTCCTTGTAACTGACCAGTTCAGAGAAATGTTTTTGGTTTGTTAAGTCACAGTGACCAAAGTATGAATCCTTTAAGCACTTCTAACTTAAGGCCTGAACCAGTGAAGAAACAGGTGCACAGGTGTACAGATCAGGGCAGCATTTAGTATACAGAATACGCTTAATTCTGAGTGACTGTAACACCTTTATCTTGGCACCTTGTATCTTTAGGCACTTTGCCTGTCGCAGTAAAACATTTATTTTTATTTTTTCAATTTACTCTACTCAAATGCCAAGTATAAACAGTCAGACAGGCATAAAATAGTATTTTTTTTACCAACAAGGTGATTTAAAGCAAAATATAAAGAAATTAGTGGTGGCTGAAGATGTTTGCATACTTCTGTATGTAGTTATATAACATTAATTATTTAATAGAACTTAAATGTTAAATCTAGTAAGCAAAAATGAATTTTTTGCTTTTTGCATCTTGATAAAATATTTTACATAATAAAAAACAACAAACAACAAATATCAACCACCTGCCCCTTCCACATCCTCCCAATAAACATAAAACCATTACAAAGTGTACACTTCATATTGTAGGTTAAAACTATTTTGATTTCTGTAACATGCATGTACACACACAGACACACACACACAAGCACACACACACAGATACACACTCGCCCCATGTTTCACTGTCTCTGGTTTCCATCTGAATCTTTTCATATACACACATGCAAACACAAGCACCTTGTGTATGAACAGTATGAAGATACTTCCCAAGTCTGCAATGTGTTCATTGTGAAAGGAAAATCATCATTAGCTGATATTTAGCAGGCCTGGTCAGAGGCAGGGAGAGAGATGTCTGAACAGAGTGAAGGCGTGTTGTGTGAGGAATATGTCTCGGGGCCAGAGCGGATGAGGAACTGGATGGATGATGTAAAACTGGGCTTATTCGGCAGGGGTGACACGCGATTTCCATATGAGCAGAAAATCCGATTTAACAGTGCATCGGCACAACAATGGCTGGGAGACACGTGTGATACCCCACTCCAAAGCAGCACAAGTGACTCATCTTTGTAGAGTATGAAATTGATCTGACTGTGAGGACCCATGGCCGTTTATCCAGTTAGCCACCAGCTCATAGGCCATGCCCGCGGGCACTGCTCCATCAGGAGGCCTGCTTATAGCTGCATGTCTCCACATTTCTGTCTTAAGGTACATAGCTTTACAAAGACAAGTCACACTCTTAACTATTAAGCTATGTTAATGTTGGATGACTGCTGTGCAAGGATTTAAGAAACCATTTATCTATTCATGTTTTGAATGTGTTGCAGTATGTCAAAGACATGATAGAAAATGAAGTTCTGAATCAGACTCTGACCTGACTTTTAGTACACTTTTACATACCATTACTTCTGAACTGTTATTTCATGTCAAAGAACCACTGCTTTTATGGTAAGATTTTTCTGCTCTATATAGTAGCACTGGCAACATTTCCCCCCCAAAACTTGTCCTCTAAAACATTGTAACATCATCTAGTATTGTATGGAATGCTGCTGAATATCACTGAGCAAAAGCATTGAAGTGATACTGAATTTGTGTCATTATGGGTAATTTGAGTCTGCATTTTTTATATACAATAAGGTCTATTTTAAAATCTCCAGGAAAGCCAGACATGCACAATGAAACAAGTAAATAGTCTCAGAATCTTGTGAAGAGATAAGTTGTATAGTTAATGACAATGTATACTGCACTTCCTAGAAGAAAAAATATCAACAATCAATTTAAAGTGCATGGTGTTAGTGGGTAGGTAACGACTTTGGATTTGTACCACCAAAATGTGAGAGGATGGTAAACAGTCTTGTGTTGATCAAACCAGCACCAGGCACAAACGGTAGAAAGAAGGCCAATTGTTGTACATCTGATCTAAGCACCTCTACATGCCTTTCCACAGTGACAAAGCTGCACATTTATTATTAATGCAAACCTTAAACCACAGACTTATGCTTCAATAACTACCACCATGAGGCTAATGTGTAAGTCATGTAGTTAAAGTGAAATATAATTGAAGAGAACTGAAGAATGGGCTCACATATAATTCTTTGTAGTTTAATGAATTATCAACACTAATAACAAGGATGCTGTAGCATTTCTACAGATTATATACAACAATATGCAAATGCAGTAATCTACAACAACGTAAAGCATGCCACACATATCCTTAAATATAATCAGGCACATAACCATCAAGCCAAGGACTCCACAAGACCTCTGAAGATGTGCTGTGCTGTCTGGCACCAACACATCAGCAAAAAAAGCTGTGAAGGTAAGATATTCATGAATCAGAACAAATTTAACCTGTAGAGCCCAAAGATGCTCAATCTGAAATTTGGGAAATTTGGAGGGCAAGCCAAAACTTTGAACTCATTGTCATGTTCCTTAACACATTCCTGAATAATTATTGCAGTGTGGCAGCTGAATCCAGCTGAAAGAGGCCACTGTGTAAAGTAACATCCACGTGAATGCCAGGACCCAAGGATTACCAGCAGAACATTACACAATAATGCCTTCATTTGTGTTTACTCTTTGTTATGAGTGATAACAGAAAATGTGTTTGTTTCATGAGCTGTTGATTTTCTTATTTAAAATTAGTACATCTTCTACAGGGTACAAACTCAGTGCACAATTTCTAACATATTGAAAAAAATGCACAGGCCAGACTTTGTGTTTTCTTTAATCAATGTAAAATTCCAAAGCTATTATACATCCAATGTGCCTGAAGTCATGAATACCATCTTCTAAAGCAACAAATCACATAAGCTTTGTCCAGAACTGCTCTAATTCTCATCCTATTAAAAATACCTGTAATATATGGGGCAGCAGATGACATGGTAGAGATTATTCTCTGCTACAGCATTAAAGCAGTTGGCCATTTCCCTGTAATATTCTGCAGGTAGTGCGTGTAACACTGTGCAGTCATGGTTAATTTGAATGTGTTCTTGTTTCTCCAGTATTCACCCCTAGGTGAAGCACACATTCACAGTGATAGCACAGGCATAATATGTAGAAGAAGAAATAATAATAAAAAAAATCCTGCAGGCCTATCTGAACTTGACTGGCTGCTGAGAATCCTCTTTCTTTACAGCCAGTGCTCTTTCAAAGAATGTCTCTTGCTGGAAAGCGATGGTACACTATTCAGCCAGGCTATTCTAGGAGGCTGTGACTCCCACAGTGCAGCCTGCAGAAATACTTCCTTTTATCCTGTGTTGGCAAGCTTTAAAAAGCCACAATTTGCAAGTAAAATCCATGAAATTCTAAGAGTTGACTCCCCTTGTGAAAGGTTAGACCAAAATAAAAGCCCAAAACAAACAAAAAAGGCACCAGAGGACACACATCTTATTAATTCCACAAAGTCATGAAATTCCTGCTTTCAAAAGTCTAAATATTATAAGACTTTTGATTATTTTAATGAGATAAAACAAGATATTAATAAAAAATGAAGCACAAAGGAGCAAAAATTGATCCAGTATCAGCCTCAATTTATTTGATGAGTGTTCTTGTTCGCAGTACCTTTGTAAGTTTCATTTCTTTCCTCCTTGCTCTCTCTGAAACACATCAACACATTTTTCCTTTATTGCCACCTTTTTTCCTATTCGGGGAAATGAGTGTTGTCTTTATTATGGAGTTGGCCACCTGCTGCTGTAACTAAAGGGCAGAGAATATGATACTAATGATGAAATACAGACATTCAAGTAAACTGAGACACCTTTGGCAGCTGAGCACAAACAAACAGCAATTAACGCATGGAGGGGAAAAAAGAGACAGAAAGAAAACAACTATGAAGGAAGAAGCTCTCTGATTTCATATCAGCAACAAACAATTCACTAATGTCTTTGTCTCTGTGGATGCACCTCTCCCATCAATAGGTCTCACCTCCATAAACACACACACATGGCCTAGAAGCCTCTTTTTCCTACTTTTTTCCTACTAATAAATACACAAACACAATCACTGAGCCAATTTACCCTCTGTTGCCCCACCAACTTACTCTCTGTCTCTCTCTCCTTTTCTCTGATTCTCTCATTTACACACACACACACACACACAGGGCTCGTCTAATTTCCTCGGGCCGCCACATTGGCAGGGAGTATGTTGTAGCACAAACAGAGATGTGTTTTGGGTAATTGCTCGTGCTGTGTTTGTATGGAAATCTCAGAGTGTGTGACAAGGCTAGATAGCTGCCCAATGTTGTCCTGATCCACGCTTTAGGCTTCCAGCCAAAGTATTTTATCTCTTAATGCATTAGAGTGATCTTCCAATTAGCCCACGCTCATAATACCCCGGCTTCTGGTGGCGCACTGTGTGTGTGTGTGTGTGTGGCTTGGGGGGCTCGACGATAGTTCTGCTTGAGAGGTAAAATGAGGTGCTTATTGTGTGTTCGCGGGGGTTGTGCGCTTGCTGGAGCTTTCGTTGTAAAGTTTGCTGATAAGAGGAACTGGGCCCTTGAGCATCCATTCAGCCTGGTACATTAACACTCCTTATCGGCAGCCCAGATAACGAGCGCATGCCATTTGCCTTCGGAGGAATTAGCCCCGTCTTCCTTGGCTAACCAGGCAGTGGTGATTAACCTTTACACTGTCCAATATTCTCCCAAGACTTCCCTTCCCAGATTAGACACTATTAGTTATGACCAACTAAATGAACAGCTCTCTCCTCCAGAGAGAGAGAGAGAGAGAGAGAGAGAGAGACGGAAAGAGAGAGAGCTAAACGCACAGTGCAGTGCGTGCAACTAGCTCAGAGTGGCAACTCCGTGTTCACACACATTATTTGTGGTCTTTTACAAATTCACGCGCACGCGCTTGTTCCCACTTTCCCCCATGTCTATATATATGGGTGTAATTTCACGCTCCCTTACACACAGCCAAGAAAATTCTCGGACAAAATCTGCAGCAGTTCACTCGCAGCTTAGAAACATTTAATTATTTCTAAATGCCAGTTGACTAATTTTCTCACATAAAAAATATGCTGATGAAATTATCGCGTCGTATAGTAGTTTCATTTATTTTACGTGCTACTTGAATAAATTGGTTTTCAGCGTATGGATACAACATCATCATGCTGCTTTGATAAATGGTGACATAATTTCTTGCCAGCAATATTTCGAACCATAATTAGTCTAGAGCGTATGGAGAATATAGCAAGCTGGCATGCAGCCTAATATTTCAATTAGCTTTTTTTTTCAACTCTATGTGTAATTTTGAGGTCGGAATTAATTGCATTTGAAGAGGCACAAACCTGCGGCACATTGTGAATATATAAGAAAAGACAAGGAAACACGTTTATTCAGGAGTAATGCTCAGAATACTCAGGATCAAGTACAAGCTGTATATATATATATATATATATACATTAATATTTTTCTTTTATAAAAGTTATGGGTATTTGTAGAGAAATACAGGACTTCACAGGGTTTGAAAATGTTTAAGTCAGCACACTACCATATAAAATCACACTGTATTGTTTATAGGTTTACTATATTTATTCAAATGTCAGGTTTTTTTTAACCAAATTCCCTTACTGGCCTTTACAGACTGTACTTTATGGTTACACACACCTCACACAATAACAATGATCTATATTTATCATATTTTACATATCACTGCATTACAACAAAACTGTAACTTTTAAGGCCAAGAAATATCCCCAAAATGTATTATTGATATTTAACACTATTTCATTTAAAATAAACTTTTTTTTCAATTCTCACTGTCCACACAACTTGCATTGCATATCACTGATAAACAGAAAACACTGTGATATATTTATAAATAATCATTTATTATATTGTGAATATGCTTGGCATTTAATATACAATAAAGGCAACTGTAATGAAGAAATGTTTTGGTGCAATATGTCATTTCTCACCGGCTTTAGAAGCAGTTCAGGCATGGTCCCTAACTGCTTTATGGGGAAATCAGGATGAGTGCTGTATGAACCAGCCTCAAGCTCCTGCCAATCATCCTGCAAATCTGCACAAACATGGCTTACCTCATACTTATTTCACCCTAGTTTGGATCATCCAACCATCTGCACTTCCCCTACTTTCGTCTCAGTTTTCCCTTCCTTTTCTGGTTTTGTAGATGTAAAGGAGTGTCATACAGTCCAGCTTCCTTTTAGTTAGCCAGAAAGCTTTTTCTTGTAAAAAAGAAAAATGAACAAAAAACCCCACACATATTTGAATTTGTAACAGTAAATTGGGGGTGGTTACGAATGTGTATTCTGCTGAGAATATATGCCATTGAGTGTGAGTATCCAAGACTGAGATTGATGGTTTTGAGCCAAATGGCAGCTGAAGAAAAATCTGAAAGTGAGAGTGCAGTGCTTTCTTGGGCAGTTTGCTGCCGAGAGGATTTGCCTGCAGTCTGAGCTCACTGCCTTTTGACAAGGGTCACTGCAATAATGTGATAGAGACAATATGGTGAGTGGGATGAACCAGCCAAATGGTGTGTGCCTGTGTGTGTGTGTGCTTCCAGAAGAGATAACCACTCTCTTGCTGGGGGGTAGAGCCTTGTACAGACCACTGCCTCTCTGTCTGCATGGGTTCTCCTAACACACACACACATACACACATACACATTTTGCATGTCCAGTGTTAACTATATTAAACTATTACATCTGGAACAATGTGATGAGAAATGCAACGAGGTTATTGTCACTAACCTGTATTTAACTGTAGCTCCAATTCCATATCTCGCTTTCTCTCTTTACTTGTCTTTCAGTCTCCTGCAGTGCATTCAAGACAGACATGACACTAACACTCTCAGTCATAATCGCACAAACCTTGCACATGGCCACGTGCATCATTGTTTATCATTTAAATTAAACAGCAGTTCCCAGCTGTCCTATTTTTGCTGGAAATCTGCATTCATAAATGCCAGATCAGTCCAGTGCTCATACGGGCAGTGGCTGAAACCCCAGTCAATCTGAGAGAAATCACCCACTGTCCTTCACTGTACATTGTGTTTTAGGAAGATAACTTCACAGACGTGACATGGGATGACACTTGTACACACACTGGTACATGGAGCCATCCAAGCAAGCCCCATTTTCAAACAGATTAAGTCTCCTTGTTGAAAGCAACTGTGGAATTGGATTACCCCATTGGAAACAAGCCCCTGGATTTCTCACACCAAGCAAGTACCTTTGAAAGAAGGCCATACTTCTAAAAAAACCCACACACACACATACACTCTGCCTGCACACTGATGCTTCTGCCACGTGGACACACACGCAGCCAACATTCCCTCGGCACCACAGACACATTTATCTATGAGCGCAATTAAGAGCATGAAATTCGAACACGCTGCGTTAACTAAGAAAGCCCTTTTGTTCCAAAGGAAACAAAGGCCTGGGGAAAGAAATGAGTTTTTCAGCCTTGAGAGAGCGACGCCAAGGCTCACTGATACCCAGAATAATCACATTCTGCCTCAAATCCCTGCGGCTGGCACAGGTAGAGCGCATTTAAGGCCGTCCGCTGGCTGAGCAGGAGGAGACTTGGAAATGAGGATTCTCTCCATTTACTTACTCAAGGACAGAACCTACTACCAAGTCTACCACCCTGCAAAAATGTTCTACCTCCCTTAAACCCGCTTGCAGCAGCTCAGAGAGGGTGCCAAAGTCAGAAGGATCATTCCTCAAGGACCCCCTCTCTAAAACCCTGCACCCATAGGAGAAATGGTGGGCACTAAAGACTTGTCCGCCATGGCGGCTCAAGCAGAGTCTGGTCTCCACCTTAAGAGAATGACTAATCAAGCAGCCCGGGCTCCATTTGCAAGCTGTCAGTCAAGCAGCTTCACTATCTTCCCACCACGGCTTCTTCCTCTAATACCAATTTAAATCGTTCACGGGCCTTCCGCTGCCATTATTCAAAAAGATCATAATAGTTTTCCTTGCGCCCAAAGCACAAAAAATCAATTATTTCCCCACAAAGACTTGAAAGTACTTAGCGCGGGGCTGTAGCGAGCCGAGCTGTGGGTTATATCAAATTGAAACCACACTCATTACACGGCACACAATTAGTTACCTCTGGTCTACGCGGCCTTTCATTGCAAACGGCATATCTGTATTATTACAGAAACAAGCATGCAAATGCTATTGTTGGGGATTTAGAGAAATCAATAGGACAGTGGCGCAAGCATTTGGTGGCCCGTCACTCAAATCTGCTGCGGGCCAGAGATAAAGGTCTGAATTCAAATTAGTGCAGGCAGCCTGTGACATCATAAGTGACACCCCAAATAAAAGCTCCAGCTCCATGATATATGTAATTATTCCTCACGCATTCTCCTCTTTTCTTCCTCCTCATTGTGTATACTTGTGTAACTATGTTTTATATAAAAGGATTAAGAGTATTTTAATGAGAAACTGTAATTGTTTTTTATTCGTCCGCGCCACGCTGATATGTGGGGCTGCGTGTGTGCGTGTGTGCCTATGACTGGGGAGTGTGAGAATGTAGCTCTTATCCAGTGAGTGAGATAATCTGTCTCTCACTCTTACATTTGCAAACACTCTATCTCCATTTTTACTAGCCAGTGCTAGTGGAGGAGACCAGGGCCAATGGAAAATATTCTCCGCTTGATTTGAACCTTAAACACTTTCTTTATCTAATGGCATAACTGAAGCTAGTATTTGCAGAGTTTGCCCACAGTGAAGGAACTCATTATAGGCTGTCTGCCTATGCGACCTCTTTGCTAGACCTGACCTGGCCTGGCCTTTGGTTTGACCCCAAACTAGGACAGGTGAGGTGAAAGGTCAGGACCCCTGGGGGCACTGGCAAGGAGAAGACACAGGAGACAAGGGTTAGGCATCTGCGGTGGAAGGAGTGACCTGTAACCCAGGTGATGGGCTAACGGCTCTGAGGGCATCCGAGTGCTCAAAAAGAGGGACAACAATTACCAATTACCAGGCTGGCCTCCGATCCCAAAACAAAGACCAATAGGAATGCGACTGCTTAAAAGCCACAAAAGGGAATTAAGGGCGGGAGGGGGACAGAGGGTAGTAACATTCCATGTGGTCTACACAAATCTATGTTGCCTCAGAGCCATGAAGTGAATGTGTCTTATTTGAGCTGCTTCTTTCATATTACTGACTTTGATGCTCATTTCTGAACATGGTAGCCTTTCCTAAAAACACTGCTCCCCTCAAAAAAAAAATGAACAAAGCCGCGCCTTTTCGTTCAGCAGGGGCGAGAGGAGAGAGAGGTGGGGAGGGAGAACATGCCCTTTCCTGGCCTCTCTTTCTCTCTCTCAATATCCTGCCCCCTTCCCCTTTATTGTGGGGGGTTCTGCATTCAATGTCGGTTAAACGTTTGCACAGCCACACAATGGCAGAGCGAGATGGCAGGTGCAAGAGAGAGAGAGAGAGAGAGAGTGAGAGTGAGAGTGAGAGAGAGAGGGAGAGAGGGAAAGAGGGAGAGAGAGGAGGTCAGCCCATTTGGCACAGTAATGACTGTGAGCATATTAACAGAGACCCAGGAGTCTGCGCTTGACCCCTGTGTGACAGTTCTATTAACCCTGCAGGCTGGCAGGGAGTGTCCGGTAAACCGGCTTTCCATGCATTCATGCTCCAGAGCCTGGCTCCTTCCCTCCAACCAAAAAAGGAAACAAGACCCTGCTGCTCATGTCAACAGTCCCTGCCATACACGACCCTACTTACCCAGGCCACAGGGCCAAACTCAAGATCTTTGTTCCAACGTACACACATATAGACACAAAAAACATATACAACAGGGCTACTAAAACACATATACACACATGCACATGCTGCCTTTCTCTGTACCCAACCAAGTGAGATAAAGAGTGGTGGGTTAGCCAAGGGGAGGGGGTATATGGGAGGGGAAGGGAGGGGAGGGGCAGACAGGGCTTCAGAGCTGTCATTCAGCTGCTGCCAAAGAACACAGTGCACAACATTACATTGTGTGGGGGGATTGTTTGCTATGGCAGGAGCAGCTGCTGGACGTGTTACGTTTTGTCCATATGCTTGTTACAACATGCGCTTGTTTGTACACATGCATACATGTGCATGGGCTATACCCTCAGATTGCCATGGCGATGGCAATCATGATCCATAAAACTCATTGGACTCCATAAGACTTCCTACTGCTTATGAACACCCTGAGAAAGATTATTTTACCAATTACTCTCTTCATAAAAGATACAAAGACCTGTCAATTGCTAAAAAGATAGTGTTTCAGTTACAACATATACATTGTAAACAGCTATGTTTAATAAAATGTTTATGAACTAGATTAGCTAGGTATGTGCATGCTAATTCCATATTAATTAATGTAATTCCATATTTATGTGAAAAATGAATTACTAACAATTACAGAAACCAACATGAATATGAAACTCCACAAATGTATCTGATTTTGCAATGACAAATCATTCTTGTTTTCATCCTTGTTCTCACTCGCTCTCGTCATCAAATATTGTGGTTTGTGAGATTGCTTGCCAGTGAGATGCCTGCACTCTGACATTACCCTTAGGCAACTGACTGATATGTGCACTCAAATTGGTATCCGTGGCCTTTGTTGCCTAACGACTTACAGCTATAGCACTGAGAAGGAAAGAACCACTTAACACCTTTAGATCCTTTCTAAAGGAGGTTAAAAAAAAATCACACTGATACTGCGTGTTGCATCATCTTCCAAAACTGTCTTCTTATATTTGCTTCCTCAGTTGTGAACCAAGCTTAGTTTCAAGCAATCAATATTTGATGTGAAACAATATAAAAAGTCTCATGGAGGTTTAAATGTGTCATGCTGATTGTGCTTTATAAAATAAACCCAACAAAAATCTTCACCTTGGGACATCCAGCCATGTGACTGAAGCGCAACAGAGCAAATTTTAATCTGAAGCAATGGCTAAAAGTGAATGAAATGGCCTTTATACCAGGATATTATTCCACAATGGCTAATACTCAATCATTCTCACCTAGGTTGACCCCCTCCTCCTGCACCTCAGGAAAAACAAAGTTAAGTGAGAACATGTTTAGGCTACCTGTGGATACTGTAAGCCAACATTCTTGCTGTTAAACCGAGAGAGATGATCAGCTATAGAAAAGCCTGAAGCAGAAAGTGATGCCAGTTGACACGTGGCTGTGCAGATGAGCTTCATGTCGCAGTGCTAAAAAGTATCAGAACCCACAATCAGATCTTTAAAAAAGTATTACACAACAGGTGCATCATGCAAACAAAATTTCTGAAGTACTACCAACCCCGAAAACGCCTCCCTCTCTCAACAAGTGGTCCCACTGAAATTAGTTTTTGCCAGTATGAGAAATAAAGCTGACTGGAAAGTCTTAGCTTACCTAGCTGATGCTACTAAATGTCAGGAACCAGGTGGTGCCTGGGCTAGTCCCACAGGAAGAGGAAAGAGCCTGATCTCAGGCAGCTCATCGTCTACCATGGCAGCTCCAGGCATCATCTGCTTCCCTTACAGCATCGTTCTTGCAGAAGATCAACATAATTGCGACACTTATGTAAGACACTTGAGCTGACATCACAGTGCAGAATCACCTGGCCTTTGGGCACCTGACTCTCCTTGTCCACTTTTGCATTTTCCACTGATGCTTGGACATAAGGCTGCCACAAGAACACACTCAGAGCACAGAGGACAACCAGCTGTGTGAATATGATCAGCGAACCTGCGTCAAGGCATTCATTTTCCTCATTCATGTATGCAAAGAGGACCATTTTCAAATTAAGTGGAGGAAGTAGAGCACAGATGGAGGGCTTTGCTGTAACCGTTCCAGATTCTGCTATACTGTAGTATTACATTAGTCATTGTCAATAATATGTTGTGTTAAGGAGCTAATGAGCACCATTTCTCACAGATTTAGATGAGGTGCTGCTACAATAAGACAAGAGGGTCTTTTTCTCTTTCTCAGTTCATTCAGACGAAGATGGGTTCCCCTTTTGAGTCTTGGTTCCTCCAGAGGTTTCTTCCTTCAGTTTTAAGAAGTTTTTTCTCGCCTCCTTTGGCTTGCTCACTAGGGGCTTGGACCTGAATCCTGTAAAGCTGCTTTGTGACTGTCAGTAAATACAATTGAATTGAATCGACACAAATGAAACAAACGTACATACTTTTGTGCTTTGTATGACTTGATAAGTGCTTCGCTTTTGAAGGTTGTATTGTTGTTGAGGTATGGTGGCTCATTTATAATTATAGGACAAATAAACTGTGTTACTAGGTCTAAATTTGGTCAAAATGAGAATATCATATTACCTTGGAATTTCTAATATGTCAGAGCCCCAAATTGATGTTTTTTCTCACACATTGGCCCACACACTGTAAATTTAAATGTGACTGGTTGATTCCATTGTCATTTCCTAATTATGCTGGCAGTTAATCTAGGGTTTAAGGCCTACATCCCAGTTCTTGAAAGACTCGCCAATTTAGATGCTAGAATGGCTCTAGCTGCCTAGAGGCTGTAGGGTAAAATCACGTCTGGACAATTTCTCAACCAAAACATGACAATGAAATGTAAATATTACAACAATACTTGAAGAATCACATGAACTAAAAATGTCAGGAATCACCAGGCTCCCCACTGCAAATATCAACAGAATTTAAACTGGGATATAAGTTGAAAGTCACTAAATGTGCCACTGGTGAAAAAGTCTTCACCTGTCTGCACCTTTTCATGTTCGCCTCTCATTTTCAGTAGCACACTGACTTGCCCATTTCCACAGCCTGTCCACTAGCTGCTTTTGGTCAATGCTCCTGTGTACATGAAACTTCCATTAGCGTTCAGGTGGAGAGGGATATCAGAGCAGTGGATTGCTGCTCCTGCGTTCTCCTTGGTATGGACACAGGCAAATTAATATTTCAGATATTTTGCATAGCGTGCAGGATATCAGTGTAGTGTGTAATGCAATATGATAAACTGTATTCTGCAGGGGGGTCGGCTGCATTTTTGGCCATGTATCCAGACAGTGTCCTTGGCTTTCTGGGAGCCCCAGAGAGCCTTTCGAGCGAAGTTCAGCTGCGCATCCGACTTTGTTATTCACTTTAATAGCTGTCATATTACTGCATAATTTTCCACGAGTCCATCATTATCCATTAGGCTGGATACTGCCTGGGGGAATTTGCATTGAATATTAAATCACAGAGGCACTTAAACGTCAACATCTTCCAAAATAAACCGACCGACCGACCAATTTAAAGCTCAGATTCAGGGGATTACTGCAACTAGTCTTTGTGCGAACCCATGTGAACCCACGTAGGCCCATGTGCAATGCAGAGCACATATCAGTAGCCTATCATTAAAATCTCAATCCTTGTCCTTTTGAATAGTATCTCTTTCAGGGTGCTGAAGTGCTATAATCTCTGTGTGATCATTGGGTGCTTTAAAGAACTCTTTGTACATGTCTGAGCAACCAAGATGGCACTTTGACACCATGCCTGTGAGATGTTGATCAGGGAAAACCCCGTAGATATGAACCAGAACTCTAAAGCAGGTGTGGGGGACCATGGATTGGCATGAGCGGATTAGCGGGCCAGGCCCAAACATTCCTGTGTAATTAGCATTGGCTGTGACACACATAAACACATTCTGCTGAGTGGCACATCATAGTGTTGGTGGAGAACAGAGTAGTCCCTCCCCTAGCCTTTTCTTTTCCAACAGCACTGTCATCGTCACACGCAGGCTTATGCTGGTGTAAAGAAATAAAGATCACGATTTCTCAGAGAAGGTGGGAAAAAATCAGTCCTTAGGATAACTCGGATTAATAATGATGTCTATTCAGATTAGAAAACAACACCTAAAACCTGATTCAATTGCACGTTTGTTGGTCTGCACACTTGGTGTGCATAGTACGATTGCTTTCTGGCTGTCACCAGTGAGAGCAATAACTGAAGAGGCTCTTCTGTAATGAGAGCAATCCAGAGAGAATCATTTGTCCCTTCTCTTTCATATGAAATCTGATTTACCTTGAGATATTGAAAGCACTTGCACACAGGGTCACTCTCAATACTCTGACAGACCACGTGAATAAGACAAAAAGGCCATGGAGAAGCCAAGGCCTTCATTTCACTCTCCTTCACAAAAAACTCAGTTACTCAGTGTCACACGACAGCCCATTCTTTTTCAATACTCGCTGAATGAGTGAGTAGATTTTTTAATAGCTTTTGGGATTCACAGTGTATTCCATTATCTGGATGCGCAATGTACACTTATAAATTCTGAAAAGTAAAGCACAACTGTATTTTGCCTCTCAGTGTAAAAAGATCTTGAAAAGCTTGAATCATAATTATGTTGATTAAGTACAATATGCGTTTCATCTTGCCTTTTTCCTTTTTTGCGTTTATTTTACCTTGGAAACCTGGTGTATCGAAATGTGTATTGATGTCTAGTTAGTTTACAGGGGTCAGATTATAGAAGAAAGTCATGAGCCATCATAATAGCTGTATCTCTCACTTACTCACACCCACACAAATTCCCTCACACCTGCAGGTCTGTGAGTGAATGGGGCTTAGCATGCCTGCAGGTGGGCTTTGGCCAGCATAGCCAGTTAGCACTGCATTTACATCTCTTAAGAGTGGCTAATGAAGTGCTAATTGGTCTGGCGGCTAGCAGCTGACTTACTGAAAAGCACTATGGGCTGATCTGTTGATGTTAGGTAGATAAGCAACAATACAAGCAGCAGATTAGGGACTGGTCAGGGAGAGGAAGTAAGTGTTTGGCCCTATAAGGCAGAATGGCTCTCAAAACTGACCTCCACCTTAATTTCTCCTGCCGCCTGTAAAGATGCCCTGATAAAGGTACTCTAAACCTCCGGCTCTGGTCTTAGCACATTTCCCACTATTATAGAAGAAGCAGGAGACTGAGTGGCTTTGCAAGATGGGCTTTTTTGGACAATCCAAAAGCACTCTTGCTAAAAATGGGACATATAAAGGAATCCAGGTGTGTAAAATGCTTAATGCATGTGATTTGAAAGCTCAAATAGGAGTCCTTGGGGTTTGCACATATTGGAGACACTCCATTAATGCAAAGGTCAGATGACTCAGTCTAGTGTGTGCTCACTTAGGGCAGAATGTGTCAAGGTGAAAGTGTCAATAAAATTCACCTGGACCTAGAACAAGAAAACTGAGGAAACAACCTATAAAGGCAAGGGGTGTGGGGCAGTGGGGGCTTAGAAAGATGAATCAATAGAAGTGTTATGTCTCTTTCCAAAGCATCTTTTACAGTAACAAAGGATTTTATCTTCAATGATTCTTACATCGACTTCATGTGCAGATATCTAACAAGAAGGAGAAGTGATTATGTTCATGGAAGACCTTGAAAGGATAACGTTTTTCTCTCAGTTTCAAGTGAGTATTCAGGAGTAAAAGTCAATATCTTAAATTAAACACAAGCAAAAAAACAAACAACAAAAAAAGACAATGATAAATCATATTACTTATTAACTACTATGTACATAAAAAATAAATAATTATTGTTACTAAACAATATCATATGATATCAAAATGATGCTTAATTTGTTTTTCTTTTTTCTTTTTTTAATGAGAAATACAAATGTAAACAAAGCAGAGGGAATTCAGTGTTTGAAACTGAGCAGGGTGTCTGTGTGTGTTTGTGTATGTGTGTGTGTTTGTGAGTGTGTGTGTGTGGGTGTGTATGTGCGCATTTGCGTGCATGAGTGAGCATCTCTCCCTGCATTAGCATCATGGCTAGAGTTGGTCTCAGATCTGCTTGTGAAATCTACTCCTGCCAGGACTAATTAGCATGAACAACTTCATACAGCGCTTATGGCAGGGGCCAAGATAAGAGGGGCCTGCGCGTGGCCCCAACCCCCCCTCAGCCAGCCTGCTCAAAGCCCCCATCTTATCTCTATCTCCACACAACAACCAGCTTCTGCCCAATTCCATTCTAATCCCGAACATAAACACTACTGATATTTCACCGGCGTGGCCGAAAGAAAAGGTGAGGATGAGGGGGAAAGAAAGAGATGGGGAAATGTGAGTGGAGATAAAATCACTCATTTACAAACAGCTCACCCCTCACAACACTCACCCAACTCGCTCTAAAAAAAGGTAACTAATTCCTAAGCAAATGTGATTTCCTTGCAATGCATCAGATGTGTCTCAATTTGGTAAATCTCAATTTTTCCTTGCATATACATTCTGAAAACATTCTTGTCTCTTAGCAAGGACAACTGTAAATAAGCAACATTAAAATTCTAAACAGCAAACATTCAGCAAAAGTAAATTAGCAGATTATTTTAATTTAATTATACCACACATTTCCATCCAATCAAATTGAGATCAAACAGAGAATTTGTTACATCAAACACAATTAATTATGACATTACTTTCAGTCTGTAAGTGTGTCAGCCCAATTTGTTCATGTGTTTGAGTTTATAGGCAGATTTAGACTGCTACAGAATGACTAGTGAGTGTTATTTATTGAAAGGTAAAGGGAATTTATATTTATCATTTATTGAAATGAAAAAAGAAAAGAAAACCAGACGACTGCACTATGTAAATGATATGTACCCATCTCTACTCAATATACAGATAACCTGTCGCCGTCACCCTTGGCTTGCTCATCAGAGACATTTCACTCACACACATCCATATACACAAAAATTTCTCTCATTTTGTGAAGCTGCTTTGTGACAATGACCATTGTTAAAAGCACTATATAAATAAAATTGAATTGAATTGAATCTTCATTGCTGGCCAGGAGGCCTCAAGAGTTTCCCATCATGTGAAATATCATGTGCAATTTCTTATTGGGTGCTAAATTGCTATTATGTGCAATACTCTTACTATGTGAAATATCACTACTTATATCAATATTACTGATCTACTACTGATCTCTATTACAGACTCCGTATAGAGAACAACTCTAAACTACTGATTGTGTTACTGGTGAATAACTCAGTGGTAAGTTAGTTATCTGTAGTCCCTGTACTCAGTATTTGGGTTTATATCATAGTGACTTTCGAGTATTTCTGCAGTTTTTAATTTGACTTTTATTTAATATTTTATATTTTATAATGTTGTTGTCTCCGTGTCTTTGTGTGTCTGTTCTTTCCTTCGGGATCAGTGAAGTTTCTGATTACAAAATCCAGACCCAGAAAGCGGATTCGAGATACAGAGTTGAGGTCCTCGGACCAGGCGGTCGTCCGTCTCCAGCGAGGTGGAGCTGTGAGGGATGTGGGTTGGTGGAGGTCTAGTGGGTAGATACTTGCCTCTGGACCAAGAGGTCATGGGTTCGAATCTTACCTTCAGCAAACCACCACTGGGTTCCTGAGCAAGACCCTTAACCCCAATTGCTCCAGGGAGACTGCCCCCTGTAGTTAGGGAATGGAAGTCAATTTGGATAAAAACGTTCGTAATAATGCAGTAAATGTACATCTCTGAACTTGTTTGTCCAACAAAGAGCGCCGGACATTCTGAGGTTTCTGGAAGTTTTCCTCTCTTTCTTCCAGCGACACGCGGCCTCGCCGCAGGGGCCCCTGGGTCACGTTGTCCATGTGACGCGTCTTATTCCGGAGCTTTCTGCCCCCCACGACCCAAAACAATACCCGCTCTTCGGCCCTTTGGCCCGTCCTCATAACTCCACATGTGATCCCACATTACAAGAGGCTTAAGCAGTTGACGCATGTGCCTGCGCAAGGTGTCCAACCCCCTCCCACCCCCAGCTAACCCCCCATCGGCCCCCCTGTAGTGGTGCTGAGATTCCTGCGTTATTAAAATAACACACAAGCTCTGATCTAATGTACCCCTTTTACGTCAAGCCTGGTGTCCGCAGGTCGCTTCATTAGGTCTGTAAGTTTTATTTTATCACCTCGTTTGGGAACGTTTGCAGGACATTCTGCTTTACAGAGCAGAAATCAGGAAACTCTGTTAATCCCAGAGGAAGATGCTGATGCTCCGACTGCACGGAACAGGACAGGACAAAAGGGTTAATACACCAGAACGCATAAACAGAGAAGAAAGTAAAAAATGACATAAAAGAGCGTAGAACTATAATCTATATTATTATTATAATTATTATTTGTTTCTCAATGTGATCTAAAGTGAAGTGACGTAGCTGCATGTAGCCTGTTAGAAGAATTGAGGAGTCTGTAATAGTGTCGTTTAGTCTAGTTTAGTCCAGTGTAATTTCTTAGTGCTGTCACAATTAACACATTACATCAGGGACACAACCCTTCTGTTAAAGTTCTCTGTCTGGGTTCTGTTGAAGTTCTCGGCCTGGGTTCTGTTGAAGTTCTCGGCCTGGGTTCTGTTGAAGTTCTCTGTCTGGGTTCTGTAAGTTCTCGGTCAGGGTTCTGTAAGTTCTCGGTCAGGGTTCTGTAAGTTCTCGGTCTGGGTTCTGTAAGTTCTCAGTCTGGGTTCTGTAAGTTCACTGTCTGGGTTCTGTTGAAGTTTTCAGTCTGGGTTCTGTTGAAGTTCTTGGTTCTCTCCCCAGCTTTAGAACCCCCACATCAGGGCACATTTCTTACCTCTCTCTCTCTCTCTCATTCTCCTTCTTCCTGTCTTTCATACTCTCTCCTTTCTTTCTGTCATCTCTTTTTTCTTTACTTCTTTTCTTCCCTTTTCCCACTTCTTTCTTTCTTTCTTTTTCTCCCCCCCCCCCCCGCCCCGCTCTCTACTCCTCCTCTTTTCTCTTTCCAGCTCTCTCTTGTTTTTTTTCTTTGTCTCTGATGCTCCTTTTTTGGTTTGGTTCCTTCTTTCCGTCGTGTCTGCTTCCCTTTCTCCCCTCCATATATTACTCTAAAATGGGCCAGCAGATGTGTGTTACAGAGAGAGTGCATGTGTGTGTGTGTGTGTGTGTGTGTGAGAGAGAGAGAGAGAAGGTGAACAGTGTGGTTGGGTCTGGGCAGGGTGAGGTGGGCCCGGGGAGAATGGGCCCTCAGTCGGGGTGGTTTTAGCGGGGTGGGATTATGCGGAGTGTGTTTGAGTGTGTACAGATATAGATCTGAACTGTTTTTATTTTACAGCCCTGAACCCACTGATCCCTCCCTCACACACTTTCTCTGCGTCGTTAACATATTTCTCCACATTCATCTGAGGTGTGTGTCAAACTCGCTCCTGTATTACTTTAATCTCCTCTAGGTGGCGCCATAATACAGCAGCGTTCATATTACGCAGTGAGAGTCAGCCAGGCTACAGTACAGCCTCCCTCCGGGGGGTGTTAGTTTACCCAATAAGACCCCCAAAAGTACAGCCTCCCCCCGGGGGGATTAGTTTAACCGATAAGACCCCCAAAAGTACAGCTTCCCCTGGGGGGGATTAGTTTAACCGATAAGACCCCCAAAAGTACAGCTTCCCCTGGGGGGGTAGTTTAACCAATAAGACCCCCAAAAGTACAGCCTCCCCCTGGGGGGGGTTTAGTTTAACCAATAAGACCCCCAAAAGTACAGCCTGCCTCCGGGGGGCTTCGTTTAACCAATAAGATCCCCAAAAGTACAGCCTCCCCCTGGGGCGTTAGTTTAACCAATAAGACCCCCAAAAGTACAGCCTCCCTCCAGGGGGGTTAGTTTAACCAATAAGACCCCCAAAAGTACAGTCTCCCTCCAGGGGGGTTAGTTTAACCAATAAGACC
>JBBPCY010000150.1:11079078-11089899 GCA_037974405.1 Brachyalestes nurse | reverse complement strand
AAAAGTGCCCATAGTGTGGATCACACTGAAACAGATCTGTCCAGAGACCTCCAGAGGGACAGGAGCCCAACTTTTTTTGTTTTTTTGTGGGGGTTCATTTGAACGACCAAGAGGTGGGTGGGGCGATGACGTAACATTTTATCGACGGAGAACCTACTCAAAAAAGGCATCATTGGCAAAGGAGCTGGTGTTTGAACACCTGAAGACCAACACCTCCCCCCACGTGCCTGATCCGACAGTGCAAAGATAATGTTTGGAGCAATCTGCTTAGGCTCCCTGCTCCACACACACACAGTGCAACATCTATATTCATTCAAACATGGAACGCATCTCTAAGAGTCCACTGATTTGCATCTGATAATTAAATGATGGGAGCCAATCAAGCAGCAATGGAGGCAGTGTGGTTAAAATTACATTACAACTGCAAGGGTTAAAATAAGGGAAAAAACAACGCCAAAATACCTTCCGAGGTTTATATAAATAAATAAATACATAAATAAATAAAACACGTTGCTTGAGGGCGCAGTAATGAATTTGAATAAGTTCTTCACTTCAGTGGTGAGTGTCTGGCGCGCGCTCCTTACAGCTGGTTTGTTGAGATAATTGATTTTCAAAACAGTTTTGGAGACGCGAGAGGCGGCCACGCGCGCGGCGCCAGCTCTGAGATGGACTGCTTTAATTAGACCAGCACTGATGGCCTTCAACACAGGCTCTTTACTGCTCCAGTACAAACAATCTGCTCACTCACACACTCTCTCCCTCCTCCACTCCCTTAGTCGCTCCCTCCCTCACTCACTCCTTCAGTCACTCACTCATGTTCTCCTTCCTTCACTCCCTGTCTTCCTCAGTCACTCCATCCCTCACTCCCACAGTCACTCACTTTCTCTCTACCTCCCTCATTCTTTCACTCAATCAATCTCCCTCCATCCCTCCCTCAGACACTCACTCTCATCCTCACTTTCTGCCTCTTTTACTCACTGCCTCACTCTCTCCACCACTTCCTCCCTTCATTCCCTCCCTTCCTCCCTCAGACACTCGCTCTCTTCCTCACTTTCTTTCTTTTTACTCACTCCCTCACTCTCTCTGTCACTCACCCACTCACTTTCTACTTCCTCCACTCAAATCCTCACTCCTTAGTCACGCACTCACTCACTCACTCTCTCCTTCACTCCCTCCGTCATTTACTCACTCACTCACTCACTCCCTCTCTTTCTCAGTCAGCCAGTCTCCCCCTCACTCACTCCCTCACTTACTCCCTTCCTTCCTCTCTCAGTCAGTTAGTCAGTCTTCCACTCACTTACTCCCTCCCTTAGTCACTCACTCACTCACTCACTCACTCATTTGGTCACTCCCTCTCTCCTTCTCTCCCTCCCTCCCTCCCTCCCTCCCTCACTCGCTCACTACTTCCCTCATTCACTTCACAATCAGTCACTCAGTCACTCACTGAACTCACTCACTTCAGACCAAACCTGAAGCTGACACCATGTGATTGAGGAGAAGAGAGGGAGAAGTCAGATAGGCCGGAACACAATAAATGAAGGTAACAGTAAATGAAGGTAACACAGTAAATGAAAGTGCTCACTATGATTTTCACACCAGACACCAAACTCCAGGGCCAGGCAGATCTGAAGGGCAGATTCTTCAAGTTAAAAGGACATTTTTGCATATAATAGGCCATTTCCATCTTCCCATTTCTCTGGGTCTGGCTGGTAGTTACATTTTCATTCTAAGTGTGACAAATGCCACAGTCAGTGGTGCTTAAGGGTGCATGAGATCTTGCATTTGTGGTTTAAAAAGTTTATTTGTGAACATTACAGTGATAGCTCTCAGTGATAACTCAGTAATCCAACAGGCTGGCACACAATTACAGTTTTTTTTTTTACAATTGATACATACTGGTTGTGGAACTGGGCTCATTATGTCAATATTCTACAAACAGCCAAATAAGACACAACACTTCAGGATAAACATCTCACTTCTATGACAAAATGAAATCAAAACCTAGCAATCCTTTTTTGAAAATGAAACCTTTAGAACAAACTACTACACAATTTTACAAAATGCTATTGTCTTTACTACTGTCTACTGTCTTTAGTTTCATATAGGCTTTGATGAAAGACTGCTCCAATACAGAACATAAGTATGAAATATGTACAACGTTTTGTCATTGCGGGTTTTTACAAAAAGCTTTCTTTGATTACAAAGTTCTCACAAAAGAAAAAGAAGTGAGTTGATCTGAGCTCTATTTAAAGTGCTAAGACTGAGTGGTGTCCAGTTACTGTTTTGGTGTGTTTCATGTGTACCAATATCAGGTATGTACTGCAACAGAAGTGTTGTCCCAATTAAAGGTTTTTTCAAGAAAAACATTTGTTAAGGTTAAGGTTTTTGTACTTTCCAAATAATCTGAACTCATGTTGACTGTAATATGATTTTTTTCACAAAAAATAACTTCCCTGTTAAGCATCACTTCCACTCAAGCACTGTGGTATTGTTTAAATAGGGTATTACAGTGTTTCAACGGTAAGCTGTGACATATTTAAGTTGAATCATTCTTGGCTGAAAAATATTGACTGAAAAAAATTGATTTAACCTTTCACAACACTGATTTTCCTTGTTTGTTTAAACAAGAAAACAGAACGTGTGTATATAGTGATAATTTATTAGTTTGTTTATATGCAATTTATTAGCATATTTATATATAACTAATGAAGGTGAACCATCTGTCATACATGAACACACCATAGCACACAGTGTGAAATTTGTCCTTTGCATTTAACCCATTCAGCAAATGAAGCAGTATGTGGGGATGGTACCTTGGTCACGGGTACCTCAGTTGTGCAATTGGAAGTCCAGGGATTTGAACGGATGCCCTTCTGATCACAGGGGCAACTCCGTAGCCTCCAGCCCCCCAGCTGCTCCAGCTAAGTATGTTTACTGCAGGTTTTAAACCATAAGCATGCAAGCTTTCTCCCACAAAGCATGAATTCCAACACATTGCTTAGGAGAATAAAAGGATGATGTCATGTGTGTGGTGGAACAGTGTGACAACAAGCCAACTAACAAGACAGTTAAAAATAATCATCACCTTTCTCTAAAAATATTAAATCCGTGGTAAGATGCAACAGAGAGCTGAAGGGAATATCCTCTGTTGAGTTTCAGCATATCAGTGCTTTGACTGACACAAACCACTTTATTTTTTACTTTTGTCATCTGTGAACACAATAAAACAAGAATATGTTATGTAACACACTATAATGATGGTCTGCTTCTGCCATAGCTGTTTTGAGTTTAAGTGGTTTAACACCAACTAAAGTTTTCCTGGAAAAGAAACTGGAAAATAATTAAAGTTGTATATATGGTGGTTTATGTTTGATGTGTGTCCTAACTACATTAAAGGTTCAATGCAGCATTCACTTGGATTAAACCAGAAATGTAGTCACACGATTGGGTACTCGATAGCAAAAATGTTTTATCCACTTAGAAAGAACCACCAAAAGGTTACACTGATCCAAACAATTAGAGCACGATGAACTGAAGCTATAGACAACTCATAAGTTGTCTGCAGACTGATGTGACATTACATACCACAAAAAGTTAAAAACAAGACCAAGATTGCCTTAATTTTACAGTATTAAGAATAATTTGATAAGGTTAATGTACTTTACTTTAATCATTGCATGTTACTACATTGTCCTTGAAATTCTGGGAGCTGATGTCAATTTACATTAAGTTACTATAAAAATGTTGTCTAGAAAGCTGGAAAAATACAATAGGAAATTGGAAAATTAAGTTCAGATCTCACTACATTCTTATTAGACATGCTAAATGTGATGAAAAGACAGTGTAATTTACAAGTATGTATGTGTGTGTGGTGTGTGTCTGAGTGTGTGTGGGAGTGGTGTATGTGTGTGTTCAGTTACTGCACAATTCTACTTTTTACTTTTTATTTTATTTTATTTTGTTTTATTTTATTTTTGTAGTTGTAATTATTATTTATTATTATTATTTTGTAGTTTGTAATTCTAGGTCTACCTGCATGAGAAAATGGACCAATAACAAAGACTTAAAAATGATGGAAATGCGATGCTCATAGCAGAATGCTAGGAATTCTTTTATTCTTAAATGATGTCACATGATGACCATGAAAGACAACCTTTAAACAATGAAACACAATCTTTATACTTAGTACCATGATAATCCAGAATAATTATGGCAGAGTTAAAAAGCGCTGATTACATTTTACATTTACAACATTTAGCTGGTGCTTTTATCCAAAGTGACTTCCATTCCCTAACTACAGGGGATAGTCTCCCTGGAGCAACTTTGGTTTAAGGGTCTTGCTCAGGAACCCAGTGGTGGTATGCTAAAGGTAGGATTCAAACTCATGACCTCTTGGTCCAGAAGCAACCCACTAGGCCACCAGCTCTTTCAGTCACTGCAATCAGAACTATGGTGAGCAAAAAGTCAAGACTGATTTGAAAACCCCAGCCAATGTCTTCATGTCTCAAGGAGTGTCAGTGCTACAGCAAGGCTCCAGGCTGGCCCTCAGGCCCTGCTTGAGCAGGCGGAGCATTGAAGGTAATCTCATTGCCTGATTTTGTGGCTGAACATTAGTGTGTGTGTATGTGTAAGCCAGGGTGAGATGAAACTCAATTGTCTTAAGTGTCTTAAGAGGTGCTGAAAGCGACATATACAATTCCTTTGCCCGGGCATGTGCTCATAAACACACTCTCTCTCTCTCTCTCTCTCTTATTCTCTCTCTCACACACACACACACACACACACACACACACCCCATAACAGCATCTCTTCACACAACATCTTTTGTGTGAAGTTTTTGAATATATAAATTTGGCATGTAATTTAAAAGATAAATTCAAATATTTAGTCCAGCACCTAGGCACACACTGACAATACACACAGACACAGACACACACACACACACACATACTGAGTGAGGAGTAGGCCCTGCCCAAACAAAGTCTTTAATGCCGATTGACAGCAATTTCAGGAAGTGCTGGTAATGGCACAGTCTACAGAATTACAGCCCTTGTGTGTGTATGCGTGTAAGCAGTGTAATGTTAACACCTGACATTCCACCATAGATTAAGTACAAAGCATTCTTTCTTGTCACCTGAAAAAAAGTGTTTATGCTTTGTGTGCTCATGATTCTCATGTAACGTTCTAACTTGACATCTTCATTGTGTGGAAGTCCATACACAATCAGATCTTGATGAAATTCTCATGAATGTCATCAACTTTTCAGCTTGGCATTTATTCCGGTCAGTAGGGGTCCTCATCCTCTTGCTAATTTCTGTCATCTTCATCCTCTCCGTCCTCCACCTTCTTATTGCCAGAAGGGACCATGGAGGAATAACTGTATTCTGTCGTTCTGACTGAGATAAAAGAGATAAGCCAGACAATTATGAATAATGCCTATTTTCAATTGCCATCTCCCCACCAAAGCCGTGTCCTCCTGTGCAGTATAATTTTCATGGATTAACTGTTGCCTGTGATCATTTCCATGCTTTTTTTCCACATTCGCTGCCACCTCCTCTACAATCTCATCGAAATTGTTGGTCAAACATGGAGTGCATCAGTGAAAATGCCATGCAAGTTACTGACGTTATTCAACTTCCTGCCAGGACAGACCATTCCCCCTGACAGCTGGAACCCCACAAAACTCAGCCTACGTACCAAGGAGAATATCATTAATTTACTCATTTAGAATGCATGTCCGATGCATAAGCAGTGTAATTCTGAACATGGTTAAACAAGAGAATATCTGGAAGTGTAGATCCTCATGCAGTATTAGCCTCATGATAACAGAACACTATTTTTCCACTGTCTTAAAATCAAATGTACCAAAAATGTTCTTTAAAAGAATGATGTAAATTAGCCACTTTTGGTTCCTTAAAAAGCCTTTTAAAGGAAGGAGTGTAGCTCAAGCAATACTTAATAATGTTCTTTTTCAATAAAATAAAATGCAGCTGGTCAATAGTCGCATGCTCTCCTGTCAAGAGAGTCTCCTTTGGAGGATCTGAAATATGGTAACAGTCAAGGGAACCATTAGCTTAAACAGTTCTAAGGAATCCTTATCTCCCTTGCTTCCTCCACCCTGCCTTTAGGCCCAGTTGTCCTCATGAGTGGCGCAGAATTAAATTTCAATTAGAAAAACATCAACATATGGAATGACGAAGGGGAGATTGTGTGATCATAACAAGTGATGATTAGTATGGTGAGTCATATTGATAAGAGTGTCTTGGCTCAGAGATTCATCCTAATTCTGAGCTGCTTCTCTGACAAAGCAGGGAATAGATAGCAGTTCATTTTCATGGAATGATATCATAACAGAGATGGCTTTTTACACACAGTGCTCTGTCAGCAGTAGCCTGGTGTCGGGGGGTGGGTTAAAAAAGCACTTCTCAAGGTTTTTATTTTTTACATGGAAAAGCACTTTTTAGACAGCCCGTCGGAGGAAATGTGTGGACATGCCCTGCTGAGCGGGGTTTGCACATATACTAATAGCCTGTCTGTTCCCTCTGGTATTGTGTTTGCTTGTGTGTGTTACAGGCCCCCGATTGCACTGACAGTGACCCCCCCTAAATGCTGTCCTGCAATGTGCATGAGTCCATGTCTGTCCCTGACAGCTACAGTTATGAAGGTGTCACCCCTATAACGGCTTGCTATTGTGTGTAGTGTGTGACTGTATGCCTGTGACAACCTTGATACCATCTGAAAATGACCTTTGCTGTTTCAGCCATAATTCTGCTTTCTTCTGTCTATCTTGTATCTCTCTCTCTCTCTCTCTCTTTGTCGCTCTCCCTAAAGGCAGAGCTACACAAAGCTGATTTTGCTCTGAACTCAATGGTGTCAGGTTCCTAAGTTGATATATTAATATTTAACGCTAATATCAAAAATCTTATATTCTTGCTGCTGTGCAGAAGCTTATGTGGTAATAAAAAAGATAAGGCAACTGACACAGAGATCAGATTCACCTTTCCTTGCTATTTGCAGTGCACCATGCTTGTCACAAGGAGTTAGTAGCAGAGATCACATGTCATAGGTTCAGTTAGTAGCAGAGATCACATGTCATAGGTTTCCTTAGTGTTAGTGGGCCCACGCATGCACTCACTCACAGAATGAGTGGATTTGTGTTCTTCACATGCATTTAACTGGATCCTCTTTCCACCAACACCAGTTTGAAGTTTGCTTTCAGGTCAAAGCAACTGTGACAGCCCTGTCAGCCCTTTCGTACCTGCATGTAAAGGAAATGAAGTTGTTTCTTCTGAGCACTTGCTGACATAAGAGTTTGGCTCCTGTGTCGATATGCCCATGAATGCCCAGCTTGCTTGTCAATAGAGAGGCCGTCTTCATTTTAAGGCCAGGAACATTTGCTGAGAAACAGTGCTCTCACAGTGCTTTACGGTGGTGGCATTGTACGCTTGAGTCATGAGCTGTTGGCCTGAAATGGCAAACAAGACTCAGAGTAAGACTATTAGAGTGCAGGACATACTGCATAAGGAAGTGGCTCAGTGCAAAAAGAGAAGGAGTGTGGAAGCAAGCCAGGGACAGGTGATAGTACAGATTAGTGCTAAAGTTTATATGGCCATCTGTGCCTGGAGCATGTTTAAAAGCTCGCTTCACTGTATCATTATGTGACATTACGGCTTCCTTCAATGTTATAATTTTCTGAGCTACAGGGTGATATGGCTTCGAGAGAAGTTGTGCTATGTGATTTTAAATGAGACCATAGTGTCATAATAATATCATAATACATATTTATTCAGAGCCCTTCTAGATTTATGTATATCGCTGGTGTTGTAAACAAAGTGTAATTCTAAAAGTGTAAAAAGAGCAAAAGCAAGAGAAGACATTGTAAAATTTAATAAAAGTAAATGTGATTTTTTGCTTAAACATTTGGTCCATTTGTCAGAAAATGTTCATATAATTTATAGGGCTTCTGGTATTTTCAAAGGGTAAAAAAACATAATGAAAAAATAAAAACTGGGACAATACTGAATCAGTTAGTAACTATCCATACTGTATCTATTTACTGTATAAATAGTAGAACATATGCTGGCCTAGTTTATATTGTGGACTGGCATTCTTCCGGATCCAAGATGCTTAGGGAACCTTGACACTTCTTTTCGCTCTCTCTCTCTCTCTCTCTCTCTCTCTCTCTCTCTCTCTCTCTCTCTCTCTCTCTCTCTCTCTGTCTCACTCTCACAGACACATACACACACATGTACACATGACCTTACTCTCTCCCTCATACATGCGAACTTCAGAGCGACTGTGTGGATGTCCATTCCCTCCCATAATAACATTATTAACTCCTGCTGAATGGGGTGATGGATGGAAAGCCCAGCAATGGTCACCACTTTCCTGCAACCTGTCTAATAATGCCTTCTTGTGCCTGCCTAGGGCCCGGCCTGACCTGGCCATTGTCTCGCACAAAGCGACCTGAAGAGCAGCGCCTCCTCCAGCATTTGCATTTTAATCACCTTGGTGGAGGAGCACTGCCGCTATACTAGTAGCAAAGCTAACATCAGGCTAATGGTGCACTGCTGCACTACTGTCTATCCTGTAGAGACCCTTATACTGGTGGACACTCAAAGCGGACCAACAAATAGGAAGATGTTATAGATGGTATAGATAAGAAGGTGTAGCATTGTTTAACTCCAAAAGAGTAACTGACAGTCAACTCCAAAATAATAACTTCAATAATAAAAAAAAATTATAATTTTTTTTTATCAACTTTTTTTTAATTTAATGGAGCATATTGAAACACCTGTATTTCACAATCATTGTGAATGCACTGATTTGTTTTCTCCTGAGACAATTATTTATTTTTTATTTATGTGTGCTGATTCTGTTACCCTGAAAAAGTTAGGAGATATGCTGAGATACTGATCGGATACTTGGCTGATGCTCTGTTAAGGAATTTGTGTCCTAATATGATGCACTACTACACACAAATTCCTACATATAGCAGCATGTTCGTGACTCTGCCTAAGAAAGCGTTTAGGATTAGTGCAGTACTAAAATAATGTCATTTAGAGCGCATTTAAGTATCTGTTTCCTCAGGAGCTGAAACACCTACCAAAACATTTTCTGAATATGATATGTATATAAGTCATATTTCTTTGCAAATTATGTGCAAGGCATTGCAAGGCAGTATCAGATGCTAAACAAATGTATAACCAAGCAGAAGCAGATTTCTGCTCCAATATCTTGACTTTTAAAAGCAGTCTACCTGTTTCATGGTCCTGGAGTTCCGATCAGAATAACGTGTAATTAGCGGTGGGCTGTGGCCCCGGGGAGCTTGGCGATGTAGGGAGAGGAGAGAGGACTCAGAGAGATTTCTGATTACCTGACAAGTTGGGGCTGGAAAGGCTACACTTAGCCCATTAAAGATTTTCCAGTGTGACATTTGAGAGCAGTCGCCACGTCGTGCGCCATCTCGCCATTTCCTTGTTCGCTGGGCATCAATTTCGAAAAAGAGAGAGCGAGAGAAGAGAGAAAGAGAGAGTGAGAGAATGAGAGAGGAGGGGGGTTAGAGAGAGAAAGAGAGAGAGAGAGTAAGAGAGAGAAGGAGGGAGAGGCCACCAGGCAGACACATCAGCACAAATGGATTTCATTCACCGAGGTGAACTGTGCTTGGCTGATAAATGCACTTCCTTGAATGTCAGCAAATGTCACTTGTGAAGCCATTTACTGTTGCTTTAATAGCTTCCCCAAACTTACAAAGAATGAAGAAATGAAAATAGAAAGAACAGAGCAGAGTGAGCAAGTATGTGTGTATGTGCGTGTGTAAGAGCAGGAGGAGAGAGAGAGAGAGAGAGATGAAGAGGTGGGTTGGGCCGTTGTCACTTCCACATGATTAAGCAATGAGGCATTTGAGAAGTCTCCCAGCACAAAGTGGTTAAACTAGCTGGATGATGTGGCCCAAAGTAAAATGTGCTTTATTTGAACTAATTTGAAGAGTGTGCTTTATATAGACATTTGTCCTGACCATATATGACACCATCAGTTTTCTGGTTATGAACTTACCTTCTTAAAAAAAGAAAAGAATCAGATTGTTTAATTTTTGCACAGACTTTTCTATAATGTTTTTAACACTTTTCAGTTATTAGATATTGAGGAAACATGACTGTGCACTCACTGCTACTTTGGTGGTTACTTCAAAGTATGTTATCAGTACCTTTAATTAGGAAACATTTTGCATCATAATTAATTGCAGTTATGTTTTAAGTTGCACTGAATGCATACACCCTATTTAAGTTGCCATGTTAAGAAAAAATTAAATAATATGTTAGATAGTGACTTTTTCACAAATAATCACAGCATTTTAACACTGATGTTTACTTGCTGTAACAACCAAGCTTCCATCAATTTGTTCGGAAACAGCTTAATTCCAGTAAAAATGTTTCAAGTGTACCGAAAAGTCTGTGAAACATTTGAGTTTATGACATAATTAGTAGTGTGTAGTATATTTTAGCTATACAATCAGATAAGTATTCATACAGTAGAGATAATACAATATTCTTAATGATCCCATCCAAATGGGAACTCATGAAACTAAGTAGAGTTTTAAAGTCAATATCAGTGAACACGGAGTGATTTCATTAAAGCAGATAGCATAATACACTAAATGGTATTTAGCTATTTTATACAGTGTTAATTTTAACCTTTTCACTCTATAGGCGACAAAGTGTGGTCATGCATTCAGGTTAAAGTGACACAATTCAGACCAATGTCATTCTAAAAATACATAATCCATACATGGTATACAATGATCAGCCTAAATGACTCTAC
>JBBPCY010000150.1:11057772-11069388 GCA_037974405.1 Brachyalestes nurse | reverse complement strand
TAATAATAATAATAATAATAATAATAATAATAATTATTATTATTATTATTATTATTATTATTATTATTATTATTAATTATTATTATTATCGTTATTATTATTATTATTGTTGTTGTTGTTTTGTTGTTCTTGTTATTAACATGTTTGTTGTTGTTGTTATTGCTGTTATTGTTATTATCATTGCGCATGGATAAAATGCTTTGTTTCTTTAATATTCATTTAACATCAATTTGCTAGAATGAATTTAGTATATGGGCTGATGAACACCCACGTCAGGTGCTCGTTGCCCGTTTAGTGTCATGTGTTACGCTGTGGGCCATGGGCAGCGCATTCACTCCATTACTTCTGCTCCACGCGCTCGACTCAAACACCTGGAAGAATGATCATCACCACCTCCAGCGGTTGGCCACCGCTGGATACCCGGCAGCCACGCTCAGCTTCAGCTTTACTCATTGCAGTGTGGATGTCCTCACTGATTAGGAGCTGTTCGTTAGAAACGCAGATGTTCAAACACTTATCAGCTAATGTTGTTCTCGATTATTTCGCTACTTTTATTCTTTTTGATCCCCAGTTTTCTGCCTTAAAAGTAATGTTTAGCGGGCACAGTGTATTAACTTTCGTAGCGCCTTATAAGCACTCACTAAAAGCAACTTCTATTGTTTTTAATGTTATTGTAATTGGGAATAAACACGTATAACAAAAGTGTCTTACAAGCCCCTGCACTTACCCTAAACTTAGCCTGAAGAAAAAAATACGAACAAGCAAATACTGAAATGAATTAACAACTGCCCTTCCATGACGTTGTTAAAATAGTTATGGTAGAATTGTATGCTGTTAAAGGAGTTATGGTAAGACAGAGGAAACTGTATTCTCCTTGTTCATGGTAGTTAAGAAAGGCATTTTATATGACGGACTGTTACAAAACGTAATTGAAAAACATCTGTTACGAGAATGAATTAAAGTAAACGTGTAGTCTTAGTGAACAAATAAATAAATAAATAAATAAATAAATACATACATACATACATACATACATACATACATACATACATACATATAAAGCAAGCAAGCCCATGCTACGTATGCAACGGTGGTCGACATATGGTGGGCCTGAGAAATAAGACATTAATACGACATTAACGCTGGGTCGTGTTGTCATCCTTCTTTAACGGAAGTGAACTATTCCGCACAAAACCCTTTTTTTACATCTTGTGTGAGGTCTGTCGAACAGAGGCTACAGAAGAGCGCTCCCTTGTGACGCGCCGTGTTACTTCGCTGTGGGTAAAACGCACAGATTTCTGGTAGATTTGAGGAGTCTTTAAGTTTATTTTAGAGGGAGTGGGAGTGAAGTCTAAATGGCGTCACATCAAAGACGTAGGGTGGTCTGGATTCAGAGAGTCAGAGGGGCCGGTCCAGGACGTTTTACGAGGTAAAGCACCACACCTCTTTGACTTAACAAAGCAATAAAGGTCCTACACTCTAGCTAAACACGTGGCCGCCCTGTCACATAAACAGGAGAGACATTCTGCGTGCGTGCGTGTACATTTGTTTTTATTCATGGGTATAAAACACACCACACACCACACACGCGCGCGGATTTAGTAAAGACCCGAGACGTCTGAAGACAGAGGGCCTGCATTTCCGGTGCCCGATTCCATTGAGGAGAATTTCCAGCAGCTCCTTCATTAGGAGTAGCGAGTTGACACGAGGTGTACAGACGAGGCGCAGGCGCCGTTGTATGGGCGCGCGGAGAGCCCTCATTAAATGTCGCTAACGGGCCATGCACATGCCCTGATTGGACAGGTCCCCCGGGATGCCCACTTAATGAGACCACACAAAAAAGGGACAAAACCGTCACGGTCCAATACGGCGCGCTTTTGCCAAAAAGGCTAAAACGTTTTTCATTGACAAGAACGGAAGTTCTGAAACAGCCCGTGAGCTCTAAGGCACGTGTTCAGCGCGTGAATTTCCTCGCCGACTCTAATAAAACCAGTGTATTTCAGGAGGCAAACTGGTATGGAAGCAGACGATTAATCACGTGGTTACATTCAATATTTGTAGGTTAATTGTGCACTAGTTAGCTATATGTTTACAGCTCTCATTATTAGGCTTGCCAGTACTGTTTCTAAAAGTTGCGAATTCACAATGTAGTATTTTGGGTATAGCAAATTACGTATAAAAACTAAAATGCAGTGCTACCTGTAAGAAAATATACATTTGTAGTGAACGTGCTCTGTGGAGCTGAGTTTAAAAATAATGCCTGTTTAATCTAAGTGTGTTGTGGATCTCCTTTTGTTCATATATCAGTATGAAAAGCTTCTCATTTTCCTTAGCTGAAGGTAAAAAAGTGAGAACATTTAAACTCGTGCAAGAATTCAACCCAGTGCCAAAGGAACGTGGCTGAAAGGTTAGAGCAGGCTAAGAGAAAGGGGCATTTGCGCCCCATCCCGACGGTCCCACCGCGCTGCAGGCAGAGTGGGGGAGGGTTGTAAGTGGATCTCGGTTCTGGCTTGCTCTACGATCCACTCCAACAAACTTCACTGACTCGGATCAGTTCTCAATAAATTAACTTTTTCCTCCCTGTGAATCACATCATAAGCAAATTGTGCATATCATCAACTTACAGGCAGCGAAAGTGACGTCCACTTTCGGGTGCACGGCACGCACCCTAACTTCGTACATTAAAAACGTCGTAACGCCACAAATGGCACGAAGCTCTGACAGAAAGAGAGAGAAAAGAGAGGGGGCGACAGTGGAGGAAAACCCGACAAGAGGCAAGACAAATAGAAAGAGTGAAATATACAGAAGTGTAAATAATTTTTACAGACCACGTGCGGATCAGTTTTGATAAACGTGGAAATCAAGCTCAAATCGCGGCTCGGGTAGGCGTGATGGTGGTCAAACTGTCAACTGCATGGTTCCGCCCCAGTCAGACAAAGTCAAACGACCTATAAAAAACAAACAAACGTGTTTAAATGTAGAATCCGTTGGAGACCGTGCCGCGTCCGTTTTCCGGAACGCTGGAGCACTGGCCGGTGCGTTAAACGTATTGATAAGCCTGTGCTACTTTTGAATAGAGAGCCAAGCAACAATGTAACCAACCAACTTTCCTTACCTTACTTCAGCCCAGCGCTGCTCGTCCGTCTCCCACCACGACGACACACGTGCTCGTGAAGCTCCGCGAGAAGCTCAGAAAGAAGTAAGCGCGAAGTTTTCGGAGTTCTGCTTCACTCCACCCCAAATAAGAGAGAGAGAGAAAAAATCCAGTACCAGGTTGAGCTTAAGTGATACATATAGAGTAAATCGCGCCTGCATTGTGATGTGAGGTGGCGTGGGATTAAATAAACAGAGACGGAGCTAATGGCTGGGCCGTATTGAGGGAGCTCGTCCCCCGCTGCTTATCGCTTAGACGGGAGCTGGGGAAGCTCGAGGATAAACAGACAATTAGCCCAGGTGAATAAACCGTATTCATGCGAGGGTGGGGGGGGGGGCGTTAATTACACGCCCAACATAAACAAAAGGCCTTGTTAAATAACGTAAATTACGAGGAACTTTGAATTTGCAGGAACTTTGTCCCATTTCTTGACGATTTCCGTCAGCTTTTCGAATAAAATCTAAAAAGAAAAAGTAGAAAAAAGCTTCACTGGACGTGTAAGGTGATCAGTCTCGATGCCTGGATATGCGAAGTAAAATAAAAGTGGATTAACGTGTGAAGTGCATAGTTATACGTATATCCATACTCGTGCGATTTCCTGTCCCAGAAGCCTGCCAGTGGGACCTGTTTGAGTATCTCTTGGAATCGCTTCACTCAGAAGTTTCGTTTTGACGGGATTGCTGTTAAAGAGCACAAACTGAACCACCAAGCACACGACCCCGCCTCTCAGCCTTGACTCTGAAAACTTAGCACAAGAGAGAACAAGAACGGAAAGGAGAGGTGATGAAGTTTTCAAATTGCAAATGAGGCCAAAACACATACACACACCTACATTCCTTCTCCAACACACACGCTCACATGCACGCTCAATTATCTAATCCCACCGCCGAAAGCCTCCTCAGAAAAGGTTGTCGTGGACTGCAAAATTGAAAACGGAAAAAAAGTTTTACATTCCTTAACGATTCTTGGCAAAAAGGCAGCTTATGGTAATTATGTCAGCTTTAGTGCGGCAGATAAGCCGAAATCTAGATTCTGTGTCTTACCTAGCCTAATACATACTCTCTGATAATGTGACTAAACGAGTGAACGCGTCAAAAACCGTAACTTCGGCTAAAGCCCCGTCTAAATAGAGAGCAGCGGAGAGGCCAGTGCAAGCCCTGAAACCCACTCCGGCACACAAGCCTGGGGGTGTAGCCTTTACGTTTGCCCCCATCTCTAAAGCGAGTGTAATGCTTTTCTGATTTCAGGCTGTAAAATGAGAAATACTGGCCTGCCTTAATTGTCAGGAGCCACGGAACAGAGCTCTGGTTCCCTGTTTTGACAGAACACATCCATCGCGCCAAGTCGTCGGGTGTTTAATGGGGATGCTGGCTATCAGCTCGTTATTTGCCTTCAAAACGCTTCCACCTCTGTCCGCGTGCGTGTTGGACCAGGCTTTAGTATTTGGCCTCTGAGTAAAAGCACATCAGTGGAGGGATGCTGAGCCAGCAGCAGCACCAGCAGCAGCAGTCCACAGATGACAACCAAAGCCATGTCAGGAAAAAAATGTCAAAATCTACTTTTGGTGGACTTCAGAGAGGGAGAGAGAGAGAGAGTAAGAGAGAGAGAGAGAGAGAGAGAAAGAGAGAGAGGGAGAGAGCAATCACCATCGAGATTTATGTTTAGCCTACAAAAATGCTCAGGGGAAAACGGTCGTGCACTAGGCTGCAGCGTTGCTCGATCTAAAGCACGAGAGATGCTCCTATACAGACGCGTGTCTATATGATCATCTGGGTTATGGAGATAAAACCGCGTTGTAGACTCCGTTTCAAGTCCTTCATTTAAATATGTATTCCGTCTCCATGGCTGTCACCCCGAGCCCCCACTCTGCCTTCTCTCTACTACATATCTTCTTTTGCTTTAACGAGTCTCGTTAAGATCGCAATAATATTCCACCCACTAATTGCTCATTCCATTCAACAAATAGGCGAGCCTGGGCTCCGGCTCGCGCGAGTCCGCGCTGGGAGGGAGGGAAGGAGGGTACAGGAGGGAGGGGAGGGTACAGGAGGGAGGGAGGACGGTGGTGAGATTGCAGTTCCTGATAACCCCCCGTGCGTGCAGGAGAAGTGGTGAAAGCCTCTACGTACTGGCTAATGATTGGCACGCTTGACAGTGATTGGCAGGGCTGCCATGACAACCCCACAACGACACCAAGGAGACCAATAGAAAAGCGAAACAAAATATTTCAATGCTACACTCACGGCGGATTTTAGGGGGAGATATTATGAGGCTCGGTGTCATTAGGCGATAGCTATTGAATCATTCAATCTCCACTTCGGCGTTCTCTTTTTTTCCTCGATAATTTTCTTTCTCTCTCAGGTCATTTCCATGGTTTTCAGATCGCCTTTAGAGCTTTATCCCTCCCATTTCTTCCTGCCAAACTTCGCTGATCGCCCCCTGTTCCTGGCGAACAGCGCGCCCAGCGCCAGGACCCCCGAAGACCTGTCCATGTTTCAGCTACCGACCCTCAACTTCTCGGCGGAGCAGGTGGCGAGCGTCTGCGAGACGCTCGAAGAGACCGGCGACATCGAGCGGCTGGGGCGCTTCCTATGGTCGCTGCCCGTGGCGCCGGGCGCGTGCGAGGCCATCAACAAACACGAGTCCATCCTGCGCGCCCGGGCCGTGGTCGCCTTCCACACGGGTAACTTCCGCGACCTCTACCACATCCTGGAGAACCACAAGTTTACCAAGGACTCGCACGGCAAGCTGCAGGCGATGTGGCTCGAGGCGCACTACCAGGAGGCCGAGAAGCTGCGCGGGCGTCCGCTCGGGCCGGTTGACAAGTACCGCGTGAGGAAGAAGTTCCCGCTCCCTCGGACCATCTGGGACGGCGAGCAGAAGACGCACTGTTTCAAAGAGCGGACGCGCAGCCTCCTGCGGGAGTGGTACCTTCAGGACCCCTACCCCAACCCCAGCAAGAAAAGGGAACTGGCGCAAGCCACTGGACTCACTCCTACACAAGTGGGGAATTGGTTTAAAAACCGGAGGCAAAGAGACAGAGCGGCGGCGGCCAAAAACAGGTGAGTTTACTCAGAACCTCAAAAACAATCTGGAATTCCTTACGGTGGAAAAGTGCAAGCGCTAGAATTAGAAACAGCTCGTGGTGGACTAAAAGCGAACGGGTTGGTTTGTTGTGCAGCGTTTTGTGTTGAGAGATAGAAAAGCTTAGGCTAAGTGGGCTCGGCTGCTGCTTTTTACTTCAATAATCGCGAAAAAGTGACGGTGAGACACTAAAAGAAGGGCTAAACAAGGAGCTAGTTCACTTCCTGCATCCGAACCAAAACAATTCAGCAACATTTGTGTTGTACTAAAATAAGAATATTTGCACACAGAAATAGACATAGTACTATGCAGCTATAAGACCATAGTACTGTGCATGAATAAATCATTGGTTAATGTTTATTGTTTAAAAAATGGTCGTAGCTTATTAATAATAAAGTCACTTTTTCTACAGGACATAATGCCATCAATGTGATTATCCTAAACACATCTAGCATTTCTATTTATCTGAACCTCACCTTTGGTGTTACTGCCAAGAGCAAAAACTGTCTACTCTGTCCAGACCAGCCTGGCACGGTGTTATACATTTTACTGGACCCATAAGATTTGACACATCTAATAAAATCAGTAGGGGTATTCTGTGAACCTATTGACAGGGGAAAGTTTAGTTTTTCCAGATCTGACCTACTGCCACTGCAGAAAGTCTTTTGGTTTTCTACAAATGGCAAAAACAGCTAATGTAAGACAATTTACTTACGCTGTTTTGCTTATCCTTACAATAATTTAGTCTTCCATTCAGGCCTCCAGTTCATTGCTCAAAGCGTTTCTCTGTGTTTTTTATATTTGATAAATGATGCACATATTGTGGAGTGTTGTGCTGAGGTTGGTTAACAGGCGTTAGCTGTTTTGCTAACGGAGGAAAGCGCTCGACTGAAAGTGCTAAAAGGGAATAACTTCATTTTCCCCGCCTAACATATCTTACATTAACAGATATTGTGGTAGTAAATAAAAACTAAAATAAAATAATAACAAGTCGAGCAATGTCAATACTAAACAACAATAATAAAAAAAACAATGTAGTATTTTTGTTTACAAAGGTCGATGGTGGAAATGTCGCACTAACGGTTAGATGTAAGATCGTTTTTGAAATGGGGTGCATTAATTTTTTGTCGTTTCTGCCTAAATGCTTCTAAAAACAGTAGACTTCTGCTGTAAGCTGAAGAACGAGGCCTGTTACCCAGACGCTGGCGTTTTGTTGATTTGTCCCTTTTAAAACAAGCGCCGAATATGTTCTAAAGTTAAACTGGGGAAGGACAATTTAGTGTTTAGTGCAAAGACGACATGCAGAAATCTCATTCTTTGACGTTTTTTATCGTCCACCAGGCTCCAGCACCAAGCAATAGGGCAGAACGGTATGCGCTCCCTGTCGGAGGCTGGCTGTACCCCCCACAGCTCCGCAGAGTCCCCCTCCACTGCCGCCAGTCCCACCACCAGCGTGTCCAGCATGACGGAGCGAGTGGACACGGCCACATCCATCCTCTCAGTAACGTCGAGTGACTCTGAGTGCGACGTATGATACGCAAAGAGAGAGCTATTTTACAGGGAATACGGACCTGAATAAACACTATAAAATATCGGGGAAGATAAAAAAGGACCAACTGATAATTACTGAGAGAAAAAAAAGAAAAAAAGAAAGAAAATAAGAGAAAAGAAAAGCACGTCTTTTTTCAAGCGCTTTCAATGGACCCCACGCCTTTCCCTTACCCCCATCACTTGCATGAAATATCAATAGCTTTTTTATTTTCATTTTATTTTTTATTTTTATACGAAGGATAAATGCCCTTCGCTCGATGTTTCCACCGGGACCACCGAGAAGAGGGAATTACCATAATCTGGTGTCCATCGCCTCTTTTTATTTTATTTTTTCATTTGTCCGAGTGATGACGCGCAGCCAGGATGCAATCCTTTTTTGTTTTGTTTTTGTTTGTTTTTTATTTTATGTTCATCAGACAATCATTTGAGTCGTAAGCACCTTTTTTTACTACACTTCTGTCACTGCCTGTGTGGGGTACTGGTCAAAAATGTGGAACTGAATCGTTATGACTGTATCAGATTTTTATTTTTATTTCGAGATTTTATATTGAATTATGTATATCTTAAATGATGCGACCATTCTCCCAAGTCTGTAATATATGTGTAGAAATATGCCTGTATATAATATTGCTCTACGTCTCCATTGTCTTTTCTATCCCTTGTTCACTTTTTCTTGACTTGGTGTTCATAAACTATTTGTCAAAGCGTAACTATTAAGTGCTCTAGGCGTTTGGTTTCTCTGTTTTTTATACCTTGGAAGAACCTTATTACCGTGGATTTTCAGTCGAAATTTATGCAAAATAAAGTAACAAAAAAGAAAGAAAGGAAAAAAAAAATGGGGACCTTATCGACTGATCGAGCCAATTTGGTGTTTAGCTTCGAGCGCTTACTATTCAATGTTACTTTCTTGCGTGTTTATGTTAATGTATACATTTCTAAGCTAAAATACAGTATTTCATTTTGTTATAAAACTGCCTTTAAGTCTTTCATTTCACCCGATTGCCTGCAGCCCTGTCCTCTATAGTGGAGAGACTCGTGGTTGTTAGGTAGACACAGGCAGACCACACGAACTCCTCAGTCAGTGGAGGGAAGAAGGACTCGCGAGTGTCCGTGGAACAGTCCGTCCCTGAAATAGTAGCCATGAAGCGTTTTTTTTAGGAGACGAAGCTCACTCTCTTTTTGCCTGTAGTCACTAATGAATACAAAAAAATTAAGTAAACGCGCCATTAAATGGACTAATTATCAGGGACTCCTCCCATGGCCCAATCTCCTTTTGTGGCCACACTGAAAGGGCTTTTCATTCAGAAGCGAGCTGTAGTGCAGGGAGAAAAGCATTCCCCGGGCCTTCCGCCCACAGAAAGCCCAATTCACACAACAACTTTTCATATTAACCAATGAGGACACTCGCAAAAAAGTGCATATTGAGATACAGCTGTATTACCTTTAAAAATGTATAAAAAAATAAAATAAAACCTAGAAATAAATAAGGAAATTAAGATTTTATGAATGCGATGACTTTTTATTTTAAATTGACCGAACTTTCAAAACTGAACCAGTCTGCTGTGTTCATCACAGTCTACAATCAACCTGCAGTGGTTGGATTTGTTTATCTCTGGTTTTGATATTGATTTGTTTTTGTTGAGAGGTTGGCTGCCGCGAACTAATCAGATATACTCAGTAAATGCCAAGCGTCGGCCAAATGTCAGCAGTTTCTTTTCACACCCTTCTCCCTAATTTTCCCCAAGACAGGGCTGCGATGACTACGCCGTTACTCAAACACCCCAAACGTTTAGTCATCACTCTATGAAATGGTTTATGAACTGCATTATTTCAAATAAACCAGCATTTTCTTCACTCGACGTGTGTAAAAAAGTGAGACAGCTTCAGTTTCAGATTATCTTGCAGGGATTTTGGAGAGACTGCAAATTCTCCAGCCTTTGAATTATACACTCTTCTCTGTTGGACCCTGTCAACTTGTGGAAATCGCGATTTAGATCGCGGCGGTCACACAGAAATTGAAAATGACTAAATGAAATAGAAATATACAAAATATATGGCTTTCGAGCGCAGCCACTGTTGGCTGGTTTGGGACTGAATCTGCATCCGAGCTCTCCCCTCTGAAGTCCATCTGCAGAGTAAAGATAGGCCTATCACCAATGCACTGATCTTTATCTGTGCCATCCTCTCAGACTACATTACTTTTCTTGGTCTCAATATGTTCCTGCTCGATTAAATTAAGTTAACCATTTTTGTTAGTGACAAATAGAACCCGATTTTATGTTGAACAAACGGGAAACTACAGATCTTTAGCCGGGCGCGAGTGCGGTAATGGGTTGGTACATACAGCAGAACAATGTATGACCAGATTTGTCAGGATTATTAGCTATGAAAGAAAAGAAGAGTGGAAACTGGACTGTTTCATCACGCAACAGGTTCGACAAAAATGTTAAAGGTTGTTAAAGAGTTCCCTGAACATTCCCTCGCCGAATAGGGAAGAAAGACACAACCTATCTAGCGCCAAATACTTTTTCACCATGTTTTTAAAAGTGTAGTGACGGCGCGTGACCGAGCACGGAAAGACAGGGCCTGGTGCGAATATGAGACAAGTGGAACAACAATAGTCTACCATGTTGTTCCCCCAGTCCGAGCGAACCATCAATAGTGCGTGTGGCGGAATAGATTGTTTGTCCTGTTCCCATAACCTAACGCGCACAGAGGCAAGAGAAACCAATTGGGCCGCGGACCGCAGCGAGAAAAGATCGTTTCTTTTCTCTCAGCCCTTCGCTTAACTGAACCCAACTTTGCTATTCGGGGGTATTCATGCAGTTCTGAATGAGCCCCGGCTCCCCTGACCCCGATTGAAGGTGCAGAGGTGCGGGCAGGCCAGTCAGACCAGCTACTTTTGCCAAAGACAGTCTCTTCCCCCTGTGGAAAACACGAAAAATAGAAAACAAAATAAGACACTGAGTGCTCAGGAAACTGGGCGCTGGGGTGTCTGTAGTCCTTGGCTGAGCTAGGCTTATAACAAGGGGTTTAAAATGTGCCAAAAAGTTTTTACCCTCCCCCGTTTGTAAAAAAAAAAGTTACAAACAGAATCCAGTTAGACTTAAATCTCACTGGCTTAACTGGTAAATTAACTTTTGCAGTGGTGGTCAGAGAGTAAATGAGACACTGACTTCAAGCCGCAGTAATTGCTACATTACGTCATTAGCATAAGGGTAGCTGCATCAATGTGGTATCGTCACCACTATTTACTCTGCACGAATGTGATCTTTCATTGTGAACATGGAAAAAATGTTGCAAATGAACAAAATATGTTACATACACAACGGCTGTCTTTCAGTGCATTTATTTTGTAATTATCGTCGTTACACATTTTATGTGCAACCGTACGGGTCGTTTGAATCACGTAAATTTAAAGCTTCGTTTTTAGTGTACTATTTCACTTGTTACTATTCGGCTGCTTCCTTATAGATATTTCAATATGATTATTGCTGTTCCACTACGAAACGAATTCAATCAACATAAAATGCTGCTTTATTCTTAATATATTTCATTATGGATGAAAGTCTTACAACAGATGAACATGACGAGTGTTTTCCACATATATGTTGGTTCGCTGCGCATATTTGCCAGAGATACATTTTTGCTCTGTTTATTCAGTCGCAGTTTAGGATGAACACAGACATGCGCGCACACATACATGCACACACACACACATAGATACACATATACAAAGTGAGTGTGTGTGTGTGAGAGAGAGAGAGAGAGAGAGAGAGAGAGAGAGAGAGAGAGAGAGAGAGAGAGAGAGAGATGAGTCGTGTATTTTT
>JBBPCY010000150.1:11029722-11051750 GCA_037974405.1 Brachyalestes nurse | reverse complement strand
AGAGAGAGAGAGAGAGAGAGAGAGAGACAGACAGACAGACAGACAGACAGACAGACAGACAGACAGACAGACAGAGCCGCCAGAGACAGAGACAGAGAGAGAGCATGGTATGTATTTGTTCAAGGAAAAAACATTTATGATGCTTTGGACCTACGATAAGAAAAATAAAGAATGAATGGAGGTATTGAGAGATTAATATAGGAACAGTGGATTGTGGCCTGTTCTCATATTAGGAACTACGTGTCATATGGAAACAGGCTTATGGACAGTGTGTTTTGTATGTTAATTCGAAAACATTGCGATGGATGGTAATATAGGAACTGTGTGTTGATTTTAATAACTGTGCGTTGTGGTTTTTGATAATAATAGAAAGGTGCGTTATAGGCCAGGGGTTTCCAGAGTATTTTTGCGCTTTGTTTCATCCGTCACAGCTGATTCTGCCCATTAACTGTTTAACACACTTCTCATAGGCTGGGTCAGATCAGTATAGATGTTGAGGAAAACCCCCCAAAAATGTGCATAGCATGGGGTCCTCGGGACTGGAAATGGGAAACCTTATTTCAATCGATAGTAATAAAATAACTGTGTTAAATTATAATTATAGCTACAGCCTTTTAGCCGATGGTAATATTGGTAGCAATTTGTTAGCCAGTAATAAGATGGAAATTGTGTTATAGGCTGTACATCGTGTAATATAAAAATACAATAACAGTGGAATCTTTAGTAATATTGGGAAAAGTTTGTCACGTTGTAATATGGAAACAGTGTTATAAGGTAATACTGAAAAGAGCGTGTCATATGGTATTGAGAAGAGTGTGCTATATGATAATATTAAGAACAGAGCGTGATATGATAAAATTAACAACAGAGTGATATATGGTAATATTAAGAAGAGTGTGTTAAATGGTAATATTAAGAATAGAGTGTTAAATGGTAATATTAAGAACAGCGTGTTATATGGTAATATTGAGAACAGTGTGTTAAATGGTAATATTAAGAACATTGTGTTATATGGTAATATTGAGAATAGTGTGTTATATGATGATATTGAGAAGAGTGATTTATATGGTAATATTAAGATCAGAGTGTTAAATGTTAATGCTAAGAACAGCGTGTTATTTGCTAATACTAAGAACACTGCGTTAAATGATAATATTAAGAACAGAGTGTTAAATGAAAAAAAATGTGTCAGTGGAAAAAGTGTGTTTACCGTAATGCTGGGAAAACCGTGTTACATGGTATTATAGGAACAATATGTTACGTCATAAACTTATTAACAGTATCTCATATGGTAATATTGGAACAGTGTGTTGTGTGAGTATTTTTTTGTTTTCTAATTTACCCAGTTTACATTATGTATTTTGTTTAGCACCAGTTGCAGTAAACAAAATGTTGATAGTCTCCAATATCTCAATTAAACATGACTTTTAGGCTTAGGTGCATGTAATGAAAATCAACAGAAAGCCAATATTTTGTAAAAGCAGGTGACTGTATGCTTACATAGACAAACATGTTTTATTCTTACACATAAATACAAAGTATATTGCATATAGTAATATGGATTATTTTACTTATGCAAAAAAATACATGAACGCGAATCTAATTCCATGTGCAGTAGAATACCTTGCGTGTATTTAATCTCAGAGGTTGCAAATTTAATTTGCGTGGTTGCAGACAAGCCTGGCACGACCGCCCTAGCAAGAAGGGAGAACAGGAGGGCATAGCCTATTTGTCCTTTAGAATGTGAGCGGTGCAAATGTGCACGGTTGTTTGGTTCTCTCTTGGGTTTCTGATGTAGTTTTGAGTCATTTTCCCTATAAACATACTTTCCGGCACTAAATAAGCGTATTCGATTGCATTTATAGCTGCCTTGTGCTTGTTAGGCCTCGCTAGCGCCCAGGGCTTTCGTAACATCTCATGCCCAGCGTTTAACGGGCTCTCCGCCCCTTTCAAAAGAACACACTATCACTCGCACTAATGTCCTTGTTAAAATCCTAAATAAATTCCCACAATGAAGAACGTGGAAAAACTCGGCTTCACTCCAAGTGAAAAGCGTGTTTGAAGCGCATAGCAAGCGATGTTTCTCGCAACCCCCCTCCCACTACTACTCTCCTGCCACATCTGCTAGGAGACAGATATTTATTCACAGTCCTAATAGGCCTAATATCTGAAAGAAAACCAGCCTGAGACAAAAGCGCTCATTTGAAAGCACTGCAATTGAAAATTGTTGACAAAAAAATACCTGTTTATGCCGATTGGAATGGTTATGGCAATATTATTGTTGTTTACCGTAATTATACTTTATTTCAGACCAATTGGAATTACCTGCACGTACTTTATAATGCTACCAGCAGGGGTTAACCTACAGCAAAGATTGCAATAGATTTAAAAGAAAAAGGAAAGACAATAATGATATAAAGAGTAAAGAGAAGAGAAAAGAAAAAAGAGATGAGAAAAGAAAAGGCGAAACCGATAAGGTAAAAATGTGTCATTTGTTAACCCTAAAAACAAAATAGAACTCCGGAGCTACAAAATGTAGGATTAAAAAAGCAGCCACTTCCACACAGTTTAACTGAGTAGAGCGCTAAATACGTCAAATCAATTCAGCAGCTCGTTCATAAATTTACGTAATAAATCATAAAGCGACAGGTGTCAATTGATATCAATTCATTAGCCTATTAGCCAATCAGAGACATTTATTTTGACAGTAAGGCCAATGTAGTGATTATAACTCCATGTAAAATAAACTAACATCATTCAGCAGAATTAGTATATAGGTAATACATCTAATATTAACAAAGCAAGAAAGGATGGTTATTATCATTCACAACCCACTGCTTGCCTCCCCTGTTGCATAATTTACAAAGCTACACAAATATCGTTCTGGGGAATCTAAATCTATGAGGAAAAACATTATTTCAGATATGGTATACAGATCTGAATTCTGGCACTAAATGTCAAACCGAATTCATGCATTTATTTTTAAGTTGTATAACGAACTAAACAAAAAGCTCATGAATGCAGGTTAACAGCGTTAAAGACACCCTTCACGTTTCGTTTATTGGGGTCGCTCGGGCCACCGCCGAAAAGCGTGGCTAATTATGATTGCTGGTTATTATGAACTCTGATTTGAACGAGATTACCAAAGGGCTGATTTGTTCATTGTCAGAGGAGCCACCTAACACGTGTCAGATTGTTGTGGCCTGCCTGTGGCTCTTTAGTTGTGGTCCCCAATACCAACCATGGAAGAACACAATTCAAACACGTCCTTCGCTCAATAAATGCACTTAAGCTTTTATTGTAAATGCTATATGAAACTATGGTGGATCGAGCTTATATTTTTTATTACTGATCGCAAAGTTTACATGCAGTCGCTTTCCAAAAACAAATACAACTGAAAAAAGAAGAAATAAATTCAATAACCGCGGCACGGGCAATAAAAAAACACTTCATAAGGCGGCGTCCCATTAAAATGCAACTTACTATGGCCTTTTTAAAAAACAAAATCTGAAAAGACAATGTAAACAGTAAGGCATACGACTAAGAAGTTAACGGATCTGCTGCAATATCTAAAGTAACACCGACATCGACAAGATGAATTAAGACCATTTTAGTTCTGAGGCTTTGAACAACAGACCGTAGCGTTTGTCTACATTCTAGAAAAAAATATCTTATTTAGGTCGTTTTCATTGGCTTTGCGCGTAGATCGTTCCAAAATAAAATCCACAGCTTACTCTGTCCAATACCTTTTTTGCTGTGACAATCACTCCAAAAAAGTATGGAGATGTTCTGCAGTCGTCCACGTTACAGGCGTCCATTTTCACTGGGTTCCAAATAAGCGTTTCATTTCATTTCTCTTTTTTTTAAGAACCAAGATCGACCAAGTTTGAAGACATGGGGTTCAGTATGGTGTCATGTAAAGCGTGGTGGTGGTGCACTGAGTCCGCACTGGCAACTGGAACCGCAGTGGGCGCGGGTGGAGGCGCCAGGCCGTGCAGGGACTGAAGACCAGGGCCAGACGTGAGCAGCATCGCGGGACTGGACGACGTGTGATCCGGTGTGTCGGACGGAGTCTTGTCGTCATCTGAGCTCCCCAAAAGAGTCTTATTTCCGTTCATAGACGTGGCCAGCGGGTTGTGGCTGTTCGTGTTCGAGTTCTCGTTGTTTTCTCTGTGAAAAATAATCATAATACATGCATCAATAACTAAATACGCAAATAAATCGAGATTATTAGAACATCTGGCAACCGTAACCTAAAGCACAGGACAGACTGAGATCCCACTGATTTTCAGAAAACGAAAACAGTTCAGGAAAATAGCGTTTCGAGTGTGTGGTTTTTGTATGGATTTACCACAGTTAAGCCTGTTATTTATTTATTTTTATTTTACGATGAAGCCATTACATTCTGTGCTCTTTGAAAAAACAAATTCTGCCTTTAGTTTATGTCTACAACTAATTTATTTTAAATCAAAGAAGTCTGATTTAGAGATACACGAAGGTGGTTTCATGTTGTTTACAACAGAACTGGCCATAATTGGTCAGGAAAATTAGAATCAGAGAACCAGTAAGTATGTGGTGATGTAAAAGATAATAGGAAATGGTATTTAAATACAATGCAAAGCAATGAGCCACATATCACACATATGCTCTAATTCAGTCCAACATCTTTAAAAAGAGTAAAACAAGCCCTTGTCCCTAATGAAGGAGAGAAACAAATACATAAACAAAAAACCAAGGTGGATGATTTAAATCCAGGACTGCGTTTTATAACCAGACAAAGTCATTTGATGTACCCGAATTCATTCTGACAAAGTATTATGTCAGACAAATTAGCACAGAGACTGTGAAGGGAAACGAAACCTTTAGGGTCGTCCTGCTCTACGGGTCATCTGATGCTCAGTTGCGGTCAGTTTTAAACAGATTAAAAAATGAAAATGAACTTACTGCTAACTCCGAAACAATGACAAAAAAAATCTAAAATATGCCTCGTAGCTTTGGTGGACAAAGACAAGTTATATGTTGTACAAGTGCAATCTATCTAAAACTTTACTACTTGTACTACATATAAGGCTGTAGATAATAATAATAATAATAATAATAATAATAATAATAATAATAATAATAATAATAATAATAATAATAATAATAATAATATTATCGCTCACTCTACTGATGGAGCTTTCTCTCGTTACCTTTCTTTGGCCTCGGCCGCCCGGTCTCTCTGCCTGCGGTTCTTGAACCAGTTGCTGACCTGCGTGGTGGTGAGCCCCGTGGCCTCGGCCAGCTCGCGCTTCTCGCGCGGGGACGGGTAGGGGTTGTGTGTGTACCACTCCCTCAGCACGCTGCGGCTCTTCTCCTTGAAGCAGTAGCTGGTCTCCTCGCCGTCCCAGATGGAGCGCGGCAGGGGAAACTTCCTGCGCACGCGGTATTTGCCCACGGCGCCCAGAGGCCGCCCCCTCAGCTTTTCCGCCTCGATGTAGTGCGCCTTGAGCCACAACTGCTGCAGTTTGGGGTGATTGTGCGGGGAGAACTGGTGACTCTCCAGGATCTTGTAGAGCTCCCTGAAGTTTCCCCGGTGGAAAGCCACCACGGCCTTGGCCTTGAGCACCGACTCGTTCTTGTGGAGGTGCTCGCAGGCCGGCAGCGACCACAAGAAGCGTCCCAGGCGCTCGATGTTGCCCCCCTGCTGGAGCACCTCGCACACACACGCCACTTGCTCCTGCGTGAAGCCAAACGTGGGCAGCATAGACATGTTTCTCTCTGTCTGCTCCGAACGCGCTCGGCCCGAGTCAGCACCGACAGCCTAGAGCAGCAAGCCTCGAGCGCAACGCTGCGCGAGTCCATGAACGTCCATGGAAGTTCACAAAAGGCGTCGCGAGAACGCGAGTATAAACCACTCCAGTTTCCCACTCAAGTTCACGCCGAAAGGGACCACCGAAACTTCAGATCCACTCGAGCTCCCGTAACACACTGTATATCCATCTACGAAGAGAAAAAAACAAGTACAGAGAGAGAGAGAGAGAGAGAGAGAGAGAGAGAGAGAGAGAGTTTTGTTCCACTTTTTTGCGCGAGTAGCTCAGCGCAGTTTTCCGCGCCGTTTCACCATCGCGCACTCCCGGAGAGCGAGGCTGCTCGCTTCGTTTAATAATATTATTCTACGCTGGCAAGAGAAGCGATTATGCGCGCTGTGATTGGCTGGTTATCCGAGCTGGGGATGGCTGGGATAAGACAATAGTTTTAGTCCAATTATTTGCTATGGCAACGCTGTCACTCAAAGTAACCCGATACGCTTTGAGGTGGCTCCCTCGCTCGCTTATTATTCCCCTCATTTAAAACCCGCCCACAGACAGAAATATAGCCTTATTTTTTCCCTCTATTTTACATTTTTTGCCCCGGGGGTTTGACAGACAGCCGGAGCAGCCAAAGAGCGCAGGGCTCGGAAGAAGCAGCGTCTTAGCTAAGGGGGAGGACGGCGCCAGAGGGCGCAGAGAAGAAGTTTTTCACTCGTCCAGCTAGCGGCCGTGCAGCAGTAAAACTGCATTCTGAGCGAGGCCCCTTCAACCTGTTGATAACAGCACAGCACGTATTACAGGAACATATCCCAGTGATCTGCAGACTACACGACGCCACATTAAACTGTTCATACATCCTTAACAGACTATGGTCTATTTATTTGCTATGAAATTGAGACTGCAATAGTATTATTTGTAAATTATTATGTATTTATTTTACGTTGGTAGATGCTTACTTTCTGAAAATAGCATATTTTATTGCATTTTAGCCTTTTTTATTTATTTACATTAATAACATTTTAACTTAACATTTTTAAACTGCCTCGCTGAGAATCCCCCTGGAGAAGAGTTGGCTGTGGTTATCGCAGTATATGCATTATTGAGCAGCGGTCCTGCTGAGGGTGTGTGTGACACACGGCGCGTGGAGGGTAGCCTCTACTGAAGCAGTGGAAGAAGGCAGTGGGCTCAGATAGCAAGAAAAAAAGAGCAAGAAAAGCGCGAAGGAAAGCGTCCAGCGACTCCTGCAGACCCGCGTGTGTATGTGTCCGCGTTTGCTGGAGAGAACCTGCGAGGGAGCCCAACCGGTAAGAACCTGGTGGTCCCTGGCACTTAAAATGTAAAGTTTTGACGAAAGAACAGTTCATTTCTACACATCACACGATGCGTTACGCTGCGTGATGAAGGAAGATTTGCGGTGTGGATTTTGGAGGCAACGTCTCATTTCTATTCCCAACGGGAAACAAAACGGACATCAGAAAAAGGTCAGCTGTGTAGACTGTCCTTTAATCCTACTCCCTTCCTCTCCCTCCCTCCCGCATTCTCCCCGTCTATACCTCTCTTTCTCTCTCTCTCTCTTTCTCTCTCTCTCTCTCTCTCTCTCTCTCTCTCTCTCTCTCTCTCTCTCACACACACACACACACACACACACACTGACCTCACCAGTTGTAAGAAACAGAAGTGACCCTGATCTTAATGATTCAGTTGAGAGTTGCAGCACAATCATGTTTGATGTGAACCGATAAAGTCTATTGCAGGGCGGTGTGTAAGGGATTAAAAGCGTGTTGGTGTTACATGTAGGCCTGTGTTATTGAGGGTCATCAGGCATGACATCAGATTGAACAACATGCAGAGACACACACACGAGCACCATAAACCAGTAAAATCATAGATAACATAAAACACAGAAGCGTAAACACAATATGATGACATTGCAGATTATAGATGCGGTTTATCAGCGTTTGTTTCTGGAAGACGTGCGTCATACAGACACATTGTAAAAATGTTTTTAAACAAAGTCATATGTTTTCTCTCTTCATTCTCTCGAGCGTTTTTTTTCTCTACCAGGAGATACTAATAAACATAACTTCGTAAACGGTGGTCATATAAAACGATCGTCTACAACTCAAGTTATGACACTGAGTAGCCTACTTAAAAATAGAGACCAATAAAATGTCTATAATGTCTTCAGTAACATAATAAAAACAACAACAAAAACAGCTACAATTATAACAATAATAATAATAATAATAATAATAATAATAATAATAATAATAATAATAATAATAATAATACCCTGAAGCGTTATTTGTTTACTTTTCATATAGATCCGGCTGCAAGCATTTCTCTGTTTACGAAATCAACGCTTCTTTAAATATTTCTGTTTTTTGTAGAGGTGCAATCAAATGCATTTGTCTATCGCTTTAGTTCAGATTATTTATTATCACCTGACAGCTGTGTTCCTCTGTGTTCCACAACTCAATTACTGCTTTATCATGTTTATGTTTTGCGGAACTCAAACACAAATGGATAGATATTAAACATATAATAGATGAGGATTAATATATGTTTAGAATTAATATGGAAATCAACATGTGGTCAAAAGAATATCAGAACCTGCCGTACACGTGGCTTCAGCTAAAAAAACTAAATCTGTAGAGAATGTCCTCGCTGAAACCGAGGCCGGCCTTCACAATAGCTATTGCTAAATAGTCATCCGCGCTGCGTCACGCAGCCGGAGGCCCGCGGTTTGTAGGGACGAGTCTGTCATCATAGAGCAGCTTCATCCCTTCAGTCCGGCCCGGACGAGCACGGCAATGACAGGCCAAATCAGGCTCCTCGTCTCGCGCTGACATTGTTTGTAAACGGCTTGTTTCCACGGATCAGTTTGATCAGAGCTCCGCGGGCCCGCGCGCGCCGTGATTATTACCGCGCTGATGAATGGGGATCGCGTTTCCTCTAATAGCCGCCCCCTGTTTTCACAACCTCCCACCGCCAGGCCGCGCGCGCACAGCCGCGACCTCCACTAATTGGACTGATTATTGCAAGATGTTTTTTTTCGTATTTCTCTCTCGAGGACCGCGGCGCGGCGGGCGGCACGACGAGGTTGCTCCGCAAAACAAGCCGAGCTTGATGAGTTACATTCCTTCAGATATGTCATGTTCAGGCGGGGGTAGGGTGAATTAGACCCAGACGTGTGGTGTCAGGGTGCGCTTCCATGGGAAAAGAACGCAGGACACCTTCAGTGTAATCAATATCGGTGTGACAGTCTAACAGCAGAAAGAGACGAACTCATAATAGATGCGAAAGCCCCCGGCATCTGTCTCGGCTGAGAGTCATCTACTGTAAAATAACGGAGTACATATAAGCAGCAGCAGTAACAAGAGGATGCATTTATTCATTTATTCTAACGTCAGTGGTTTAATTTATTTGTTTGTATGTTTATTTATACACTGGCCAGTTAAATAGCTTTGCATATATTTTCACATATTATCTGTTTTTATTGCTGTTGAAATGGAAAACGCCTAGCTTGAGTATAGCAGAGGCTGAAATTGTTGAGGCTACCAAAGTACCAATGCAATTTCAACTGACATCCACCCCCCCCCCACACACACACACACACATAGACCTTCACCGACTGCATGCCTGGTCTGAGTTCAGGTATCATAATGGAGAGCTGAAGTGGTTTTCGAGGTTTATAGGGCACAGGCGGTTCCCTCAAATAATCTATTCACTCCTCGGCGCGCACATGCTCAACAATGAACAAGTACTGGTTTGTTGTTGTAGCTTAAATAGTATCTATTATGCTCACCAGCTCTTGGATACATAGGGCACAACACTTGATACCGTGTGCTTAGCCTGTGCCGTCCCAAGAGGCCCGCGCTGCGCGTGACATCTATCGGATCTGTTCTGTGTCCTGCACCTGGACCACGTTCTCTTAAAGCTCGGTCTGTTAGGCCTACCTGATATTTCCCCCAAAATGGCTCGATTACACACAGCACGGGCACGTTTTTTTTCGAATAGCGTGTTTTCAATCGAGGCTAATTGAGAGGCTATGGATTATGACAAGTGCATGCAGCACACAGTGAAAACAAACCTATATGATCACAACAGTCTAATGCCAACAAACAGACTTTACTATTAATACATACATACTAATGTAGTATGACCTTATATTCGCTATAATCTGAATGGCAGAGAATGTCTGATACAGCATTTGGAAATAGTCATCCACCAAATATCTAATTAATTACTACAAAGAGTTAACTTTTTATGTTAATTACGTCATACCGTTTTAAATAAACAGAGGTGGAACATGACAAAAGCATGCCCAAAGTTGTTTAATAATATTTTTTGTTATATACATTGCAAAATTGAGAATACCAGTTGCACACGATAATGCGTCAAGATTTTTTTTACCTCATTCGGAAATTTGAAATGGTGCTAAAATATTATCATTTGAAAAGTTAAAATATTATCATTTATTTACATCAGCTATCAGGGAGCTTGTTAATTACCATGTTAACTGAATTAGTGTGGGCTTTTGGTGTTCAGATAATGTTTTGAAGAAAATGTACTGCAGATATTAGAGAAAACATAGATGACATGTCTGGGCTATATTTAAGAAATGTCAGCATATTCACTATGGTGTTCTATATACTGCTGTAACATGTTCAGTATTGTTAAATTGACTGTCATTGTTCACTTACAAATGCACTTCAGCCTGGATTGTCACCTGGATCTACTTAAAATCCAGAACAATAATATCAGCAAAGCCTTTCAGTATTCCCACAGACTTTTACAAAAGATTTACATTGTTCAAAACTTTATCTGAACACCAAGAGCCACACATTTGTTTCATATAAATTAAGATGCTCCATGATAATGCACGTGTAAATTAATGTCAGGGCAGAATGCATTTGTTTAAATTTAAAATAGTTTAAAACATCTGCACTCTGGCATGTATATGCTTCAAATTATTGAAATTATTGAAACATTTCAGAGAGTACAGATTAAGTGAAGGGATTGAGATGCTTTAAAATGCATATCTCTATAGCTGTGGCAGGTTTAACATGTTATGCTATTCTAATGATCACAAAAGATTCAGACTTAGAAGTGCATGCTTGGAGTGCTCTTCATATTTCATGTTCTTGTTAAAAAAGAAAGCCAAACCATCACAACCTACATGCATACAAAAACATACTACCCTGGATGGTTTTTATTTATACATCAGCTATTTTCACTTTCCATTACTACTTTTATGTCAGTTATCCAAAGCAATCAGTAAAGTGAAATCACTTAATTAGTATTCATGTCTGTTGGGAGACTTTTATGATAGTATGTGGCTTTTCTTGAAACAGGAAGTTCATGTGGTGTCACAAACAACATGTCTAGAAAAATTTACAGACACTGTTAGTATCTGAGAAATACACAAGGGGGAGTTGCAGAAGACACTGTAGCCCACATTACAGTCTAGTTTAGTCACTTTTACTAAGGCACTCACTTGAAAATTTCTTAAAGGTTTGCATACGGAAAAACCTGAAACGGTATGTAACCTTGTACATGATAAAAACATTCTTCACACTTACACCTCATCTACACTTGTAGCTCTAAAGAATCATCTATTGAAAGGTTCTTAGGGGAACCAGAAGTGGATGTTCTATGGCATATCTAAGGCAAAATAAACTTTTTTTGATTAGATTTTCCACCTTTACTTTTGAGAATGTAGATGCACTGCCAGGGTAGGAATATAGTGGTCCCTATAACTGTAACTACACTGCGGCATGAATATTTTTAGAATATTTCAGACACTGAAAAAAGTGCCATGAAACCATATGTGCTGATGATGCTGGAGGCTGCTCATCCCATTTTAAGTAAGAGGTTAACAGAGCTTATAAAATAGGCTATATAGGTTTGTTTTGGTAGGTAACAGTTTGTCTATATAAAAGTAAATTTATTTTTAGTGAGCACAGACATCTCATTGTCTAATGATTATAAAGATTATAATAAAGTGTTTCCAACCATAACTAAAAATTTAATTTTAATTTAATTTTTGATCTGTGCAAAATAATGCATTATTGATCTTTTTAAATATAATTTCATTTTAACCATTCTGAAATTAGCAGGAAACTATTTGACATTTATTGACATATGTTCAAAACTGAAAAAGCACTGCTAGGCTCTACATGAAAGGACAAAAACACTGAAAAATGTAGTAACTCAATTCTTCTTCGAAGTCACTTTTTAGTCTGGGACATTCTGAACTGAATAGGCCTTTTAAAAGTGGCTGTTGACACTCCAGCTTAACTAAAAGTGAAGTGACTGGAGGCCTTTTCTCCATCCAGGCCTTCTTTCTGTTTGAACAGAACTGTTTTGGAAGAGTAGAAACACATGTTCGCATTACTTACCTCAGAAGTTTGTTCTTGTTTCGCACTTCTCTTGGTCAGCATTAGTTTCCATCAACACTGAAGTGGCGGAGAGAAAGACAGGTTTGATGGTTGGTCTGCCTCGTACAGGAGACAAAATGGAATATTACGAATATTTCTGGCATGAGGGCTTTGCAGTGTAAGTTGTTGCATTACAATTTTATGTGCATTTGCATTTAGATATTGTTATATTTTTGAATTTGGCCAGAAATGAAGAAGTCTACTGCCCCATGCCTAAATGAATAGTTTTTTACCATACATTTTCTATGTTAACTTCTGACTGTAAACATTTATTCTTGTATTTGTTAATACATGTATAATAATGTAGTGATCATATATTATTATTACATAATATAAAAATAATACATTATACTGTACTGAAACATATGAATTGCTTTTAAGACTAACGTTCATCACAGTTAAAGAAAGGCTCAGTATATTCATTGCAAAGCAATATACACAATAATCTAGTTTTTCATTTATCACCATGCTGTACTTATTTATGGTTATTATAGTCTTTATATCAGTGAAGCAAGTTTTTTTTTCATATTTCTCTGGAAAAAGAGAAATTTTAGACACAATAAATTTCACTTAAAATGTAGGGATACATGTATAAGCTTCAAAACAAACACTACACACAAATATATTGTATAGGTAATAAAATTTAAAACGGATGTTTTACTTAAAGTTAGTTTAGAAAAAATGGCTAAATTTGACAAAAGTAGGAAATGTAACATGAAGTAACAAAAGATATTGAGGGAAAAAAGACATATTCCATTTTAGTCATATTTTTATGTTACATTGACTCCATATGCCATTCCTGATGCCAGGCTTTTTAAATCCTCTTTCCCCTGTGAAAAATAAAAAGTACATATAAAGTACCTTTATTTCTGACAGTCGAGTGAAGTGTTGAAGTAAAAGTATGTGTTCCTCTGGGTGTATACGCATGCTGGTAAAGATCAAGTCTATAAGATGAGCTGAGCAGTAAAAGTAAAAGCAGAGTGTATGTGTATCTGGTGCTAATGTGCACCATGGCAGGCCGGAGGAGACAGACAGAGAGAGAGAGAGAGAGAGAGAGAGAGAAAGAAGAGGTCTTCATGGAGGAAGTGGGATTACTGTCAATTCCTTACAAATTGCAATAATACCCCAAGACCAGGCCACCCACAATCTTGTATGTTTGTGCATATATTCGCATGCTGTAACATGAATACACACACACATACACACAATGCTGATTGATAGCTACATGTGTCCATTCCAAAAATCCAAGGCAACCCAGGAGGTTTCCTTCAATTAGGGTTATTAGCGTCCACTGGAACCAACTGGAACCTAATGATGAATAAGAATTCCCTTCCTGTTTATTTCATGGGGTTATCAGTGAGCAACATCCTTTTTTGGATTCAGTGTAAGCTAATAGTTATTTTATAGCAGAGTAAGTACACAGTAGTCACATAGTAGACGTATCTATATAACTATTGAAACAATTAGGTATTATCCACCTGTAGACAAAAGTTTGTTTTATTTATTTGTTTGTATAGATTTTACAGGACTAGATTAAAAAGATTAAATCATCTTTATTCTCTTATTATTTTATTCTCCACATAACAAAAAATGAATACATTATATTTACTTAATTGAAATATGACCATTACACAATACAGTAATTACATTAACTGAAGGACAAATCTGTGCTGAAGTATAAATGTATTTTATTCATGTGGAAACAATGGAGTAATTTGATTCAAAGAAATCCAGTGTTCACTTTTTCAGGTCTTATTAATTCCTTTACAATAAATTCTATATCTTTTTGTTCAGTAACTATAATGCAACTGTTATGAAACAAGTTATGTAAAGATGAAGGTGAAGAATTGAAAAATCTGCAGTTCTTTGGAGTCAAATGAGTAAACTATATATTATCTTATGCAGTAAAATGACAGATGAACACATGTGTAATGTAGAAAACTGTAGTGTGTATGTGTGTGTGTGTCAGTTTACATTTGCTTGCAGTGGGTGTAGAGAGCTCAATTTGCCCCTCTGTCTGAGGTGCCTGTAGTGGTGGAAGAACAGAAGCTGAGGTTTGATGAATGTTACTGACTTCTGAAATTTACGTTACTGACGTCTGAAACTAAGTTTGGAGAGCAGTTGCTTAATGTGCTACAAATACCAAAAGATCGGCATTCATTGATTTCTGAAGTTGCCATCAAAACTCAAAGTTCAACAGAAATGTGCTTGTATTTAAATAGGACAGATTATATATATATATAATCTGTCCTATTTATTACAGTTTATTTAAAGTGTGTTGTTTTCAGCTGCACAAAAAATGCTTTCAAATTGGATTTTGACACTCATTCAAAATTAGCAAGCTTATTGATGGCAGTTGTGTTGATGCAACATATAGTCACATGCAAACACACAGCTTTATACATTTAGCAGTACAGTACATTGGATATTTTAATTACTTTTTTTATAATGGACAATGATTACAGGATGCTGTGCTTGCTGACATATGCTTTGTGCCTTCTTCTTAAAACAAAATCTAGCATGACCTCATAAGAACATAAGAAGACATGCAACAGTATTTATTTGTATATTTGTGGCAATTGTTTGTTGTCTGATAAAAGATAAGGAAGTTCTTGTTTTGTATACATTTCATATAAGGGAGTTAGGTGCACTGGACAGCGAAGTAAATGCCTGTACAGTCACAGCACACTTTTCTTGTGCTGCAAGATTAGCTATCTTCTCGCACATAGAACAGATGGCTAATTGAATTCCAGCCACATGCAAAGCTGAGGGAATCACTTTATCACACATTGAATGCCTTGAGCACCGAAACTAGATGGACAGATCTTTGAAGGAAACATTGCATCTGGTGATGGCATCTCACTGCACATGGTGCAGCTGGAACAGTAGTGGGGACAGTAGAGCTCTCCTTAGTACTCAGGCATTAAAGAGGACTTTACACCAACAGGTCAGAGCAGATGAAAGACCAGGAGAATATGTGGGGGCACCCCATTCTAAATGTGTGTCTTTGCACGTGCTACATCTGGCCAGGCATTGAGCAGCAGGGAGGGTTTAAGCATCACTGCAAATCAGCACTGTAGTTGATATGAGTGCTTAACCTCACTAGAACAAAAAGACTGAGAACGGGACCTGCAAATCCCACAGGAACTGAAATTTGCTCTTTGAGCTTATGCAAGATGAACATGAAGAACTTTGAAAGTTGATCAAACCATCACCAAATAATATTCAAATTTTAATCTGTTATGTACTTATGGTAAATCTAATCTTGATTATATGGGACTATCATGACACTGCATTTAATGGTTGGAGATGAAAGCACCTGTATTATTCATTTGGCCACAGACTGTAAAAAAAATTATACAGTACTGTTTAGTGGCTATAAGCTTTTGTATCCATACTTTCCTTTTATTTTTTAATGGATTTCTCCACATCTGTTTGACTGAACTACGGTTTACAGCATCTCAGGGTGTAGCAGACATGTTTGATGGACTAGATTGTGTTTCTAGCAGTAAAGCACTGTAAATAGTTCTCTCTAAACTCCCACACCAAAGGCAGCATTGTCCTATGCTGAGCTTGAGGAAGAAGCCTGAGGGTGAGTTATTTATGGCTCCATTTGAAACTATGGCCCAATATCTACTGGAAACATCCGTAAGAATGAAGGGAGAGTGTTTGAATATTTATTGTGGTGCAGAGTGCTTATAGCTTCCTTCAGTCTTCTATGTGAGATTCACCTGAGGGAGCTCAGAGCAGAGGTCAGGACTGGGTCTGCCGGCCAGCAACAACCTAATGCCGACGGAGGGGGATGCACAGCTACGGCCATATTTACATCAACTACAGTAATATTATCTATAAAAGCCAGGCACCTTAGAGTAACTCAGCCCAGACAAGGGACTGCACAGCTGTTACAAGTCTGCTGACAGCCCTAGGGACGGAAGAGGAGCTTTTGAAACCACATAGAGAACACTGACCTTATCTGAGCTCTCTAACTGAACTCATCAGGCCAGATACCTTGATCCAGAGAGAAGGTTGGACCATTGATCTTGAGGGAAAACATTTTGCAAAATTTGACAAAATGTTGATCACAATCCATTATCTGTGAATAAAAGGAAAAATGGGCCTTTATGAACATAAGCGAAGTGGACCACCTATATCCAACAACTTTTAAACAGTTAGCTTCAGCTAGGTTTCGCCAAGTTCAAAGATCCCAGTGTTACACCAAAACCTGAGCATTTCAATAGTAAATACCATTTGGTATGCAATTTAGACCAAGACAAATCATAATCAGTGTCAGTGCAACTAGTCCATTAGGTTTTAACAGTATCATTGGTGTCAGTTATTTCAAGGCAGATATGGAACATGAATTATTGCAATTTACAATAAATATTCCCAGACATCCAACTGATAGTATGTTTAGTGAAGGGAATAAAGGCATGCTTGTTGCTGTTTAATGAGGGGAAGTCATATTAAATATCTTAGGACTTAAATGGCAACAAAATAGCCAAACAAACTGGCCCTGCTACAAACTAGGCACACTAATGGCCACTAAAACCACGACTGGTCCTCACCCTTCTGCCCAGTTAAACACAAGGGCGAAATTAGCAAGGTTGACCACATTCCTGTTGAGTAGTCATTAATGAGAGCTTGCTCGTGTATCAGTGTAAGGTCAGTGGGGTCCTGGGTGAGATGGGATGTGTGGATAGGTCTTAACATGCCTTTTTATTAACAAGCCATTCTTTAGAAACTAAAACCATGCGAACAGAGTGCAGGCCAGCATAATAAAAACACATGAAGTCCTGTAACTGCTACTTTGATCTTTCATGGCTGACCCCTCCGTCACAGGCCACCGGCACTTCATATTGTTCCTCCTCACCAGTTCCAGACTAAAATCAGCCCTCGCTTAAATCTGAATGATAATCCAAATGCACAGATTAACATCACATACACATTTCTTTAGTGGTTTCCTTTGAGTCTACATTGTAGCAAGCCATCTTGAGTGTTCTAACCTTCATTCGTCTGTTGTTGTATTAACGTAGACAAAGTGCGGAGAGCAGGAGGAGTTTTGTTTATGAGTGAGAGTGTCCTTTTAATGGTTTCTTTGGAGACCATATGTCCTTCACGTCAGCTAAAATTCTACAGTTACAGTAAGGGTTAGTGTGAAAGACAGACAAGCTGCATAATAGGAGGCCTTGGGGCTTTTTAAGCAGATCTCGCCGTATTGCATTACCGTCAATAAATTCAGCCCCAGCGATAGTGCTGACATAAATTAGGGGCCCTGTTCTCCTTTAAACGCTCCTCCAAAGGTGTCATTGTGCTGAGGTGTATTTACCAGCGTCTCTACACTCTGGTAATTCTGCAATTAGACGGCCACTTCTCCAGCAAATGCCTGCTCTCTGCGGGTCGCTGATAGCAAAAGGCTCTTAAACCTTATATTCCACCTTGGAGTGAAAAAGGTAGCACAAGAGTAGCATTAGAGTTTTATGCTTTGGCAAATTCATTAATGCTCTAGACTCTTGGGGAGGGGAGGATGCTTTTGCTGCACTTGTGCAGTGTTTGTAACATCATGGGTGTCATTTCTTCACCTGGTGTTCATAAATGCACACACAGCACAGTGTTTGGATTTGTAAACTGAACACATTTTTGTATGTTATTCAGATTTTTTTATGATTAAGATTTTAATATGCTTAAACACTTGAAGAGACTGCTTAGTCTACTTGATGGAATTTTCAAAAGGCCAAACTGTCTCCTTGCTAAATTCTCAAGGAGTAAAATCAGCACTTAAAACTTATCTTGTGGATCTCAGCATATTTACACTCTTTTGGCCCAACTAATCTGGTGAGTAATTTAATAAATTTTGAGCCACTTGGAGTGGGAAAGGAATACTTGAAAGAGAAATGTGTAGAAGGGCGGATATACTTAAGTCAGGGTCAATGCTAATTTGATGTGACAAGGCTTTCACCCATTCTTCACCTTTTAGGTTTGCACTGACTTTCAGTGCTGCATTTATTAAAGACAACATCCAGTTTGTTTTCATAATCGGCTCTTTTTTAACAACATGGCTGAGAGCACATAGTAAGCTGCCCTGTCCGAAAGTATTCTCGGGCTTTGCACCTCGCCAGACAGAGTGAGAACTTCTCTTTGAACAAGGCCTCCAAGAGAAATACAAAACACCCTCTCTTCTCGCGCTTTCGCTCAAATGTAGATGCAGCAAAGGAGAGATTGGCTCCTCGCCCAGCACAAGAGCCAACTCTCAGCCTGGCCAGTGCGCGTCAGCAGCCATGCTGAAGCAGTACATATCAGGGCACAGGAAGAGCCAGATGGTGGCGGGCAAGTGGGAAAGTGAGATGCAAGAGGCAGATCACAGACAAGGTCAGGAAGACGGCAGAGGAACAGGAAATGAGACAGGATCTTCTTTTCCAATGTTTTTTTTTTGTTCAGCAGCCGCAACTGAAGCTGAGAGGCCTTCTCGCTGAGTGACAGGCGAACAGGGGAAAGCTGACGTTGTTGAAGTATGAATTTCACCGTTTGTGTTTTTTGCAAAACACTAAGTCAGATCAGTCCCTCTTGATTGGCGAGAGGGGCTTGACCTGCAGTCGACCCACTACGCACATGAGGGGGGTTTTATTGGACAGTCAAATTTAATTTATAATAGCCACGCAACTCAATTCGTGGCTTCTCATCATGAAAAATATAGGCTATGATAAACAGCACACAAGGCAACAGTTTTCAATGCATAAAATGTTCTTCTTTCTATTGAAAAAGGTGATACATTAAAAATACTTTGTGCCATTTCTTTGTGCCAGTATTGTTGTTATATATTTTATTTATGTGAATAATCATGTACACACTTGAAACTATTTATAATAATGAAAAAAATATATAAGACTACATTGAGCTATGCGTGTAAGAAAACATAAATGACAACAGATAAATAGTTGGTAAATTTGGTGGAAATACTATGTTAAATATTATACTTGTGAAACTTTTATTGTGAAAGAGAGAGAGAGAGAGAAAGACAGAGAGAGAGAGAGAGAGAGAGAGAGTGAGAGAGGGAGGAATGTCCGGTCTTGATCCTGGATTGTAGGAGCATCTTCTCTGATAAAAAAACTGAAGAGAGCAGACCAATTGTGACATCCCTGAGATTGATGGGTAAAATGAAACCATCCTGTAATAAAAGGAAACTCTGAGCAACAAAAGGCAGGGTTATAAAATCCTTTGTCAATGCCGAAACATCAATCCCTCTGGATGTCAACCAAGGAACAAGCATAAAGCACAAAAAGCAAAATGTCATGAAAGAATTAAGTAATGAAAGATATTGTGTGTATGCCCGCTTTATGGGAGCTGGTCATCTGGAGAATGAACAAGGCTCTGCAGGATTTTGAAGAAGAGCAAGTATTCTTTTCAGGCCCAGTAAAATACAGGTCTGGAATCAATCTGCAATGATACCCCATGCTATTTTACTGCCTCCCTGTTTCTGTTTCTTTATCTGTGAAGGAATGATACATTTTTGGGCTCTACCTGCTCACAAGTGCTTTAGCAGAATACTGCAATATTATAGCAGTAATAAATAGTGGACAGGGTGCAGCTCAAGGGTGCATCCTTAGTTAGGTCTGCCTGGCCCTTGGTACTCTTTAAGTATGGATTTAATGCAGCCAAGAACAATCACATCACTGTCATCACACCGAGTTTTAGAATCACTTATTATTTGCATATCATTAGAGGTTGTGTGGATTGACACTGCCCATTTTTTAAATTTTCATAGATATTTTTTAAATAAATAAAAGCATACCTGCAAATGTTTTGTAAAAAACGTTCATCAAATTGACTTCCTTGGTATGAAGATACCCTAACCTTAACCCTTACACTGAAAATTGTTCCCAGGTGAAGAAAAAAAGGAAGAAAAGAGTGCTATATTCATTATATGCCACAGCAAATACTTGACATAGGCATCTTATGAAAGCCTTGAATGTGGGCTAAAACATAATGTCTTTAGTGTGGTAAAGTCAGTTTTTGCTTTGGTATAAAGTGAGCGTAGCAGCTTTACTTGACAAATATTGTCTTCAATGTAATGTTAATTAGTTGCAAAGTAATACTTAGTTGCAAAGAAAATGAGCCCATTTGTCTTGTATTGTATGTTTTTCTATAATCACTTAGATGCGCTTTTCACTTATTCTAAAATGAGGCCCTCAGAACCCAACAGCATTAACACATTTGGCACTTCATTTTTCATTGTTTTCACACAAAATTAAAAACATTTGTCATGGGACAAACACAATGTTCATTCTACTGTTTAATGTCTGTCATAACAAATTACAATCTGCCAGCTATGCACACTTCACATTTGCTTTAACACAGTTGTTCATTGTGTAAAATTTAGCAAACAAAATACTACTTACAATAAGAATTGCATTTAAAAAGAAGGACAAGGAGCTCCTGGCTGTACAAGAGAAAGAGTTGTCAAAGTGTGTGGTGGGACAGCGGAAAGATAGAAAAAGGTAAAGATCATTAATATGCTTTCTGAACCACTCTTATAGACCACAGTCAACCATGGTATTGCTCAGGAGCTCAGCTTGTGCTTTACCGGTCTTTTGCAATAATACAGATTTTGGCATGTAGGAATTTTAGCAAATTCAGAAATTTAGGATGACACATATTTCACATCACATGCTACCACGCAACACTTTACACTAGGCTTGTATGTCAAATGGTTAATGGAGGTCTTACCACACTATTCACCCCTCCTCAATCCTGCTGACAAATGCTTCTGAGCATGGAAGTGTAAGTACAATCTACAGGTTCATAAGCAGACATCTTTACTCAAGGCTGTATATACTGGTTTTGATTACGTAAGGCTGAGAGTTTCAGAGGGTATCTCTGACTTCTAAGAAGGTTTGAAAACACTTCAGTTAAAGTCTGTTTTCATAAGGCTTTATGACATGTACATAAGCCTTTCAGGACAAGTGACATAAACAGCTGTGGTTAAGACTGATTTTGTCCATTTTTTTCATTGGCTTATGAATATGGGCTTATGAATACAGGCCTTAAGTGAAGTAACTAAGCTTTTTCTCTTAGCTTCGAATATAGAACACTATGTGTGATACTGAGGCATGGGAGTTATATATTTACTACTACTTCATTGTAATCACAGTAGCATTGTGGAGTATCATTTTCATTTAATTATTGAAACCTGACTTGCACTTGTTTTATTTTATCCATACATAATTATTGAATGAATACTGTAATTCTTCCCATATTTGTGTGTGTGGGGGACATTCACAACTTCCAATGACTACACTGTGCTGTTGATAGTGTAGTGTAGTGTAGTGTAGTCATTGGAAGTTGTGAAGACATTCAGTTGACAAAATACTCTAGCTGAGTACATCAAAAGTAAACACTAGCTGAAACCATGGTTCAAAATGAAATCCCTCTACGTTTTGCTTTTATTTTCCCCCAAATTTTCCAGGACTAATTTTTAAAATATTTTTGAATCATAATGAGTCATTTCACACACACCGTTCAGCCACCACATTAAAACCACTGACAGGTGAATACTGATTACATTGTCAAGGGGAGGGATGCATCGGGCAGCAAGTGAACGGTCAGTTCTTGAAGTTGGTATATTTATAGCAAGAAAAACAGGTATATATAGGGATCTGACATGCTAGATCTTATTCAAAATGACAGGGCTTGTGTGACAAATGTGGGACAATGCTTTTTCTCTCTCTCTGTCTCTCTCTGTCTCTCCCTCTCTCTTATATATATATAAGAGATACTGTATATACTGTATATACTGTAT
>JBBPCY010000150.1:11011685-11029081 GCA_037974405.1 Brachyalestes nurse | reverse complement strand
ATTTACAGTAAACCCCAGACACTGGCAGGGGTTACGTTCCAAGAGCACCCGCGAATAATTGTGAAATTGTCCTCATGATGTAAAACAAAACATGATTCATCAGACCAGGGCACCTACTTCCATTGCTCCATCATCCAGATGTGATGCTCACATACTTATCTTCCATTTATGTTTCACAAGAGCTGCTTTTTGTTTTCACATCCTTTTTGTATCTTTCACTTTGTAAATCATGAATCATGTCTTGATTCTACAGTTAAAGAAATCTAATGACACCTACGTGACGAAAGAATCTAAATACCAGCACAAGCCAATTGCTGAAACAGACTTTTTTCCTGTCTGGTGTTTTTTTACACACTCGCTTAACATCTCTCTCTCTCTCTCTCTCTCTCTCTCTGTCTCTCACACTTATACACACAGATGTCTCATTGTTCCTCTGAGACTCACTTAGTGAGCTTAATTAAAGTTAAACTGCGGGAATGTCCCTGCTGCTCACTCAGTGAGAGGCTATAGCACTTTCTTCTCTCCTCTTTTCTCTCCCCTGCCTCTCCTCCAGCATTTGCACTCTGTCTTTTATCAACTTGTTCAGGAAATCAGAGCTGCCCCCACAGCATTTCCTCTTCCATAGCACACTTACTACTGCAAGCATACGTGCACAGACATGGACCAGCATGTATTTACAATTCAGCTTTGCTTCAGCTCCTATCGTTCTTCGTTGCAGGTTCTAAGATTCATGGAGGCATATTTAGTAATGAAGATGAGTAAAATTACATAAGCAGAATTTCTTATTTGCAAGACTTGATTCTTTGAAAAAGTGATGCACTGAATTTATTTGATTCCAAAATGCATTTAATTTCTGCATGAATATAGTATAAAATATATGACATTAATATTTCATATGAGTCCATGTGTAATTCAGCAATCCACAAAACAGATCATTCGCTGAAATTAAATGGTGAAGCAGTAGATGGCTGACATATACTTTGCTGTAGTTCCATCAAAATCAGGGTCAACCAAATCCACATTTGGAGATAAAGGTTATCTTTTTAGATCATGTTCAGCTTGAGTGACCACCACAATGAGCAAACTGGGCTGCTCGTAAACTGATCAGGGCAGAAGAGTTCTAGTACACAGAGATAAGAGGAACAGGCCATCTGCTGCTCATCTGCGCTAGTCTGCATCAGGCTCAGCAACGCTAAGAACTACTTCCCCAAAGCCTAGCTTTAAGATCTAGAGCAAACAAGCTGAAACCCTTTGAACATACACGTTAGGCTGAATGACATACACCTTAAGCTGTAAGTGTTTTCAAAACTCAAAACACAGAACTCAGTGCTATAAAAACATATCCATATATGCCGGAGCAAATTTAAAATGGCTGACTTCTGACACAAATAGGTCTTTGCTAAATTACAAATGCAGTGTTTGTTTCTCTTTGGTCATATATTAACCTAAACCTGTTTAACACAAATCTTATTTAGTCTAACCTGCCCAGCTTTCAGGTTCACCCAAACTTGGGAGTAAGTGTCAACCTGTTCTTCAGCATTGTGTACATAATGTGTTCATTTCCGGTCCTGGATTGCTCTTTTATTTAAACACACCTCCAAAACCTGTATAACTACAAATTCAGTTCGATTGTCTCTTTGAGTAGCAAAACCAGTGTAGGACCTTTGCAAATCAGCCAGTTATTTTTGTTTTTATTTTTCAGTATATGGTGCTACATTATCAGTCTCAGTCAAAAGCCAAAATTGGTGAACAAAACTGCAAATCACTTTTCTTCAAAAATGTGTAGTATCTTTTATCTGAACTCAGCCTCCCCTCAACATTGTGGCCTGCTGGCTAGCAGCTGTTCAGTCTCCTGTGGCTGCAGCTACTGTAACACTTATTAGAGTGGACATTAACAAGGCCAAGTACCAGCCGAATGCCTTGTAACATGGACAAGCAAGGTGTCGAGATCATTAATTTTAACGAGGAGAGCCGATAATAATCTCATCGGACCACTTCTTCCACAGACGGCCCATATCCAACTTGCCTCACAGGACTATGAGGAGAGAATTAAAAAAAAAAGCCCTGAAACTCCCAAGACAACACAGCTTGGATTCATTACGTATCAGTATCACTTTAAGCTCTATTACCAGGACCTAGTCCGCTGGTCATGGAATCCCTAATGCTCCAATGTGGTGGCCACTGGAATTTTAATTGTCTGAGACAAAGGAGGTTTTAATTTTTCCGCGGCCCATCTATCTTTCTCGCTGGTCTCTCTTCCACACACCCCCTACCATCCCCTCAGTTCAATGGAACAATAAAATCGTCTGGCTTTAAGTTATGGCAAGCGTTTGAAGTGCTGGAGTCGCCCGTAAATTTGGCGGGCACCTTTGGGAGCTGCTCACAGTGAAGGCTGCTGGTCCACTATTTCATAGCTAGGTTGATTTGTGGCACCCTGCATCCCTCTCAGCGCAGTATCATAAATCCAAACTTGCGGCGCTGTCGTTAGGTGCCGAGGGGCCCCTGCAAGCGGGTGCCCAAGGGCCACTTCTCACGGACTAACACTTTTGGGCCCGTTTCACTGGTCGTCACATTTCACTGGCCTGAACTCGGCCTGAACAAACTGACCCTGGCTATCAAACCCCAGTTGAAACTCCCTTTCCCCTTCCCACCCTAAGCTCAGGCCTGGCTCGTCTCATACTCACATTTGTCAGGGCTCAGTTTTCCAAGGCCTCCCCATCTTACATGCTCATAAAAGGCTCATTCCTATTAAGTTATAAAAGGCTTTTGCAACAAATGCACCATTTCATAGATCTGAAAAAGAGGAAAATGTCAGTGGGGGAATAAAACTGAGATATCACTTCCAGTTTGAAAAGCAGATCAACAAGTCACTGATAACATTGAATAGAAAGAGAAAGGCAGCAACTAGGGAAAGCAGGAGAAGGATGAGAGTGTGGCCAAGAGGTGAGCTGTGTGATCTTTGTCCTCTTTTTCGGCAGGCTCCGGGGCTTCTCGTTGTAGACACCTGTGCGCGTCTTAGGTTTCAGCAGCCCTCTGAAAAACAAGCGCTTGGCTCCGATCTCTTAATCCGCGTGGCTCCGCGGCGCATGGTCACATGATATGAGCAGGCCGAGGATGATGGTGGGCCACAGTGGTGGGGGTGTGTTTGATGGGCAAGAGGGGTGGGGGGACACAAGCTTAATCTTTTCTAATTCAAATCAAGGAGGTCCCCAGTGGGGCACGGGGATGATACCCTATCCGCTGCAATCAGGCCGACCTCCACTTCGGCCGCGCTCTAAATGATTAATGGAGCTGCCTTCCCACCTGTTACCATGGTGATGGGTAACCTGATAGCCCACAGGAATTTGTCTGCCCGCCCAAGTGTGCGCCAAGGGAGGAGGCGAGAGTGAGAGAGAGCATGAGCAGAAGGAGAGAAAGTGGGGTACATTTTCTAAGAAAGACTGTGTTCAGTAGGATCCAGCATAACTAGCATTCTCTACGACTATCATTGATTAAACAAAATTAAATGAAGGATTTCCATCAAAATGTACAGGGATGGTGTATATGGGAACATGACCTTAAGCCTCATACTCTAAACAGGCTGTATGTTGCTGGACAGCTGACACAAAGGCAGTGCCCACTACTGTACTGATTGGTCACAGTGTGAAGCATCAAACATATAAAGAATGACAGAAATAGCGTCCACAATCCATACACCCTGAGTTACACCTATCTGCTGTTTTGCTTTAGATGAGTTGTGACTATCAACTTGGCACCATGCTAAAAATACATCCACTGCTACCTCTTCGTCTGGGTATTCTCCCATCCTCAGCTGACAAAGTGGCACTAGTAGAAGCTAGTGGGGTCTGGCTGGTCTCAAATAGTTGCCAAGGCTACTGGCAGTTTGTCCAGAGAGCTATTGATGAGGGAATCCATGTTAATGAGGTGGGACCTCTTGTGCTTAAGTGGCCCAGGCAAGATAAGGCTACATGGGGATTAGACATTGATAGACACTCTGAGCCTTCATTGATTTGCCCATCATTCTAAACTCAGATAGGCCACTGTGTCTCATATGTTAATGCTGTTTTTTGCTATACACTTTGAAAGTAAATCTAGAAGACTCTAGAAAACATAGTTAATTTCATCGGTTTGTAGTAATGTTCCATGACTATGTTTACACAAGGCACTGGAATGCATAACAAATATGTGTGCCTTTGAGCACACACACACACACACACACACACACCTTATGTCCCACTTTCCCCCACAGGAACCTAACTCATATTCAATTTTTATTCCATGGGGAACCACACATGTTAACAGTCCATTCAAATAAAAATGCAAACTTCCTGAAGAAATTTTGAGATTGGTCTGCCGCCCAAAATCTCCATAGCAACCACTTCCTTCACCTGAGCAACCATCTTGCATACCTTTGCAAACACATAAAAACTCCCCAGTCAAAAAGTCCTAAACCCTACCAACTACCTGGAAACTACATAGCAACAACCTCCTACACCATAGCAAACACCTTTTATACCATAGCAACCATCTGAAAACTCCCTAGCATTCACCTCCTACACCACAACAAGCACCTAGCAACATCCTAGCAACCACCTTGTATATCAGAATAAGAATCAGAATCAGACAACTTTATTGATCCCGGAGGAAATTGCTTTCACTCAGATACAATAGCAATCACCTAAAAACTACTCCACCTAGCAACCTCCTCATCCACCATAGCAACTGCCTAGAAACTACTCAGCATCCACCCTGTATCCAATAGCAACCATCTAGAAACTCCTGACCAACCACATTGTATTTGATAGCAGCTATTTAAAAACTCCTTAGCCATGACCTCCTACACACAGCAACCGCCTAAAAACTACTTAGCAACCCACTATGACACCATAGCTACCACCTTTTATACCATAGCAACAACAAAAAAATTTTGTCTTTTTTTTACTAAATAAATCATACTGGTCACTTTTGACCAGGAACATGACATGTTATTTTGTGCTACTTTTAAAAGAAAATTTAAATGGTTTAAAAACAGTGTCCTTGGTACACATTGAAATTAGGTTCTCTGTGATAAACATAATTACCATAAACAAAATGTTTCATCTTAGTATGTCTGACAGTCAAAATAATCTCTCTATAATATTTTTACTTAAAAAAAAGGTGGTATGACCTTATGTGAATGAGGCCTACAAGCCATAAATAGCAAATGGAAGTTCAAAACTTGTAATGTTCACATACATTTGAGTTGGTAACAAAGAGTGTTAAGCCAAAATGAACACAATATAAGGGTTAAATAGTTAATTAATTACAGAGGTAATTACATAATACATTTACAATCATTTTATTTTGGTTCATCAAGACTGAATTTTTTTTCCTGATTGTTGCCAGTGTAAACGGTTGACAAAAGTGTGGATTCAGATAATAAAACTATATTTTTTCTTCCTTGTAAACATGTTATTGATTGAATGATCAGAATGTGAAAAATAATTGGCACTAACTTACAATCTGCTTTTTGTTATCGCTGCCTAAGGTTGCTAAAGTTTAACATCCAACAGAGGCCTGCATGTGTGTGTCTGTTTGTTGGGGAGTATCTGGTATCAGGGTTGTTGTGGTGGTTAAAGGTGGAATCAGCTGCTTGGCTTTCACAGGAAACCACATAGACAGAAAATGCCGCATACAGCCCTGGCTGTATTGAAATTCCATCCCGCTGTGTGTATGTGTGTGTGTGTATGTGTGTATTAGAATACCATGTGTCTCATTGTTCATGCTATTACCTAAGGTAACCATATACACGTAGTAGCTTCTCCCACAACATCTTGTCAGTCATTAATGCAGCCACAGCTCTGGTTTTTTGTCTTGCCAAGCCTGCTGTAAAAAAAGATAGAACCAGACAAAGAAAGTAGCCATAGCCACATGAACTGTGTGAACCGACATTTGAACACTATCCAAGATCCACACAAAATACAAAAGCGGCAGAAGTTTTGTATGCCACATTTAAGCAAGAAATAGCATAGTGAAGAAAATGTATCAGCTCTCTTCATATCTACTATCATAAATACACACTGCCACTGAAATGTTGCTTTGTGATTCTCTTCTTTGGTACAGTACAATGTTTGCTAATGAGGGAGCGGATGAAATGGTGTCTATGTGTGTGTAGGCATGTCTGAGTGTGTGAGCTGCTTATAACAAATATGTTCATGCACCATGCTGAATGACTGTTGCAGTGGGGGTATCAGTGACAAACTGACAGGCATATAAAGCTGGTCTAAGTTGCTCCTGTGCTGCTCAGGGTCTCAGTCACCCTCAAACTCCAGTTTCCCTGCTTCCTGTATGCTCTCATGAGCTGTGAAGAGATATTACGAACTCTCTTATGCAGACAACACAAAAATTCTGAGACCCACACAACTATGTCGGCTCCCACTCCAAGTCACCAGAGTGGAAAGTGTACACCCATTGGACCCTTTTATTCTGTTCTCCTCCCAGCATATTGGGGGAACAAAATAGACTCAACAGATAGATATGCCATGGGCCCATTGCACTATCCCTTTTGTATCAGCTTAAGGCAAAATCCGAGTCAAGGATTAGACAGAGACATGAGCCCCAGTATGCACTGAAAGAATGTTTAATGTTGTTGAAACTCTGGGATCAGTTGATTATGTGTGAGAATATGTAGGCAAAGTAAGCTGCAATGTGGCTGCAATATGCACACATCATCCAGGTTATTCCTTTAGCATTCTATCCTTCTGTTTTATTAGTTACACCCCTGCAAAATGTATTGCTTGGTAAATCTCCATCAATTAAATGTCATTTTATATTCTGTCTCAAGTTTGTTGGTGACTCCATGATTTCACTGTGCATTTTAAGCCCTACATCTCACCAGCATGTAATTAATGAGCAAAGTTACAGACAGTTTGTGCAAAAAGCTGCTGTCTTATTATAATTAAATGTAGCTGCATTGTGAGCATTTACGGCCCCACTACAGCACTGATCCAGCATTACACTAAACACTGGAACAGAGCTGTGAGCATTTGATTGCATTCCGCAGGAGCATTAGTGAGGTCAAGTACTACTGTTGGGTGATCCACACAGAATCCACGCATAGTAATAAGACACATTTCAAGGTGTTTATCTCATGGACAATCAACTGACTTATAACCAGCACAGTTTCCTTTTCACTCTCAGGAATAAAAGATATCATTTAAATTTTACAATTATGAATCCTTATAACAAATTTTCTCAGTTTAAACACATTCTTATTACTCTACTTGTGCACCATCCTTATTCATGAATACCTGGATGGGGTAGCCTGCCTCTTACTATTGATATTACATAAAGCATCATCATAACTTTCCCAGTGTCCCAAGGCATGCTGTTTACTTCCATAAACAAAGTGTGTGTTCAAAACAGTGAGGCATTCTCTATAAGCCTTGGGAGCAGAAACAGTTAGTCACAGTGGAACATCTGACACATGTAACTGCTGCATTAGGGTAAACAGTGAGGTAATGTGGCCGGTTGGAAATAGACAAATGGCAAAAAGCCCATAATGGTACTACGATTGTTCTACTTAGGACAAAGTAATCAAGAAAACGCGGACAGTAGATGTTCTCCAGATTTGAGAGGCAACAAATCTGTATTGTATTGTGAACAGGCTCTATAAGCACTAGGAACACTCCATCTCAGCAACAGTACCAAAGGTCAAAGCGCTTTTCAAATGCAGAATGTGAATGAGGGGCATAAAGGCAACTGGACAGTGAGGGGCAGTAGGGACTAGTCTAATCGGGTTTCATGATTAATGAGAGGAGGAAATGGGGTCATGTTGTATTAGGAAAATGTGTGTTTAAACCCAAAACCGGCATAGAGCAGGAGACTAATGCATCTGTTATCGACTGGACACCTGAGAGCGAGAAGCTGTTAGAGTGGTCCCAACGGCATGCAGGGCCATCCATCCTCACCCAGCGCTCCCTGTCTCCCCCTCACCCACTCTTCCTCTCCTCCTTTCAGGCATTAATTTTTCCCCCTCTTTCACCCTCTTGCTCCAAAGGTTATTGCTTCATTTTATTTATCTCCCCCTTCTTCCTTATTGACCCTCTTTTCCTTCTAATGTTGTCCTTCATCAGTATTTTTGAGTTAAAAATGTGCTGTTTTCAATTTAAAAGTAAACTTGTTAAATGTTTTTTAAATTTTACATCAAGCATATTTTGTGCAATATAACTTTTGCAGTACAACAATACAACACACTACATGGACTGATGCAAATAAAATACTCAATTTAGTGTTGATTCATATTAACTACAATGAAAAGTAAACAAAATAAAATAAGTAAGACCACAATGTCACTTCCTATTTACCTTAGGATTAAGAGCAGAAAAAAAAATCACACTCCTCATGAACATATCAGCGTGTGGCAAAGGTTTTACTATAAAATATTATACTTTTATACTTTTGAGTGCTCTAATAAACCTGACATTAATATAATTAACTTTAACATATTATTTGCACAGATTGTCAGACACTTCTTATTCAGTTTATCAAAAATATTTATCAAATTGAGGCACCACCATATTATTTTACATTAGATCATACATACAAGAATGACATTTCTTGCGATCATCATGAAAACGCTTCAAAATGCAAATGATTGGCAACACACAAACACAAAAAAACATACTTAAACAGTAGGTCTGAGCCTTAGCACTACTTTGCAAACATGGAGGCGGTGAGACTCAGAGGAGGAGGTAGAGGAAATAATCATACTGATTGCTGTACTATAATTTAACTTTTCTTTGTGTTCTTTGTTGCTTATTTGAACTTAAGTTTATATGATGTTTACAAGCAGAAACACTTTATAGCTCAGATAAATAGTTTTAAGCAATTTGCTTCGGTGCCTAAGTACTGTATGTCGGATCATATGTCCTGAAATTGAATGGTATTTGTGTGTGTGTGTGTGTGTGTGTGTGTATTTGTCCATAGTTAATTTCTGAGAAGTCTATGATTTCCAACACTCAGTCCTCTCCGAATCCCTTCACTGGTTTGTTCGGGTTACTGAAGCATCTCCTCAGGGCTTTAGTGCTAAGGGCAGAGTTTCATCCCTGCTTGTTCTTCTCTAGTGCAAACAGAAACCACTTATCCTGACAAATGTCCAGTTTAACCCATTTATACAAAGGCATCCAAAACTTTTGGGGTAGCGAAGATAAAACTGTTGTCTATTTTGAGAAAACTGTGTGCTGGCCCTCTGATGGTAATTGAGACACAGCACCCAGGGAGCACTGTGTGAGGATGGTACCTTGCTTAAGGGTACCTCAGTGGTGCCACTGGCAGGAACCCACAACCTTCCAATCACAGGGGCAACTCCCTAACTGCCAGGCCACCAGGGAGTTATGATATTATGTGTCTCAGTTTTGAGCCAAATTAAAGTAAATCAATAGTAAAGTCAACAATGACAGGACCTAACATGGACTGCACACATTGAAGCGCTGTGCAAGAAAGTGAGGCCGTGTCTCTACTACCTGAGACAGCTGAGAAAATTTGGAGTCTCTGCCATGATCCTATAGACATTTTTCTCTGGTTCTGTAGAAAGTGTTTTGACACAGAACATCACCTCCTAATTTGGGACATCTAGACCAGGAGATGCAGGACCAGAGCAATCCGGATCGCTAGCGACTCATCCCACCCCATTAACTCAAATCAGGCACAAGTTTCAGGAGTCTTACAGCCAGAACAGAGGTGATTTGGGGTACATTTCACTGTATTATACTTGTATAACTGTGTATGTGACAAATACAGAATCTTGAATCTTGAATCTGGATCAGGCTGTCAGTCATTAAGTATCTGTCATCATATCATACATTACATTGCTGGATGCTCTGCAATAGTTTCTGATTATAATAAGAAAATAATTTTCTAAGGGCCAAGGACTTATTTAAAAAGGTTGCTTAGGACACAAATAAGCAAAGGTTATGTTCTTGATATAACCAGAAAATGCAACATAATACTAGGATATCACAATATTAGTAAATTAAATGGCAGAAACGTCATTTTTTCAAAAGTCTTTTGAGGTAAGAGTCACAGTGAGAGGTAAACATGAACATACCAGGCCAACAGTTTGCCCTGTGTAGCGTGGGGGATGTACCCAATCATGGACAGACACAAGAAAGTTGGTAGACCATGCACTTTGCTCTGTGAACGCTCCACACAAGAGTAAAGATTCCCACCGGAATCTGCATTCACAACACACACACACACACACACAGTAGATATTAAACAGACCGGAGTACTCACGGTACTAGTAGAGATGATCAGAGGTGATGTGGAGACTCAAAGACTGAGCACCAGTTGCAACCAACTTCCCGGTTATATACCCTGTGATGCGCATCACGTCCGTTGCCCCATGCGCGTCACGTGACTGGTGCATGGGACAGTACCCCCCCCTCCAGGACCATCACCAGACGGGCCCGGTTGAGAGGATACCCGACAACAGTAGTTCTGAATGAGTGCTAAATCAACCAGGCACCCATGACTGTTCTTCCAGACCTTAGCCTTCCAAGTCTATGGTCCATACTGGGTGCCACGGTGTCACAAATCGAGGATCCGTCGGACAGTATAAGCAAGACCACCGTTAATAATCCGGGGAGGAGGAGGGTCCAGTGCAGGCGGAACCAGAGGAGAGGTGATGAAGGGCTTGAGTTGTGAGGCGTGAAACAAAGGATGAATGCGTAGGGAGGCAGGCAGCAGCTGGGCAGAAGGCCTTCCAGAACCTGGCAGTGAACTGGGGCCCCCGTCTGATACAATGTCCCTGGGGAACCCATGCAAACAGACTACATGCTCATTGACAAGTTCTGCTATGATTTTGGCAGTGGGGAGTCCGGAAAGATCCACCAGGTGCATGGCTTTGGAGAACCTATCCACAGTGGTCAGGATAGTATGCTTGCCTTCAGAATCCGGCAGGCCGGTGATGAAGTCCAGCGTGCGACCAGGGTCTATGAGGAACAGGGAGAGGCTGGAGATCACCTGGAGTTGGCTGGTTGGAGGTCTTTGCCCTGGCGCACACCACGCACGCCTGAACGAACTCTTTGACATCATGTTAGGCCACCAGAAGGTACACTGGATGAGAGAGAGAGAGAGTTCAATCAATGCCTGGGTGACCAGCTATGGCCGATAAGTGAGCCCACTGGAGAATGTCGGTGCAAAGACCAGTGGGTACAAAGAGTAATCCAGAAGGGGTGCCTGCCAAAGGGGACCCCAAGGTCTGCCTCTGACGGATATGATCTTCCAACTGAATTGTTCAAAGAACAAAGCCCCAACAGTTCATGGTCACCTACCCCGTATTGCTGTTGAGTGGGATCAGCAACCCAGCATATCATGAAAAACATCATTGATGAACTGTTGAAATGCTCCTAGACTATTGCACAAGTCGAACGGCATAACCAAGGTCTCATAATGGCCGGTGGGAGTTATAAAGGCCGTCTTCCACTCGTCGCCCTTTCTTATGCGAACAAGATTGTAAGCACTCCTAAGGTCCAGTTTGGTGAAGATGGATGCACCAGAGGGGGCGTCCAGCGTGGTGTTGGTAAGTGGAGTGGATGACGGTTCTTTATGGTGATTTTGTTCAGTCCCCAATAGTCGACACAAGGACGGAGACCCCCTGTCTTTCTTTTTCACAAAGAAGAACCCCGCGGCAACAGGAGATCAAGATGGGTAGATTGTCCCTTGTCAAAGTCCTTCTGAAACATACTCCTCCATGGCCCTCTGCTCATCCTGAGAAAGGGAGTAAAGATGGCCGCGGGGTGGTACCGTACCTGGCTGCAGCTCTATGGCGAGGTCGTAGGGCCTATGATGTGGTAACTGGATGGCCCTACTCTTGCTGAAAACCTCCCCCAGGTCATGGTACAGGACGGAAATGGTCGATATCGGGGACCTTGGATTCCCCTGAGCATGTCCCTGGAGACAAAGCTCCTTATATGTCGTGCCCCATTGAAGAATCTTTTGTTGAGTCCAGAAGATAAGGGGATCGTGACGGAGTAAACAGGGGTGTCTAATGATGATAGGAGGTAAAATGAGTCGGGTAATTTAGAGCGAAAGTCTCTCCTGGTGAGATCCAATAAACATGTGCAGAGGGGGTGTCCGGTGGGTGATAGGGCTGGATTGAAGGGGTGACCATCTACAGTGGTGATATTAATCAGCTGGGATAATGCCTCAATCTCCCCACCCAGTTGAGTAGCATAAGTATGGTCGATAAAATTGCCAGCTGCCCCTGAATCCACAAAAGTGGTGACAACCACCCCGTTTGTGACTCAACTGGAGAGTAGCGTTCTGGCAGGAACTCGAACAGGAGAAATAGGTTAGTAAGAAACACATCACACTTCCCATCTACACCATTCCATTTCTCTGGAAGTGACATCATTGGCAGAGGGCTGGTGGTGGGTTGGATGGCCGCTTGTGATGTAGGTGCCTCGGCAGGGCGGTCAGGATGTGCTCTCTCCAGAGTTTTGACCTGAAAACAGAGGCCAGAGCGACTTCCTGTTTCAGAAGTAATCTCAACCTCCTGCCGATTTACCAGGCCTACCAAAGTGAACCAGTCCGCTGGGTTCACTGTTAAGGGCTCAGTCATTCTGTCACAATGAGAGGTGAACACAAAAGTACCAGGCCAACAGTTTACCCCATGTAGCATTGTGGATCAACCCAACTGCGGACAGACACGAGAGAGTAGACCATTTGCACTGTGAACGCTCCACACAAGATTAAAGATTCCCACTGAAATCTGCATTCACAATACAACACAGTAGGTATTAAACAGACCGGAGTACTCACGGTACCAGTAGAGATGATCAGAGGTAATGATGATGTAGAGACTCAATGACTGAGCACCAGTTGCTACCAACTTCCTGTTTATATACCATGTGACACACATCACTTCCGTTGCCCTGTGTGCGTCACATGACTAGTGCGTGTGACAGTAAGTCTAATTTGAAAAACTCTTTTTCACAGCAGAATACAACAATTTCTTGTTTTATTTATTAAAAAAAGTACTGAAAATATTCTACAAGTCTGCAAAAAAATTGAATTTTTAAAGACTGTACAGCATTTGTTCACTGTCATGTTTTTTTTTTTTTCGGAAGAGAGAATAGCAACAGTTTGGCAGTTTAAAATAACATGTTGTATTTGTTAACTCTTTTAGCACCTATAGACACTTCTTCAGATAACTTCCATCATTAATATTAATATTTCAAATGCTATATTAACACATATAGCATTTGAAAAGGTACAGAAAATAATACTATTGTGCTAAAAGCTTTCTTCATGTTTTACCTGAGTGATATTATCTAAATATCTGTACTGTATTTGTACTGTTTTGAGAGCTGTCTACCTATATAAGAGAGCTGTCTACCTTCTATAAGAGTGAAAGTGATTTATTTGTCATAGGTACAATCAAGAAGAATTATGAGGAATATTCTTCAAAGTATAATGGAATGCAATAAAAGTACTGAGGGAACATGAATTCCTAAAACAAAGAGTTATGACGAAAGTAAACTATAAACTGATGAAAGGTTGACTATTGGAGACAATCAAAACCACTGGACAATAAAATGCATACTGCTTTATCTCTGAAACATGACAAAAGTAGCACCACAGCTTGGACTTTCCTGTAGGCCTGTAGAATATTTTTTAAAAATGTAATAGCTGTGATCACTGGACAATGTCGGTTTTGTGAAAATGTATAAAGACTTCATTCCACTAAAAAGGTTGATAATTTGGTATTGTCACAAATAAAATGTCACATTATCAGAAATGTAATTTTTGGGGAGCAAGAATTGTGCTGATGTAACAATCATTTGCTTGACACGTTTTAATAATAAAGAGACAGCAAAACAAACAAAAACTGAAAATTGTTGGTGGGATGATATTAAAACATAGGCTTAACAAATGCAAGACACATTGGTCCTTATTTTATGCTATTTGTTTTTTAAGGAATCAATACTGTAGATTTAATGAACGATGTGCGCATTGACCCTTTGTTATTTATCCATTTAAGAAGCAATGGGGTATATAAGAATAATGTTGCAGACTGACGAATATTGTGTTCAATTGCTTTTTCTGTTTTCTAGTGTGCTCAGTTAGTGCAAAAACAAATTCAGTTTTGCAAACATTTAACACAGGTGTTTTCTGTTCGCTCAAATGGACCATCATACTGAAAGTTCAGTTAAAAAACAAAGATAGGTAAGTTATATGACCATTAAGACAAACATTTTCCCATCTAGAGATTGTTCTCATTTTGAGTATATGTCAAGATAAATAGATACATTGTCACACTGAGCCAACATCTCCTAAAGGCAATGGAAAACACATTAAACTGCACAGAAAAGTTATTTGATGAACAACCATAAAATCAAATCCTGACATCCTCATGAAATTGCATCTTCATTTTCAATTATATGATAGTTACATTAGATGCACGCAAGTGAATATTCATGTGTTTTTTTGGATCAACAAAATGATAGCAAGATGATTCTTTTTGGAACAGAAAAGCATCTAAAACAGTCTGTGTTTAGACAGAAATGCACTTCAGGCTAACGATATTGACGTTAGAGCACAAGGCTGAAAACCACAGGCCTAATGAAAAACCACAGGCCTAATGATAACAATGTTTTGCAAACACTTTACCATGCAAATGTGTTCACCAAGACTCAAAAAATAAAGCTACATGTAGTAGCAGCAGAAAATCCAAATGTTTGAGGGAATGGGGAAGAAATGCTGCTATTTGAACCAAAATACCTCAGTAATGAGCAAGATCCAAATACATAGACAGGCTCTGTATTGTATGAAAGGGTGCAGTTAGATGCTTCACAAATGACTCTCAGAGGTTGTGTGATACTCTGGTATAGAATATCATATTGATTTCCTCAGAGCCATCTTGCTTTTAGACAGACGATCCTGTTTTATTGAACCGTTGGCTCATGAGAGCTCTATATATTAGCAGGCAGTTGGAATCAAAAATAAACTGTGTAAGGTCACCTCTCTCTCACCATGAACCAAATCAGAATATTTCAACAATATCAGTCTTTTGAACTCATTTACTATTTGTTTACGAAGCAGTGCACATCAAATGTACATCTGTAGTTTATGTATTCTTTCCCAAAAATAGCTTAATATCTATGCTCACAATATTAATCCTGTTATTCTAAAAACAAAAAAAACAACGTTGTTTTGTTTAATTGTATAACACACTTTGTAAAGATACATGTAATCCTCATAACGTTACTAAACGCAGGAAACTTGGTAATGATGTTCTCTTTTCAGACACAAATCATTTGTGGAAAGTGTATTACACACAGAAGTTTAAAAAAGGCTATTTTGGTTGCCTATAGAACCTCTTGTGAAAGGTTCTTTAGGCAACCAAAAGTGGTTCTTCTATGTATTTTATTTTGTGAACAGGTATCACACACTACACTTCCAGGTTCAAACTGAGATGGACTTCGGGCAAAAATGCTGTTGACCTTTTGACCTACGAAATAGGTGAGTATCTATATTATATTTAGAGTGGTGCAAAGGTTTCAGTTCAGATCATGAAAGCACTCCACCCAGTACACTCTTTCCATACTATCATGACTTGGGTGAGAGGTCAAACGATTCATCACAACAGTTTCTGCTGCGAGGGACACACGAGAGAGTCCTCTCAGGATTATGGCGGGCCGAAGATGGCCTGCTCTGTTTATAGCTGCTAAACCTCTCCATTACATTAAACTCCCTGTTTCCAGAGATGTGTGAACTCATTGGCCATTCCATTTGAGTTACTCTGCTCTGGCCACTGATCCACCCCACCCCCTATTCTGAGTGTGCTGGCCCTGCTGGTTACATTAGCCCGTGTTTGGACATCTGCTGGGGCTCGGCTCAATGAGTGGGCCTGTCATCATGGGCTTTAGGAAATCGAGAAATTGCACAAACAGTGAGCAGCGCAGTAATAAAAACAAGCTCCCGCTTGCTGCATTAGGCCTGCATTAAGTCAAACTGTCTGCGCTCAACTGATGCATCGATGCTGTTAAGGATATCTTTGGTCACAATTAGTGACATTTTAAATGCTTCCTGCACAGGGCCTGAGCAATGTGACCCTGTACCTTTTTGCTCTCTGTCAGCTTATTTTCCTGGTTAGTGTTGGGCATGTAAATTATGTCTTGTGGTGTAATAAAGTGAAGTTTGTGTACATTTGATGTAGAAGATGCTTAACTTTACAGCTCTTTGTGGAAGTGTGTAAAAGCAAGGAGTGAGCTGCAAAAACAATAAAGGGAGACAGACTGATGGGAGTAGCTCTCAGTGGGGCAGAAACGCAGAGAGGGCCTCCGCTTATTTACTTTAAATATGCTCTCTTTTTCTGGTCGCCCATGAATCTCCCGTGAAAAGATCCAGACTGATGTTTTGTCATGTGTAAAATATGAGCTGCTTAAAGATATTGTCCTATAGCGTAAACAGTGAAATGACCCCCAGAGTAATAACCATCAGTCACATGCGGCGGATATGTTCTAATATGACGTCGTGCCAATATTCTGAGGCCTTTTTTCCCTTTTCCTCTTTGGTTTTAAAAGGAAAAGTTGAATTAGCAAACAGGCTGAATAATGACCCTAAAGGGAGATATGAATGGTGGTAGGGAAATATGAGAGCTGCCGTGTTTACTGCTTCCTTCGTCTTGCATGCTCCCCAGGCTTTTCTTTACAAACACAAAAGGCCACTGATCCCGCAGAGTGATCAGTGTGGAAAAAAATGAAGTATGTAATTTTTATGTAATGTGCATTCATACATACACACACACACACACATATATATAGATTATATTTAAGGTCAAACAGATTTCTCTGATCAGTTATAATGGACTTGCAAACACACAAGCACACACAAACGGATATATAAAAATATGATTTTTTTGCTTGTAATGGCAAAGAAATTATTTATTATCTATACAGAAGGTATCAGCATAACTGACATGGTACTGTAAGTGTAATACAGAAGAAAGAGTGCAATGTCATTTCAGCTTATTAGGTTTTCATTTTTTGTTGTATTTGTGTCATGCTTCCTTCAAAGGAAGCAAGGCAAATAATAAAGGCTGTGTGGTCAGCAGCACTGTTGCTTTATTAAATATTAAAACATGGGTGAGTAAGTTTATTATCTGATTTTACTACATTAGAGTTGGAGCCAATCTGCCCCTCAGGCAGCTGAACAGGTAGGTCAAGCTAATGATAGGCCAGCTATTTAAAGCTAATCAAATTCCATGCAAATACTTCTGTGTGGGCCCTTTCACTTTCTTACACCCACACACACACACACACACACACACGTACACACACACACACACACACACACACACACGCACACACACACACACACACACACACACACACACACACACACACACA
>JBBPCY010000150.1:10995805-11011585 GCA_037974405.1 Brachyalestes nurse | reverse complement strand
TTATTATTATTATTATTATTATTATTATTATTATTATTATTATTATTATTATTATTATTATTATTATTATTATTGTAACAAAACATGTCTAGAAATACGATAACGCAATTTCTTTTAATTTTAAGGCAAAATGAGTGAGCATCATTTAATTAATTAGCAGTATTTTTGAATGTTTATTATTAGTAACACACACCCTGCCGTGTTAAATTTGTCACACTCCAGATTACTAAGAAGCTGTATAACAAAAAAAGCCAATAAATGTAACAACGCACGGTGTAAATTAGATGTGGAACACGGCGCGCAGCACACATGGTCTTTGAATTGATGGTGATGATGATGATGATGATGATAATGATGATGATGACGACGATGATGATGATGATTGGTTAATTGCGGCCGGTCTGCTCTGGTTTTCTGTAAGGCCAGTACTGCGCAGGTTGGAGGTGTGTAATGTGTTTAACTGCGCTAAAATGCAGGAGCTGCGCGCCGTAATTGCTCACATCCTTCTCTGGTCGCGGCGACACTGAACAGATCTCCCCGCGCGCTCACGGCTGCTGGTCTCGGGGGCGCGCACTCACGCCGCGCGCGCCTCGCAGGTTTCACCCTCCGCGTGATCCCGAGGTAAAGACAGCACACTCACGGCAGGAGCGGCTTACAGGTTCACACACGGCATCCTCAGTGAATTAAATTTAACCAGTGACTGAACTCTTACAGTGTACAGTTCTGAACAGTGTACAGTTTCAATGACTGGACATGATACAATTATACAGTGTGGATTCCACTCTTAGAGTCTAATAGTGTTGAACAAAGAGTCTACAGTTTATATGACCTGCTATGATTTAATTACATATAATAAATATGTGGAGTTCACTCTTACTGTGTTGAATTTGTTTCAAACAGAGTTCATTTTTGTCTAGCTGGATGTTAAAGAGGCCACAACCAATTTTTTTCTATATTTCAATGAATGTATGAAAACCAGAAAGCATAATAATTAATATAAGAAAAGTGTTTACCGAGAACATTGGCCTTTTTCATTTCTTTTCATTTAAACAAAGCTTTAAAATAGCCTTTTTATTAAAAAGTAAAGAAATTCAGTATTCCTTTATATGTATAATGTGTTACTTCACAATTGCTTTTTTCTCTGTATTTACACTGATACTGTTTCCATTTTGTTTTAAATATCCAAATGAATCAGAATTCTATCTCTTTATTTTCTCTTGATTTTGCTCCAAATGTCTCTTAATAGACCTTTTTGTTTTAGGAATGCAGAAATTAAAGTCCTTTTTATTAGTTCTTTATAGGGTCTATTTAGCTCTAAATACTCTTGAAAAAAGTAAAAGTGTGTTTGAGGGCCCCTGCCCCTCCTGTGCTGTGTGTGTAACTGGTTTGGATTTGCTGCCTCGCCACACTGAAATTGTCCTAATGACAAAGTAAACAGATTCTTCCCCTGAAACTAGAGGCACAAACCTTCACCTTTAATTGCTGTTTTCCTACTTACCTTTGTACAGAAACAGCAGCGTAATTATATAAAAGGACCACTTTGATTTTGTAATTTGGGCTGAAAGGAGCTTAAGGTGTTTCAGTTCGTCTTCGTTTAAATCTCACTCTTGAGTTTCTCAGCAGTAGGCCAAGTGCAGGAGCCTAGAAAACAAGCACCCTAAATCATATTAATGTATTAAAGAACCTAAAATAACTCAATCTCACTGAAACATCATTTTTCTTTATTACTATTTCATTCATATTTTGGTTTTCATGCAAACCAGATACTAACAGATAATAATTAAGATAAATAAAATGACAAATAAAGTAATAAATGTGTAAATCAATTCTACATGAACAAATATATGATATCAGCTCAGTTATTGTCACAAAGATATTGTCACAAAGACTATTAAAGTGGTAGAACATGAAGAGAATAGTTTATGGTTTTGGTCTTTTCCTCCTCACTGGGTCTCATGAGGGGGTTGCAGTTCATGGCTCTGAGGGGCTGCTACTTTGAGGCAGTTAACGGGAGAAGCACAGCTTGGCTTTCAGAGAACACAAACATACCTTTGAATATTAATTGTACCAAATACTCAGATTAGAGCCTGTATTTAAGTAATGCAGTCAAAAATAATAAAATATTTACCAAATAATACCAAATACCAAATCATGATCTCTCTATCTCTCACACGGACACACACACAGAAATAGACATCGGAACTTTGACATGGATGAATCACGAATTAATCATAGTTACACTCTGCTTACGCCCCCAAAAACCACATTCAGAGAAGGATGCCTCTATAATAACCATGATATAATATCCAGCCATAAATAACTATGAGCCACATTCAGAACAGCAAGCATAGATGGATCAAATGGATCTTAAAATGCTATAAACTTCAGAGGTGGAAATTTAATTGTGGTCTAATATGCAAGTTTAAAGTGACTTAATGTAACTCAGTACCACCACACTTGCTGCTGATCTAATATACAATATACGTTGTAGTCAATGTATAACTCTGCCTTTTTTGGCAATTGGCTGTTCTGAAATAGTAAATCAGTGTGTGTAGAAAATACAGTAGTAAGTCAGTATGTGCAATTGTGAAGGAGGTACAGTAGTAAATCAATATGTATACATCAAATGGGACATATTTAGTGAGATTACACTGTTACATCTTAGCTGCACCCCAGGGCTGTATTTACAGGTTAATTAAGGCAGGGATCAGTCTGTGTTTTTTAATGTGGTGGCATTCCACCAGGGTATCACATTTCAACTGAAATGTGCTTTTTGTGAAAACAAATAACTGTTGTCTGTTATATGTCATTCATATTTCTGGAAGGCTATCCTTCTCTGTATGTTTATATATTTCACCATTATTTTATCTCTTTTTTTAAATCATCCGCTCCACCTCCAGCCAAACTGGCACATAAAGAGCCAGGCAGTGTAATTGTATCCTTGCCATCAAACTGTACAGTAAAGCAGCAGAGGTGTCCACCCTTTGTGAGCAGGGCATAAAAACACTAATGCATGATAAGGAGCTGGTGAGGGACTTTGAACCGTTTTTTAATGGTGTCCATAAAAGGGGCACTGGAAGAAGAACACTGTGTCTATAAAGGCCTAATGAAGGATCAGTTAAGATAGCTGGGCAACAGCAAGAAGCTTTAACAGTGGAGAGCTTTAACACTCAGCCTGTCCCCTAAAAAACTACTCAGCTGGCAAATTCAGTGCTGCTGAGTGCACACTCCGGAGCTGATGACTCACACTGCAAAACCTACATGGGGAACTTTAAAACACTGTTTACTGAGCATCCTTTAGTGTAATAGACTACAGACCCATGGTGTGTGCATGTTGTAAAGTTGATGTAGAGAACAGTACAGAAAGGGTTACTTACTTTTTTATTGGTTCCCCTTAACATAGTGTGAGCCAGCCTAGTGACATGCATCAAGACATTTTGGAACTTTACCTTCTTTTTAAACTATGGAGCTTACTGGAGTCCTGTTCCTGTATTACAGTAATTTAAATATACAATGCTTTGCATTAGTACTTCAAGCTTTTTAACCATAACTACAGAAATGTAACAACTATAGTATTTAAACAATTAAAACAGGTTAATATCTACACATGGAATATAAAAAATAAAATAGTCTGAACTGCAATAAACTGAAATGTATGTTTAAATATTTTGATATCACCTTATATAGTCAAGGATTTAGGTTGCCTATATGTCTACTAAGTGGCTGATTTTAATAGAGCATGCATAGGATATTTTGATGTTTTACATGATGATAGTAGTTAGTCTGTAGTAGTCTACTTTGTACTTTGTACTCTGTTCAGCTATTAAAAAGACAAACAGAGATTTATTCCTTATAATTACACCTGAAATAATAACTAGTTAGCAAGATCATTTTGAGCTACTGCAGACAGAATATGTCTAAACATTCAAATGCACAAAGCACATTAGTCAGAATAATTTATTACAACCTCCTGAAAGTCCCACACATCATGTCTCTTAGATTACCTTCGATGTATTGGCTTTAAACAGATTGTTAAAGGTTTTAGCTTAAACAAAACACTTTAAATGTCATAAAGAAAAGAATCTGTAAATTGTTCATTGGTGACCTAATATAATTTAAAACAGAAAATTAAAAACACTGGCTAACTTCTTTGACAGTAAATTATTCAGGTTTTAGTCCTGTACCGCACAGTTGGTTATGGAGGTTTTCTTTTCTCTTGTAAGATTAATTAGACATGTGTCAGACAGTGTTAGTGTATATTTACTTTTCTTCTACAGGTCTACAGGTCTAACCTAAACATTCAAACCATTTTTCTAATTTGATGTGTATTTAAGTATTCCACAACAGGCACCACTTAGAAAACTTGTAGGTAATAGAACCTTATTATCAATTAAACAATACAAAATTTTTTAGGTTTTTTCTAAAAAAAAAAAAAGATTATGGTGTTTGGGAAAGACATTTCTAAACTCCCCCTGACCTGAAATGTTTATGTGCAGAGTTTACGCTGTGAACATTTCAGATGTCATCAAAACCACCTTGCTCCAGGGCAAGAAATTGGTTCCATTCGCCGGCTGCTGGAGAGACTGGTGCAGGCCTGAGGAGCCATGTGAGAGGGAAACTGAGAAGCACCAGAAATCAGTGTGGGGGTGTGAGGGGGGAGTGCATATGTGTATGTTGAGGGGACACTGCAGCCTTTCAAGGGGCTTTGTGATGAGTGAAAATCAGAGACAAGGTTGGGCAGGGAAATCGCATGCCATGGCTCAATCAGCGGACCGCCCCACCTGCTGTCAATCAAGTCTTGGGGGAAGGCTGGCTAAATCAGTGCTAAGTCTCATTAACCTTCTTTCAAACATGATGGAGTCAGAGGTGAAGCTGATTTGAGAGATTTTTAAATATACATTGCCAATATCAATGACGCCACTGGAAAAGATCATTGACAGTACTTCAGTGCTTCATAAGTGTGATTACATTCTGCCATTTACTGGTGTAGTAGGTGCGTACACATGGAAACAAAACTTTGAATATACATAATTTAGCTCATTCCTTAGCAAAAGAAGCAAGTAGCTGTGTTGAACAAACCTGTCCATGTATAACCATAGGACACATTTGAATCAGTGTAGAATAAAATTGTTTACTTGAGTCACAAATTCTGATACCTAGTATTCCATAGTGCTCCTGGTGAAGCACACCTGACTCAACTTAATTTACTATATGTTTAAAAATAAAAATTACTGGACAGTTATTGGTTTGGATGTCTTTGAATTCTTTAAAAACTTTTAAACTCACACATCTCATTCAGAAATATGGTTCTTTAAAGAACTATGATTAGAAAGGGAACCAAAAGTTGAGAAAAGGGAACCAAAGAGAAAGGGAACCAAAAGTTGTTTTTCAGTAGATTCACTTCAAAGAACCCTAACTGGTACGTTTATATTTAAGATTTACCCAACTGTGCTGAACTCTAGACCTCTAGAACCTAATACAGTCTAATACAAGATATAGGGCAGGAAGTTGAAAGAGCTCATACTCGTTTCTGAATCCGCTCTTCATCAGTAGCATGATGACAGGAAACGCTCAGGAGAGAGGGGCTCCAAACCCACCCACTGCAGTATGCCCCCCACTCAAAGGGCCTTCCAGGACAGAGCTCAGGTTTTATAAACTCTAGCCAGGAAGCAATGCTAACAAATGTCAGAGCTCATCAGAGCTCATACCCTCAGTGAGAGGATATGGTGCGTTATCTGCTCATCTAAAAAACGCTCATTCAAAATGGTGCCAAACCATGTCAACTGAATGTCAGCGAGGTCGTGTATACTATAGATTAATGGAAAGGAGAATGATGCTCTGTGTGTGTGTGTGTGTGTGTGTGTGTGTGTGTGTGTGGCTTTACAATCTTAGTAGCGCAAGTGAGCACTTACAGTTTGAGCTGTATATACAGCATAAACGGTTAAAACAGTGATTGTGGGGGTATTTGTGTTTGAACAGTCATATAACTGTATAAAATGTGTATGTTTGGCTGCTTTCCCAAATACACTGTCCATAAATTTAGTGTGTGCATGTGTGTGTGTGTGCGCGTGCGTGTGTGTGTGTTGCGGGGGTCCAGCACTCTCCACTCAGACAGAAAGCAGATGTTGGTGACATGCTAAAGGACAGTTTTGTTGATAATCATCCTGCTATTAGCAAGGTATGTGGCTGTGTTACTCCTGGACTGTGAAGAATTACTCTAGTCAATCCCACCAATTGGACAAGCGGCTACATCACTCTCATTGGACATCTAGTGGAGAACTGAGCACACACAGACTCACACATACACACACAAGGGTAACAAATGAGTTTGCACCATTTTGGAGCATCTCTCTATTTCTGTTCCATCCACACTGCAGTGTGTGTAAGAATTAGTGAATGAGTTATGGTCAGAGATGGCTGCGTTTCCCATGGCTCCTGTAAACATGAATTAAACTAATGCACCTTATTCAGTTTCCAGTGTGGGAGGGTGCAGCATTTTTCTTTCCACAAAACAAATGAAGTAATAGCCTCTCTTGGCTTTCAGGGTGGAAAGGGGGGGATAATCTCTTCTTATTCTTGTACTTCTATTGTTATTAATATAATAATAAAAATAATAATAATAATAATAATAATAATAATTATTATTATTATTAGTTTAATAAACATGAATTCATTTTTTAGAAAAATGCCTGTTTGCAGTTTGGAAATTTGACTGATGGAAACAAGTTCATGGTAAATACATCGTTTATATGCACATACACTGATCAGCCATAACAGTTAAACAACTGACAGGTCAATTATATAACATCTTGTTACAATGGCACCTGTCAAGGGCTTTGTTAGAAAAGTGGCAAGACACACAGTGCATTGCAACTTGCTGCATGTGGGGCAGTATAGCCCTAGATCGTTCAGAGTGCTCACTTTGTCCTCTGCTAAAGGCATCTACAGAAGGGGTGTGAGCATTACAACTGGACCATGGGGCAATTAAAAAATGTCTCATCTGTTTAATCACATCTTTTTTACTTCCTTTGGATGGCTGCATGTCTATAAGTCGCTCATCTGCAGAAAAAAATGGCACCAAGATACACCACATACACCAGGATGGAAAAAGGCAAGCCAGAGGGTGCAGTGTGATGCTGTGAGCAACTGGCTTTAGACTGATATGTTGCTTGACAGCCATAGCCTGTCAATTAACTTCATTAATATGTGGGAAGGTTAAAATAAACTGAACCAATTTCTCTGCTCTGCACATAACTTAACAAGACTTAACAGCATTTATTTGGGCTCCTGAGCAGCATAACTGTCAAAGCACTGACCCTGTCACTAGGAGACTGGGACTTTGATCCTGGTGATGCAACAGTCATCTGTGGTCAGGAGTCCAAAAGAGCACAATTGGCCTTATTCTCTCTGAGTGTGCATTTAGTCCTTTCTTCCAAGCATGTTGAGCTGTCCAATTATGCTGTGTTAGCAGCAGTTCAAAAAGATGCTGTGGGAGATGCATATGCTAGTCTTCACCCTCTCCATGTTGGTGGTGTTGTGTGGAAAGATTAGTGCGTGAAAATGTATTAGAAGAAAATATAGTGTTTTAATCATGATAAGATGCGGCCCTCAGTAACTTTGTTTTATTGTCATGCTTGAACAAAGTCTGTACAAATACAAGGCAATCAAGGGGTTGTAGCCTTTGTATAGTATAAGCATCTTTTCGATGTCAAACTCTTTCAATAAACTTTACATTATGTGAAGCACACCCTCAATCTCATTTTTTTCCCAAAGAAAGGTTCTTTAGGGAGACAAAAATGGATAGTTCTATAGCATCAGTGGCACCTTTATTTTTAAGACTATAGTGTTTGCTGGTGAGAGAGAGAGAGAAAAAAAAAGAGTGAGAGAGAGAGAGAGAGAGAGAGAGAGAGAGAGAGAGAGAGAGAGAGAGAGAGAGAAAGAAATCAAGAAAAAGGCAGAGGAATTTCAAAAGGGAGGTAAAGAGATGGAAGAGAGAACAGAAACAGAGAAAGTGTTGTGGGATGGAGCAGGGAACGAAAGTGAGTGAGAGACCAAGCAAGTGAGCGGGAAAGAGTAAGAGAATGACAGCAAGAGAGAAGGCGGAAAGTCTCTCTTTCTGTCTCTCTCTCTTTCCCTCTCTCTCTTTCTCGCTTTCTCTGTTTGACCAACAGCCAAGCAGTGAAGCTCAGAGATGCGGCCAGGCTCTTCGGAGACAGCTGCAACATTTCAGAGCTCCAACTCAGCAAATTTCCATCAGCCAATGCTGCCAGAGACCACAAAACGCTTTCAAACAACGGCTCACTTCAAGAATTCTTGTCTCGGGGAGGAGAGAGAGAGAGGGAGAGAGAGAGAGACTTTAAAAAAAGGCCTGGAGAAATGTGTCTTGGTGTTGCTGAGTGAGCTTGGTGCATTAGGCTTAAAACAGATTAATGCAAACTGTGTCCTGGCATAAAAGTCAGATTGGCCTTCCACTGCAAAATTGCTTGCAGGTTTAGAGCAGGATGTTGAATAGCATGCATGTATGTGTGTGTGTGTGTGTGTTTGGTGGAAGTGGTGGTAGGACAGCATGTTTCATGTCAGAGCCTTCACCTTCTTTGCCATACATTAGCACTTGTCAGGGATGGCCATTAAGCCCAAAGTCAGCCCAGAAAATTTAATTACCAAACCATTTATTTCTTCGGAAGGAAAAATAAACTTGCGCCACCTCGCTATGCATTAGGCTGGGCTGGAGGGACCCTCCATTCTCTCCATCTCTGTTGATAACACCCAGGACCCCACCACGGGCCCAGCACAGGGGGAAAATAATACACCTCTTATTCAACGCCAGAAGTCTGGCTCTATTAGAACCAGCTGGCCTTGCATAAGTCATTCTTTATTTAAGTTCAATTAAGAGAACAACTGATTTAATGAAGGCCGCTATTTATACGTAGGGGTTACTCATCCGTGCCGCCCATTGGTGGAGTGCGGTGCAGGCCAAGCAGAGACCTGTCCCAATAAACCAGACCGTTTACTCAGGGTGCTTGTAAAAACAAGAGGGCCCAGGCCAGCGGGGGAATGAGCAGGGGGGGACTACAGGCTGCCTTTGTGGTGGACAACCTACCAGTGGGACGGATCAGGGAAATGACAGCAAACTTTATGAAAAATACAGATAATGGTAGATTACTGATTAGAGGTGAGAAGAGGGTTGTTGTAATTAGGCGCTTTCACAAAAAGAACTGAAGCAAATAAGGTCCTGGCTAAAACTGATTATACAATCTCTGACTCTTGAATACAATTACAGCAAAAGATGTAGTCTATATATGAACTATTTTACATTTAGAAGCCATTCACAACCAGGGGTTGTTTACTGATCATGCACTGCACAGTATTTATGGTAGATATTATGCCTGTGAGTCACTTTGCAACATGAATCAAATCAAAAACTGATAATATACAAATTAAAGCATAGTCTCAGAATGCCTCTTAAACTGTGCATACAGTAATTACAGAGCGGGACCAAATTAAATGGCAAGTCAGTTAGATCTCAACACACAACTTCTATGCACTGCTCAGTAGTTTTTGAAGCACTGTCGATCTGTATGCTTTGTGGGATGAAGCACAGAAAGAAAATGAGTGAGAGAGCAAGCAATAAAGTGGGGAAGTGTACGAGATAAGGCAGAAAGTCTCTCTCTCTCTCTCGCTCTCTCTCTCTCTCTCTCTCTCCCAACGCTCTCTCCCTCTCCTAAGTTCCTGGGGAAGTTTTAAAGTGAGGAGCAGGGCTGGAGAATGACGTTTGAAGTCTGCACCCAGGCCCCAGCTCAGCAGTAAAGAGACTCCCCCCTGCTTTCCTCCGACTGTATAAATGACAGCTAGTGAAACACGAACCGCCGGCCCTTCGTCTAAGAGTCAGGCTATCTGCGCAGACCTCCCGCTTAATCAAATCTGCCATAATTGTCATCTGCAGATTTTTAAACACACGAAGGGGAAATCAGAATTTGACCCTCGAACCCGTGACTTGGGGTTGTTGGACAGTTTGTGTGTAGTCATGCTTGGCCGTGTGGTCTCCATGGGGGTGGGGGAGGTGGGCCACGGTTGTCGACTTTGTCTTCTCTTCTCCTCATCTCTTGCTTGTAGACTCTTTAGATCTTCAAAGCCAGAGCAGACCAACAAATCATGGTGTCTTGTGAGTGCAGGCCCATAATAACAGTGACAAGCGATGACTCTGAGGAGTGGGGTGCTTGGAACAATGGGAGGACCATCTGGGAAGTTTTTAGGAGAAGATGGAACACAACTAAAGTTGTAAAAGCACATTTGCGAAGAAGACGAAAGCAGCAGGGGAGCAGCTACAGTCTATGGACAGTGCAGGTCTTTCAAACCACAATATATACTACCTCACTGCAGATTGCACCCCTGTGTCCACTTAACAGCAAAACGCTGCTAATCCCTGTTGTACCCTGCAGGCGAACTTCAAACTTGGCCCCAAGCTGAACCTGATGCCTGACCCCAGCCATACTGAAGAAAATAACGATCTATTGCAAGGTTGTAGGGGCCTGTTCCAATAATAAAATGAAACCTACTGGGCATAGGTGTGGTTATTAGGGTTATGAAATGAATATTTCAATAATGGGAGGGACAGGGAGAACAGCTGCACTGATGGAATGCATTCATGGCAGCGGTGGTTCTACTGGTGCACCATTCTACGATGTTAATTGACAGATTGCAAGGAGCAGCGTCTGAGAGAGAATTCTTCACAGTGAGACCCTAACAGCCGGCTATGAGTAATTCCATGTCAACGCCAGAGCCCTCATTTGTGGGAGGGAAAGGAAAATGTTTTGATGTTACCAAGAGAGACAGAAAAGAAAAACAACACTCCATTACGATGAGTTAGAAGCAAGAGTTCAGCAAGAGCTCTCACTGGGACATGCTAACAGCTTCTCTTGTGCCTGCAGTAAAATATGACTCCTGACATTCATAACTTTATTTTATTCTGTTGCATGCACCACTACAGCCAGCAACTGTCTAGTATACCTGTACAAAAAAATAACATCAGAGTTATCCAAATATACATGGATTAACACCATGTAACATGTGATCATGTGCAAAAGAAAGAAGTTTAATGATGCCCTCTTGACATCCTTACAACCTATCAGCAACGCATGGCCACAAGCCTTTTCAATCCTGTTTCTAACCAGGCCTCCCACAATGGTCAAGGCCATAGCCTCTTTAACACAGTCTCTGTCTCTGATTAGATCCACCACCCACACTCTCAAAGCAGTTGCGTCTACAGAGACTGTGAGGGATACTGAGTTTGACAAGTGGATATCAGTGCTATTTGCAATTGGACACATTCCACCCACAAGCAGGAAGCGACATAACTATCCAGTTTGCAAGGCAGATGCACAAGTGTTTAAGGGCTAGGACACATGCACAGCAGGGGGGCTGAAAAAAGATAGTGTGTGTGTGTGTGCCCGCATGTGTGTGTGCTTGTATGTGTGTCCTAAGAGAAGCACATTTGATATGGTCAACACAGGTGTCCCGAGGGGGCAGCAGTTGCCTGGCTCTAAGAGCCTTAATGAGGATTGACACGTTTAACTTGAGAAATATGAGAGCCATCTATGGAATGACGGTGGTCCTAGAGGAAGGAGGTAGCCAATCCAAAACACCTAAATTGTGAAAAGGCTGAAATCCTGCTAATGATTTATATGCTTAAATATACAGAATAGTGGCAATAAATCTGTTTTTTGAAACAGACTGCAGCAATTAGTTTTTAGTAGAGTCTGCCGCAAGCGCACTGCAGCAGTTCATAAGTCTTTATCTCTGGATGCAAAAGCCTGTTTTCACATCCAACTCTGCAGGACTCCAGGATCAGTGTTTAGGGCTCAAATATTTTGTTCACGACCAGTGTTTGTTTGTTTTATTATTCCACTTGAATAGATATTTGTTTGGCCTGCCGTGGCTTTGGGTAATGGTTTCCATGCCAGAAGCAGCATGGAGCTGTCTGAAGAAAATAAATAAAGAATCTTTTTCCTCTTCTCATCATATCAGTTAGGAGACGTGAGAGGAGGGTTTCATTTCTCACACATCAGAATGGTGCAATTATGCTCGTGTTGTGATTTGAAACTGAGACGAAAGGGAACCACAGCGAGGGTAGATGAAGAGGCCATGGATTCACAATGATAACTTAGTATTCTCATGACTTCTCAAACTCAGCCTCATTTCATCATAGTTTTGGAGGATATTTTGAATCTGGTCACACATGTGACACCACCTTTTGTTTTCAGAGTACGTGTGTCAACAAAATTGTTCAGTCAGTACACTGAAGAAAGTGAATTCCATTTAATTTCAACTAATATGAATTATGCAGTGAAGAGACAGGGGAAAAGTAGCATTTGATTTCTCTTTGACTGACAAGTCAGACAAACTACTTAATATGGGAAAACCACTGAAGCTGTCAGCACATATGGTGTGACAGTGCGTCTGTATGTGTATGTACAAGCGGTCCTTTGCATCAGACTTTCCTCCAGTGTGTTTGCTCAATTCTCTGACCTTCTCACTATGACACTTTCTCTGCTGATATAAATACCACCACCATGGTAAATTATTGCGACTCATTCAGGTAACCCAACACTTTAACCCCCGAACCCTCCAATAGGCTGCATCAGATCACGTGACTTACCCTTCAGCCAGTAGGACTAGAGAGATCCTATTGCCAGGAGATATTTTTATACAAGACTTGTTTGTTGAGGGTAAATAAATGTGAGGAGGTATTGGTTTCCGCATTGAATCCAGATCATAGCACCTATGCTAATATGTCCAAAAGGACGATAATTACACAGTGATAATTTGTGGTGATCAAGTCGCTTGTTACCAATGTGAGGGAAGCCCTGCTAGTCCCAAGGCCAGAGGGCCAGGAGGATGGCCTATCATGTTAACAGAGGCTGTGCCAGAGAGGGGTGATTAAACTTTCGCCTTGACCAGTTACACAGGATAAGCTGCCCCAGGTTTGGACACCATCTTGTTGCTTTAGTGGTTTAGATGACCATGCAGGAAAGATGCCTTGAGGAAAGATGATGCTTCAGCAAACTGCCAGCCAAATGCTTACCAATATGCAGGCAGTGATGGATGTTTGGTATCTAATAACTAGGTCAGAAAATGGCAAACTCTAAAACAGGTGTCTAGGGCAAGGGAGAAGATGAGGCAATGTGACTAAAACACACATACTAAAACAAGTGCCATCTATAGTTCATACAGGATACATGTATAGACTGCACACTTGTAATAGCGACATATTGTCAAAAGTGTCAGTATATTTTAGCTGTTTGTTTGCACTTTGGTAGCACTGACTGCATTAGTAGTGACAAAGCGTTGCTTTGGTATCCAGCCATAGGACTTGCATGTATTTCCTGTCACTTTTAATAAAGGGGAAAGTCTTCATTTCTAAAGCTCCTACAATTCTCTTAAAGTAATACATGATAAAAAAAAAATCCTCAAGCCAGGGTGCAGCAAAAGTTCGCACAACATGTCACTTTTTGGCCCCATAAATTAACACCTGCAAAGGCAGATCTCAGGAACCTGATGAAGTATCAAAATAAACACAGTTACAATTCATTTAAGGACAGTATATCTCTGTCTGTCTACACCTTTGCGGACTCTTAGGAACACTTGACCAAGTGCAGTACAGTATCGTTCGAAAGCCAACATATGTGTTACTACAGTATCTATGTTACCTTGCTAATGTCAAAGGTCATAAGAAGAGTTATAGCAAATCCACTATAACTGAGAGGCATCGGATAGCAGGCTGTGGTGTGCAGAGGTGAGAGGTCACCCAGGAGTCAGGGTCAGGGACATGGTGTCAGGCTTAATTTTATCAACTCTGTTACACAGGGCCACGCACACATCGCAGTGTGGACAGGCTGGAGCGTAATTATTCCTGATACACGTGGCTCAGCCACAGCTGCTCCCCATAGCAGAGTGGAAACCTGTGGAAAGCCATGGAAATATACTCGTGCGTGTTGATTCAGCGTCTCATATTTACACTCATTTCCTTTTCATGTTTTCGGATTACGTTCAGATTTTCCAGGCTGGAACGTTTAATGCAGGGGGAAAGAGTGAGCAGAAAAAAATGGTTCTCCATGAGTGAAACCCTGTTACTTATCCATTCTCCTGTCTCTTTATTAAGTAACTCAATCGCTTTAATTTTCTGACAATGCTGTCCGATTTCGGACTGTTTGGGTGACAGACAATCCTCTGCCTTAATGGGGCTCAAAGCATCCTGTGGTGGAATGGAAATTGCCATATAGGATATTCCTAATAGTATAATTAAGTAAAATATTTTAAAAAGTAAAATTAAAAAACATTTGACAAAAAAGTCACAACAAAATTGCCACATTCTACACATAAACTAATATTTTTCCCCCCATGTGGACCACACATGGACACCCTAAATTCCCTGTAAACCACTACAAGGAAAGAGGACACCAAAATATGCAGACAAGGCCGATATGGCTCTCATTCTTTTCATTCTATAGTTCTGCAGGCTCTGTGTATGTTCCCAGCCAGCTAGGTCCAGAGGCCCAGGAGCAGATGGAACTGCGCTGGCCTCTCTGGCCGTATCCTGGGTGGGCAGCAGTTACCCAACACTCCCCCGTGCCCCATGGGAGAACTGAGCTGGATTTAATGTTCAAGCAATAAAAATGCTATTTTCTATGATTACATTAAGTCCATTGTAAACATCAAATAGATTGGAATGCATAAAATCTAAGGGCACTGGTATATTCTCTTAGGGCAAAAGTTGTTGGCAGTCTGTGTGATTTAACATCAGTCTGTGAAATGTGATGTAGAATCCCTGTTTATGTTGGAGAGTGTGTTTTAATAGCAAAAGGTCATCCATGGAGCCTGTTTTTTTGCATAGTGAATGCAATAATAATTGGCAGGCTCTCACGCTTATAAATTACAATGATTCAGTTTACACTGTTTTACATGTAGATGGGTGGTTATTAAATAATAAGGCTTAGGATGTAAACATTTAATAAAATACTCAAAATATGTTACAGCTGTCTAATATTTCTACATATTTTCCATAATGTATCTGTCCATTCCTCTTTATTTGTTTTGTGGACAAGATTATTGTCATACGCATCTAAATACTAATATATTGCATTTTTACAATTTTAGAATGTCCTGCTACCAAAAGAATCTAGAGCATTCACTTGCTAGGTACACCTCTTTATAATGTGTTAATTTTTACTCTTGGCTAACAAGCACTGCAAAATAGGTTAAATGAGGTTACCATGTATAATGCCGAATGTCAACTAGAAAGGTACAAAGCCCCATAAAACTCAGCTGTGTAGTTGTGTGAAGTTCTCTGGAGAGATGGGGCTCCATCAAATACCTTTGGGGTGAGCTAGATTGTTGAACATCAATAAAAGACCTTACTAATCTGCTTGTGGCTAAATGCAATCAAGTTCTTACAGCTATGTTTCATCCAATGTTGTCAAGCCTTCCGCTGTTACAGCAAAGGGTTTAAAGTATTGATTAATCAGGGTTCCCACACCTTGGTTAACAAGGTGGTTAGCGACAGCATTTACCTACTGCTACTGCTCAATATGTTATCAATAAACAATTTTAGATGCAAATGCAATAAAAAAACAGCATAAAAGTTGTTGGAACAAAATCAATACAAGAACGTGGACTGAGTGTATAGCTTACATTCATATCCACAATGCATGGATATGTTCACGCTACATACATTAAGGATGTACTTTACTGTTTTATGGAATTTTAGTTGAAACTAGACTGCAT
>JBBPCY010000150.1:10958066-10974097 GCA_037974405.1 Brachyalestes nurse | reverse complement strand
AGTTAAAGCACATCTTGTTCATTTCATTTCAAATCCATTGTGGTGGTGTATAGAGCCAAAAAGATTAGAACTGTGTCAATTTCCCAGTATTTATGGACTGTAGAGGGCTCCAAGACACTCATGTAAACTTGTATAAACATTTATAATGGTTAAATTATGTGATAATTCCAACATGTGTCTGTTGTCATAGCAATTTCTGTGGTGACACTGACAACCACAGCCTTTATAACAACTGACACTTGTTGAATAAGACCTTTATGAATGTTAATGTAGGTTTATGTCACCTGCCATAAACATATGTGTGATGAAGCCATACAAATGCTGCTTATCAGTGAAATGTGATCTCAGACTGTGATCTCTTAAAGTTGAGGGAGAGAGAAAATGATGATGCCTTATCTGTTGTTTGGACGAGCTCTTGTGTGAGGGCAGGTGCCTAATGATGAGAAAGATGACAGTGAGTGGAAACGAAAGTCAATTAAGACATTTAAACAGTGAGTCACTGTTTTGAAGTAGCATGCAGTATTAAGACAGCATATCGTTGCAAGTCATAACAAAACCTACGGTGCAACTGTTGGGTCTATAGTCAAGACATTGCCAGCTTGCAAAACCATCTCTGGCCTGCAATTCAAAAGAACATAATTGGCCTCACTCTCTCTGGGTATGGCAGGATGGCCCTCCCTCTCCCCTCTGCCACAACTCAGCATGATGCTTTTCGGTGCAGATGTCTGCTAGTTAGTGCTCTCCTCCAAGCATGCTGAGCTGTTCAATTATGTTGTGTAAGTGGAAGTGAGAAACGAAGCAGTGGCTGATTGAACAGACCATTTAGATCAGTCCATACCTAATGAAGTGTCCCCCCACTTTCTGCCACTGTGTCCTTGAGCAAGACACTTAACCCACAGTTGCTCCAGGGGGACTGTCCCAGTAACTAATGACTGTAAGTCAGTCTGGATAAGAGCCTCTGCCACATGCTCCCATTACCATGTAAAAGGCTGCTGCCAAACCTCAAATAACAAGGAAAATGCTCTTACATTGTTTTGACATGACACTGATTAAATTAATGCACAAATGGATAACTGGTTTCTCAACTGGAAGTCAAGTTTACATAGATGCATCTACACTAGAAAAATACAAATATTGAAAAATAGCCAGTTCCCATTATCTTACGACATTACCAAGCAGGATCATTTTTTAAAATGTGTTTTTTAATTTGATTGCATGATGAGATGAAACAGCTTCAGTGGCTCCTTTATTGCAGTGTATGAAGAATCAGCATGCTAATTTTAGTACATGTGCCAAAAGTGCTAGATTCTCTACCACACTATATTACCATATCAACAGTCCAAGCATTAAAAAATCTCTTTGTAAAAAGGACCCAAGTCAGTGCTTTGCAACTTTTGAACTTGTCAGGCCTTGAAGTTACAACGTTGTGCTTGGCCTAGGAGGGATGTGGAATAATAGTGTAAAGCTCTAGCTCAGACAAACCTGTGATGATAGATCTCTCCCGCTCAGTCTTGGGGATCATGGGCATCATGCGTGTTAAATGTTGGATGATGGTACCACAGCTGCTGTTTGTGCTTGTCCAAAGAGGTGGACAAAGCTAAGGCATATAGACAGCTAACACCTGTACAGATCTTGTTATAACTGTAATGATTATTTGAAATGTATATTTACATAGACTATTTGGACAAAAGTATTAAGACGCCTGACCATTACACCAAAAGAGGCTTTAACAATATTGCATTCAATTACATACACTTTAATATGGAGTTGATCTCCCGTTTGCAGCCATAACAGCTTCCACTCTCCTTGGAGGCGGAGTGATTTTGCAGTTTTTAAATGTCTTCTTAATTTAATCTATTTGTAAACTTTGTTGCACTGTCTTGTGGCTGATTCAGGGGCACCTTTCATTTCATTACACGTTGCACTTGGTAATCTTGAATCTGGGAAATAGGCGTGTAAAGAATTCCATTCTGAAAAGCAAGAATGACATCTGTGAATTAAACACTTTGCCTATAGTGTATAGTAGCTAGTGGTACAATTTCACTGTTCAGAAAAAATAAAAAGGTCCAGCTGACCTTTGGGAATGACATTTGTACAGGGAGCTGCTGGTTTATTAGCACCCCCACTGAGCAGACATGACTTGGGATGATACTCAGCACAGCATGGCAGAGGTACTTTAGAGTGTGTACGCTGTTGCTGTAATGTTTAAAACATCCTTCGTGTCACTGCTTGCCTGAGATTAGTCTGTCAATCAAAAATATCCAATCAGCAGAGGCCTTCTGGTCAGGAACTGAACCAAGATGAAGGGCTAACTGGCCTAAATTGTACATAAAAAGTTACAAGGTGTACCAACAAGCTAGATGCATATAAGTATATAATACAAATATGCATTATGTAATGTATATAATGCATATAATGAATTAAACATAAAGTATATAAGTACATATAAGAGTATATCAGTACATGTATATTAAACGTACATATATATAATCCCTTCCCAGATGTAGCCATTGTAACTATTGCTTAGGAACACTGCAAGTCTAGTGGGCCACACTTGAGCTGAACAGCTGTGGGAGCAGTTGTGCTAGTGGCAGTGTTAATAGACAGCTCTGCTAATTGGCCTGCTGATTGTTAGCACGTGATGACAGGCAGTGCTCCTCCTGCTCCTGGACTGCTGGCCATGGGGAGAAATAGATCATCATTAGCTGTCTTAAAGGTGTAGGGGCCAAGCAGCACTTCAGTTAAATAGACAACCTCCTTCCTTCCTCTTCCCCACTGAGACACAAAGAGAGAGAGCGAGAGAGAGAGAGAGAGAGAGAGAGAGAGAAAAGTCCATAAAGTTCATTCATGGAAACTAGGCTGTAAAAACAGCCCATGTTTAATATTTTCTGTGAATTGCTTCTGTCACAAAATCCATGTACGTATGTCCACTTATCCAGACTACAGATATTTAGCTTCATCCATTCATGCTAAAGTTTGTTCAGTATGGACTGGTTTTTGATTGGAGTACCATATTGTATAGCCAATCAGAGAGCATATAGCAGTTTTAAAGGCACAGTAACAAAACCAGCCTGTTTTATTATAAGGGATGATGAGGAGGTCAGAAATGGTTAGGTACAAATGGACTACTGTTTTTGGTACTCGAAGGAATACATGATGTCGTCTGATCCTCAGATGTGGGCCTCAGCAGAAAATATTTGAAATATTATTGATTAATGATTGAATATTACTGATTAAATATTAGTGACTGAACCAAAAGACGTGATCCAAAATGAACTTCCGTGAACTACTCATAACATTTTTAAGAGCCACCTTCTATTTCAGAGAAAACAGATGTTTCAGAGAGCAATTTAAAATGACTCAAAATGCATGTATTATTCAGTGATTAATTTGAAATCAGTGCACATGCATTTTAACCTAATCTCTATCTATTGTATGTGGTCATGCTTGGATGGCCACTGATTTCTATTACAAGTGTATTTTGAATCAGTATGTCTTCTCTTTTCTAAGAACAAATAAATTATTGCCTTTGCTAACTGAATATATGCTACAGCTTCTGTAGATATATAATGTAAGTTGTGTAGCTTTAGTTTGAGAAACTGATGTATTAAAGTAGGGATTAAAGTAGTGCTGTGACACTAAAGTAGTGCTGTGACACAACATCTAACAAATCTAATAATAGATGTGGATGGCATCACCATCCACTTTTGCAGGGCAAGCTAACAGTGAGTCAAACCCCTTGTTGTTTTGACTGATATCAGTGTGTAACCTTGGGGTTTGAGGGCATACAACACTATCAGGAGAGCGCAGTGTGATGTAGTTTCAGGGTTGGAAACACATTCCACGTGCAGACGGCTCGTCTGAAAGCAGGACTGCTCTGCAGCGCCAGAGCTATTGTTTTAACAGTAAATCTGTCACAATGTGACAAGCCAGCCTGACATTAATAAGGTATTACTACTCCTCATTGTTTAGAAGTCAAATCCTTTAAATGAGAGGCAATTACTCAGCAGGCTTCACATCCTGGTCATCAGCATCGGCAGCTTGGAGACATGTCAGGACATGTCCTCCCCTTTCACTAACACTCTTCAATCTGAAGCCCACTGTCTGAATCCCATTAAACAGTGTGATGTGAAAGGAAAGTCAAATAATCCAAAATAATATTCTGACACATGTCCATGGGTTAAACACTTACTGAACATACCCAGATCACTTCAAATCCAACATGAAACAAATTTTTCTATACACCCTTCAAGCTGGTTAGGAGTCACCATGTGGAAATGTGGACTTACATAGTCCATATGCGTAAAAGTCTGGGCACACCAGCAAGTGTTCAGCATTAGTGGAACTTCAGTCCTCTTCCCATGTGACTCCTTGTGAAGTTGCTTGATGGAATGCCAGAGTGTGTAAAATTATCATCAGTAGCCAGGAAACACGTAATATATCAATTCATTTGTGATCATGTAATGCACATGCGTGCATTGGAAGTTTCCGTTGTGATACCTGCAAAGGAATTGCTTTGAGTAACATCTAAATTTACTCTAATATTTGTCATGAGATTACTGAGAATATTCTAAGAATATTCTCATTTTGTCTAGGTGTTTTTTTCTGTTGGCAGATAATTGGGTTTGTTCAAAGAAATGACAGTCAAAATGAATCGAAAGAGTCAAATGAGCAAAATTATCTGACAATGGAATGAAACAGTTTCACTAGATAACATGACATCACAAGAAATCACAATGTCTACAAATAAGTTAAATAATCTAACAAATGTCAGTGATCTCACATTGAAAAACAAAATATATTGATTTAAGATTATTTCACTTGCCAGTACCTAACACAATTTTGAATATAAACAAACATTAGGAAACAAGATTGAGTTTCAAAGCTTTGGTTTTACAGGTTCTTTACGTACACCAACATCAGATTGTTTAAATCAACACAAGTTCCCTCTTCACACTGTCCCAAACCAGCCAAATCCAGCATATGCAGTAACAGAGTTCTGCATATGCTTCCCGGTTCTCTTCTACTTCTGGACTTGGCAGAAACCAAACTAAATGAGGAAAGGCATGCATTATGAAGAGTTCTGGAACAGGGCATTGCATGTTTCTCGGGGCATCATGAGTTTTTCCCTCTCCGCAGCCCCTCTTCCTTCCTGTGACCGGGGCAGCTGTGCTCCCTGAGTGGCTGAATTTGAGACATGGATATAAGATATGCATATGAGATTAACAGAGTGTGTGAAAAAGCAGAGAGGTCCACGGAGAGCCTGTCTGATAAAGGCTCTCTCGACTCAGCAGCCCACGAGGTGAGGGAGAGCAAAAACACAACTTCTTAACCCTGTCTGTCAATCATGGCAACCAGGGGGCTGTGCCAGTGACCCTAGAAAGGAAGAGGTCCACCCTGTCCCAAAAAGAATTCAAATTGAGGAATTCACACGGCACTGAGCTGAGGTGTGAGAAAATGATCAGGATGTAAAAGTAAATATAGTGGGCAAATTATAATGATAAAATGCAGAGGTTTATTTTTTAAGTCAGACATGACATTTATTTTTGCTTTTTTGTTTAATCAATGTATTACTATTTATTTATATATACAGCTCTGGAAAAATGACCATTTTTAAAATCAGCATCTCTATGAGTATGACAACCATTCCATGCCAGTGTCTGTTAAATTCCTACACAAGCACCTCATGTTGCTTTATGAGGAACTGATTGGTGATCACCTTAATCAAATATTATTTAATGAAGTATAAAAAAAAACGCTGCTGTAGTCAACACTCTCCTCTTGCAATGTGACCAGTTGGATGGCAAAACACAACTAGAACTACATCAAAGGTAATTATTGCCATTTTGTTTAAGAGTGAGCAAGAGATTTGTTTCCTTTGAATTATTCAAGTTCTGTAAACACTTCATAATTTCTCTTATTTTGGCATTTGCTTTAAAATTATGCTTTAAAGAACAATATTTTTATTTGGAAATTAGAATAAATGTCGTCAGCAGTTCTTAAAAGCTAAGGCAATGCTGTTCAGTTCAAAACTTGTAATTAAAAAAGATAAAACCTAAGAAACTGAACATTTTTGTAGTGATCTCCTATTTGTTTCGGGTGCTGTATTCATATGCATATATGAATTTAGCAATACCACATATATACATATATATATATAATGTATTGATGTCTCTCTTGCAGCAAAAGCATCTCTGACCCATCATGGCGTAGTTAGTCAGAACCTTTAAGTCCCCTAAGTTGAAATTTGGGGAATTTGGAGAATGAGTCAATACTTTGAACTCTTTGTCATGTTCCTCAAACTATTCCTGAACTTTTTTTTGCAGCACGTCAAGTATCATTATCCTGCTGAAAGAGGCCACTGCCATTACTTCTGGAATACTGTTGCCACGAAGAGGGGCATGTCTGCAGGAGTGTTTAGGTAGGTGGTTTGTGTCAAAGTCAGATCCGTATGGATGTCAGGATCCAAGCTTTCCTAGCAGAACATTACCCAGAGCATCACACTGCCGCCGGTCGCCCACATGGTGCAAAAAAATCTATGAAGTATCAGACCAGGTCACCTTCTTCCAATTCTCCATGGTCCAGTTCCGATGCTCGGGTGCCCATTGTAGGCGCTTTCGGTGGTGGACAAGGGTCAGTGTGGATACCACAAGCTGTAATGCACTGTGCATTCGTTGTACAGATATGTACAATATGTATATGTACATATATAGATTTTTTTTACATATTTAAAAATAGCCAAGTATTGGCAAGTTGAAAATCTGTTGTTGGTTTAAAGCAGTTTTCCATTTTCTATTGCTTTTGTCTAACATTATGAAAAGTGAAAATGCCCGTTTCCATTTAAGGAAATTGTCATTTCTCTCTCAGGTCTCTTTCTATCTGCCTGCCCTGTCCTTATGTGTAGAGGAACACCTGGGCTTCTGTGAAAATATTTTGCTTGCATGAGGTACACCGCGGCAGGGCCCCTTCTCAATAGCATCTCTCTCATAATCAGTCTAAAGACATTATCCACTTACTGGAGATGAGCTGAGGGGCTGCAGGGGATACGCCACCGCACTAACACAGTTAGTCTAATGGCCGCCAGTGAAGGAGCCTAATGAATTTCAGCTCTGAGCAAGAGAGAAGAGGGAGGGAAAGGGGGCTCTGGCGGGATTGGGGTGGGGGGGGGTCCTCCTGGGGCTGGCTAATCGGATGCTTGTGAGGAGATTTTGATATCGTGCTCATTTGGGGACAACAGCGTTTATAAGCTCTGTTGACAAGGTGCAGCCCAATGCAAGCAGCCATCCAACTGCCCTGAAGGCAACTGATGCAGCTGACGAGTGGAAGCAATGACTGAAAGACAGCAGCGTGAACAAAGAACAGTCAATAGAATTTTCTAATTTGCTGCAGTCAATCCAAATCTGAGATTTTATTGCAATATCAGACACACAAAATGTCCTGTAGCTTCAGCTCTTTACTGTTTGTTCAACTTCATACAGTTTGTTCAACTTCAGTTGCCAGTTGCTAAGAACACCATTACTGAAAATGGACCTCTATAGAACCACCAAAGATAAGATCTTATTTGAGTTGTGGACTGTTAATTCACAGCACAGCAGATACACAAACCTGGCAGTGGCACATCGGTGGGTTTTACAGCAGTTTGAATGTGTCAGGCCATGGCAGCATTGCTGGAGTTTTTAAAATAATGTGTACACTCGCTAGCCATCTTGTAGCCCTCTATCAGTGTCTGTTGGTGTTGTATATACCAATGCTTTGCACGCTACAATGGTCTGTTGTATTTTGCACAATGTGTCTCCAATTGTGCTTAGCAGATAAAATGAAGAAATACACGTAATTGCATACAGTCATCACCAGAATTACTGGCACCTGAAAATGAACTTCATGAAAATGAGGTAAAATCAGTATGTTCAATAAATAACACAAGCAAGTGTATTTCAGGCTTAACAAACACATAGCCAGCATATTTTTATTTTGAACTGTGTTGTTGAATATAAAAGGTTAACACTGCACCCCATCATTAATATTTAGTGAAGCCTCCCCTGGTAACAATAACAGCACTGAGTTGCTTTTTATAATTCATGGACAAAAAAAATTCCAGTCGCTTGATATTTTTTAGGTTTTTTGCTTCAGTACATATCATGTTTTCAAACGGGTTTACATTTAAATTAACAAATTTATTATGACCTTTTGTCATTTCTGCCTGGACACAAATATCTATCACATTTAAGTTGACGGCTCTTTGGTGTTACTCATGTCGCTGGATGAACAAAGAAACTATTCATGTGGGTGACACTATTTATGTGACTACTCAATAAATAATCACAGACAACATTGCTCCAGGAGATGAAAATAAATGTTTGTTCTCTAAATTATTATTTTATTTTAAAATATTTTTACCAATTTTCAAAAAAGAATACACTATTCTTAAAATCAACGAACTCTACTATATGAATACATTCTATTAGATAAGCAATAATGTAATCTGTTATTATACTGGGTAATACATTTCTTCAAACATGTTACATGCACCGTTTATTTTTACTCAGTTTAAAGAATGGTGCCAATAATTCTGGTGTTGAAAGTACATTTCACCTTGCATTTCTGCATTGCCACTGTCACGGATTTTTCTAGTAGATTCTCTGCACTATGAAAGTGGTGACAACTTAAAGGTGACATAGCCATCCACGTCCACGTCTCCTCCAGCTCCATTCGCATTGTTCTTGGTCAGAAAGAATTCTTGGATAGCCTGCTCTTTTCTTCCCCGCAGTATCATTTTCAGCCTTCCATTTCTTCAATTGCACACAGATTTTGGAATTTATGATAGCACTGAAATGGCAAATACTGACTTTCAGCCTAAATTGTATCAGACAATAATCCAACTATGAATGTCTGGTACCTTGCAGCATTTTCCATTGTCATAATGTGTAATAATCGTCCACTGATCACATATTTTTAAAGGAAAACTAGTTTACATATTTTCCAGAAAGCTTCCCTTTGGTAGTGTGGTATACATATGACTATATATATGATGGCACACTGCTTCCTCATGGCATAGCTGCTGCAGGGACATAAAGCTAAAAACACATTCATAAGGAGCAGGCAGAGGAGCTGAGAGTAGTGCTTTGCACTGATGCTTGCCATCCTCATTTTACCTCATCATCCATCGGCCTTGGGACCCATCATTCACTCCTCAGTATCAACATGCTAAACAAAGCCAAACTTATTCCCCCTTGAAGGGCACTCTAACCACAAACTAATACGCGTACCCCTTACCCTCTCTGAAAGAGGCCTGCAGCACAAACTGACTTGCTCCCTATAGGGTCATGGAAACTCACGCAAGAATAACAGTGTGAACTCAAAAAACTCTCCAAGGAGATATATAAACTCACCCCTCACAGCTAACACAAAGTACTTTAACAGCAAGGCCCTTTCACTTCACTGGTGATTTGCTTAAAGCACAGGCAACGTGGTAACCAAATTAGATCTCACTGCAACCTCAGCATCATGGTGTACAATTATTTGTGGCATGGTAAAGGACCAGTCTAAAAAATTAAGAGGAACTGGACACTTATGCTAATCCACAATACATGCTGAAAAGGCAGTACTTTGTTTTTTTTTTAAGAGTAATTTTAGCAAACCACATAACTGAGCGATTACCTGGTTTGGTTTGAGATTAATCATCTTAGTCTGGTCTTACACATTTTCATTTCATTCATTTTTGTCTTTTCATCCTATTCATTTCTGCCATTCTATGCAAAAAAATAAATTCTACATTTTGCTAGATACTATTTTTATGTATTATAACGATATAATACTGAACACATTTGGGGCAGTGTAAGTGTATTTAGTGTTGAGTCATTTTCCATTGTATTCCACTGAATAGGGAGGGACAGAATGCTTTAAATTTAATTTATATGTATTAATGTCCACAGCCTATGTAAGGGGATGTCCAACAAGTTTTCACATACTTTTGGCCAAATTAAAAAAATCTGCTCAGTAAATTAGTCTAAGCACAGTCCTCTTTTTGTCTGTTACACTATTTTACGTTATTTGGCTGACTATTATAGATTTGGTTAAAATTGTATAAAATGATAAAGAAGCATGAATGAAACATGAATGCAAACACTACATTAATATGGGTCTAGAACATGCATTTAAATTAAGGTGTGTTTTTTTTTTTTAACAAACACAAATATCTTTATTTGACATTGACTCACTGCCTGGAATGCTTAACTTGCTCTCCTATTTTGGCCTTTTTATTTAGCCATCGAAAAACTACATAACTGGGAAAGACTGGAAACTCAACATTTGAATGAGTGCACTCATCCGTAAACATTCACCAGCAAGGAGTAAGAGACTTGATGAAATCGCATTTCAAAAACAGGCTGCTGAAGCAAAAATGAATAGGTCCAATGCAGGGAGATCCATCCTGGACCACTGAGATCACTGCTCCTACCTGATACCCCCTTCAGCTCTCCTCTAGGATGTCTCTCTAATGGCAGTCCCTGAAGCTAAGCAATACATCAGCCTCTCAGGGACACAAATGGGACAGCTGAATGCATGGCTTCAACTCCATGCTTGAAGCCACAAGGTAATACCTCAGGGAAGTGTTTGCCCTCTATTCCTCTCAGATTTTTAGATACTCATCACAGTCAGGCCCAAGTTCATCCACACCTGCTCTTAACCAAGTCTTCAGGGCGAGCAGCATTGCCTCAGTCAGAGGACTTGATGGCTCTCCGGATGGTGTTGAAGTAATTTTAACTTAAGTGGCTCTCGCCTTAGCTGGCTCACGTCTCGAGGCCGCGAATGGGCCAAGGGGCTCCTAATGACACAGGTGACTACAGGGATGCTCTGTCTGACTGCAGATTGCTCCAAATCTGGGAACACTATCAAGTCCAATGCCCACATGCAGAGGCTAAAACAAATACACTTGCATGCACACAGCATACAGCTTAAAAAAAAAAACCCACACACACACACACGTTAGGAAGGACAGGGCCACACAATAAACCCTGAAAAAGGAATCAGAACCTGAAGAGAAACATAAGAGCAAATCAGTTTCAGTTTTCAAATGCCTTCATATAGAATGATATTCCATCGCTAAAGGCCACTCGTGACAGGAGAACAACTGTGACGTATGAAAACAGCGGAAAAATCTCAAGCTTTTGATCATAGTCTGGCAATAGCCGTATCCCTGCCACTGCTGGTTATATCTGATGAAACTTCTCCGTAACAAAAAAGCAACATTCTGAATGCAAATTTCATCCCCTGATTTGGTATTCTCTCTGTGGTTTGCGCAAAGCGCTCAGGGCACTGCAGGTTCCTTATTTATCCATTTCTTTATTTGTGCCATATACACACAAACAGATTGGATAATAGAGAAGAGGGAATATGGGATTAATTTTGGAGTGGCTGATTAGCACGTGGCTAGCCCAGGATAATTGGGTTTAGCTTTTTCCCCATGGCCCCCTAAGTCATATTGGCAGTCTGGCAGCTGCTTGTGCAACCCCCTCCTTTCCCTTTCCTAAGAAGCTGTCAATCAAACTGCATTCTGTCCGAGCGCTATCGCAACAGCATCTTGAGGGAGTTCGCTGACCGTAGTTTCTCCCAACAGGACACAATGGAGCTTGTACCAAAGTTCTGTGATGATGTATCACTGGAATAATATTTTTTTAATTATGTTCATTGAAAACATTTTTGTTCTTTCCCAGTCAGATGAACCCTCAGTATCTATTTTCTAATTACAATCTATAGAAGTCCACAGCATTGGAAGCAAACAGGAGAGGTAGCACAGTGACGGCTTTCTCTGAATCAACATAAGGGATTAAACACTGAATCAACATAGAAAGAACTAAAGTGTTTAAGTTGTTAGATATATCTATACTATTGGATTTTTAAAAAACATTTAGTATTTTGAGAATGTGAAGAATTAAACAAATATAAATTGACCGCAGTTATCTATTATACACCAACTCCTTGTGTTACCAACCTTGAGACTCGATTACTGTTTAATTATAGACCTTCTGGATGTAAACTTTATCATACCTCAATTCTCAATGTCATACACCAGATTCAGCAAAAGGAATCATCTCAGTTCATGAGTTGCATCATTCTGGACATGTTGAAAATTTTATTTTTTACAAAGACCTATAATCCTTTTATAACTTTTCAGTTTTCTACAATTCAGTTAAAACCTACAAATTGAGTCTTAGCATCTTAATAACACAATTCTATACACATACCTTCAACAAAATTGGCTTTATGTTAATAAAAAACCTTCTAAACTGTTTCTGACAAGTGCAAATTACCTTCTGTGGCATAAAAGTAAATTGAGAAGTATTCCTTGAACTGATTATGATTTCACCAAGCTCTAAACAAATGTGATTGGGGGATAGGGGCATATGATTGCCAAAACTGTAAACTTTATTAATGACTGTCAGATCTATTCTATACTAATGGGATCTCACATGGAAGAAGGAAAATAAACCCTCAACAATGGCTTGTCAATATCAACATTTTTCTACTCACCGGTTTAATCATTGATACACAACATCAACGCAAATTAGCACAGTCTTGTATTGGTACAATTTTGGTACACATTTGACTCTCAGGAAATAAAGTAAAGTAAAGTGGCCCTTTATAGTCAAGCATGAACACAGCACAGCACAGCACACAGTGTGAACAATGTGAAATTCTTTCTCCCCATTAAACCACTTCACCAAGTGAAGCAGTGGGCTGCCACCAATGAGGGGTGCCCGGGGAGCAGTGTGTGGGAAGGGTTCCTTGCTCAAAGGTACCTCAGTGATGACACTAATCCTAGGATTTGAACTCTCTAACCACTAGCGTTATTAATACACAATATTTTGCATTGCACTGTGTGCAAATGATGAGCAGAACAGAATCACAATAATACTGTAGAACAATTACTTTACATTAAAACAAAAATTTCCTCTACAGAACAGAACTGAGGGTAACATTTGTACTTGCCTCATTAATTGGTTAGGTCAATTTTCTGCAATTATATTCTAGTAAATTTGTATCATAATTTCTATACCCAAAGTTTTATATCAACTTTTGTGAGTGTCAAAACTGTCCTTGACTTTCTCCCGGAGCTCAAATCCCAGGATTCTACCTGAGAACCCTGATGAGGTCCAAGGTGATTCGCTTACGCTGAAGATCCACATCTATTATACGTACTTCAACTCGTTCTCCTGGTCCTAGTGCTAGACTTCTGCGCCTCTTGTCCACAGGCAGTTTATCTGGACAGATGTAACGGTTTGGGATGAGGCCTGAACGGCCCACTCCGATGTCCACGAAGGCCCCAAATAGAGCAGTGTTTTCCACACGTCCTGTTAGGATCATGCCCTCACGAAGGTCACTCATGGACACGATACCTTGCTTAAAGTCTGCCTGCTCAAAGTCTGTGAGATGAGGGTAGGATAGCAATAAAGTTAAGAAAAAGTGGATGGGATGGAGAAGGGTTGCAGAAGAGGAGTGGGGAAGAGAAAGAAAATTTCCTTTTAAAAATGTATTAGAAAATTCTGGACTGGAAATCAAGAAAAATAATTCATCGTACTTGATCCTGTAACATTTCTAGTAACAGTTGTAACAGCACACAATTACTTGTAGGAATATTAGGAATTTTGCGTTCAATTTAAGTTCTATTTTTCTGTAGGGTATTAGAGTGTTTGAGCAGGTAGAGCATGAGCAAAGTTCTATGTAGAGGCATTTGTAAAAAGTTCATTAAAAGAACCATATGAAACAAGCCCATCATAGAAAAGTAAAACTGATCGATTTAAATGCTTCTTTAACTGTTTATGGTTCCATACAGAACTTAAGAACTAAAAGAATATTTGAAACTAAAGAACCTTTGAAAGATTTATTTAAAATAAATGCTAAGGGTTTGTATTATTATTGTTAGTAGTAGTAGTAGCAGCAGCAGCAGCAGCAGGAGTAGTTGTTGTCTTAAATATTTAATATTTAATGACCACATGTTGGGCCAACAGCTTAATTCCGATCTAAGACCTGCAGAAAGCTAGGACTAGGGTCAAATGAAGCTGCTTAAAACAAATTAAAATACCAGTCTTTTTCTTCAACAGTCACACAACCAGTTCTGCCTCTTCTGGGGGAGAGTCTTTTCAGAAGGTGCGTTTAGACAAACATGGCCTCTCCACAGGCTCTGTGGTTCAGGAAACATTCATCTCTGATTATTCTTATCCGGGACACCTTACCTAACGCATGGATCACATGGCAGCTATTTATACAGCTGGCTACAGAGTGAGCCTCATCAGGGCACCAAGCAGGGGAAGTGAACCTGCAACCTCCTGATGGGAAAGCCAGCACCTAGCCATTTCACTGCACACAGCTCTGATCCAAAGACAGCAAGTGTCGCGAGGAAGCTCTGAAACTTGATATGCACACTGCAGAGGATGCATCTGTACCTATACTGGTAATAAATTATGCGAATACATATGCAAAACATGGATAGACAAAACAAACCCAAAAGCAATAAAGGCAGTGTTTGTGGCTGACGAAAATGTGCTTTGGAATGTGCAGTAAAGGTGGGGGTATTTGTATCTAACTACATAAGCTGAGACCTTTTGCGCAAATAAAACCTCAAATACGTAAAAAAGTTTGTGTTCCTGCCAGAATTCCATGGATTAAATCAATTTCAGTTAACAGCATGACTCAAGATCCAAGGCATGGAAACACAGAACTCTATTCATGCAAACAAACTCTGTTCACAAACAGAAGCAAGGCTTAAGCGTGTATGCATTTCTATATATCGTCATTTTTTCACAGCACTTTTTCACTGCGTGACAAATCCTTAGATTGACTAATAACTAGCAGGCATGGAAGTGGTGACATAGCTGCTATACTAGATTAACTGAAGGCTGAGAATTAAAGTTACACAGTGACAAAAAACTTTTATAATTATTATTATATATTATTATATATAATTATATTATATATAATTATTACCAGTCCAATAATGGTAACATAACTGATTTTATAACTGATATTATAACTGATTATCGGAGTATCACATTTTTTACACATGGACTGATGCACATAAAGGCAGTCACTAAAGGCAGAAATTTCTTTCCTTTAAATCTCATAATAATGAATAGAGTAGTGGATAACACCACTGCCCCACAAACTTTGACAAAGTTTGATATTCTGTCCAAACATGCATGCACAAGCTCTCAAGGTGTCAAATATCAGTTATAGTATCAGCCCAGAAAAAAAAACACATTTTCAAGAAGTGTACCTACTAGATACATTCAGCATGAAGTAAAACAGAACCTCATGTGTTGCACTATAATTTCCCATTAAGGTAACATTTTCATGCTGTGGTATTTTGGGTGAAAACAATCATCATACTATAAATTACATCCCACTCAAAGTCTTCTTAAAGACATTCTAGCATTAATCTCAATTATGACCTGATGGCTGTAATGAACATAACATACGTTATCGTCAGCCACACTAAGTTAACAGTGTCCTCTGGCATGACTGAGGGTAATGTTAAAACCAGCATAGGCATTTGTTGTTCACATGATTTTATTTTCGTTGTGAGAGACGCTGGGGGAGGGGTTCGCCATTGAGAGAGTGTTACTCTGCTTTTCTCTTTACCCAGACTGCTCTCCCATTAATGATATATCTGTCGGCAGGGCCAGTTTAATAACTTGGGTCTTCCCCCAAATTACAAGCCGAGACTTCAAAAAGCTTGGAGCACCGCCCAGATCTTACAGACTTTGCAGAGAGGAGTAGACGATAGAGAGACACGAGAGGGAGAGAGGGAGAGTGTGTGAGAGAGAGAAACAGACAGAGAGCCAGACAGAGACACTGCTCTCTTTAATCTGTCTGAATTATGAATCATGAGGGGGGGATGTGTTTTGGTCTGTGTGGTCTTTTGTGTGTGTGTGTGTGTGTGTGTGTGTGTGTGTGTGTGTGTGAGTGAGTGAGTGAGTGAGTGAGTGAGTGAGTGCGTGAGTGAGTGAGTGAGTGAGTGAGTGAGTGAGAGAGAG
>JBBPCY010000150.1:10942177-10952354 GCA_037974405.1 Brachyalestes nurse | reverse complement strand
ACACACACACACACACACACACACACACACACACACACACACACACACACACACACACACACACACACACACACTATTCTTTATCCTCGAGTGCCTCGTCTGAATACGTGAATGGTTGCCAATGACTGTGGTGTTGGAGCGTAACTGAAAACTGTGTGTGTACAAACTGTGCAGCAGCCATGTGTGACCATGCCAGTTCCTTGTTATTCACTTTCTCTGTTTCCTAGAATAACTTCCAGGTTTAATTAATTAAGATGCTCCTAGAAATTTCTTAAAAATAGACAACAGTGTAATCTGCACAATATTTTATCCTTCCTGTTCACCAAAGGAAAAACAGAAAGTCTGAATTCCACAAATGTAGCTTCATGCTTACTTTGCAATCACTAACAGTTCACGAGCAGCTCTGGGTCTACTGCAATACAAAAATAATCTGTGGCTTTCCCTGTGTGTTCAGTCTCTGAGTTACGAGGTGCCAAAAATGTAGAAATACACATACACTCACATTCGATAAATTCAAAAAGGTCTGTCAGGTTAAGTGGGCTGTAAGGGACTGTATCAGTACTCCAGGCATTATCACTGTATTAAGTCTGGGAGGGGCTGCACACACACCTCAACACATCGGTTACTGAACCCAGACCAGTTTAGCAAAGCATGCACCTTCAACTAATCTGACCCCAAGATGAGAGGAGGACAAAGCATTATTCCATTCATTTACATTTAGCATTCAGAAAACCAAATTGATCTTTCAACTGGGTCACAAATGACATGAAAATTCCAATACAGGAGATAACTGATAATTGATAGCTTACATGCTTAAATGTAAACAGGGTTCAATAGTTTTAGTTGGAAGGTAATGTCACAAACCCTCTGTGTAATCTGATATCAGTGCTGACTGACTGTCACCTTATTACTTAATAACTTGGACAATCTTAACACTATAAAACAAGTAAACAGAGCACCGAAGTATAAGCAACTCTGTCATTATTCTCCACCTGCTATTAAATTCTGTTGAATAAAGCTGATGTTTAGACTTTGTCCTACAACTGCCCCAGAGCGCTTTGAAATTTAAGGTTGTTAAGTAGTCAATCTCCATTATTACATGTATAAGTAACGTAAGACTGTGTATTATGGCGATTTTATTATGGGTAAAAAGGCAAACTACTCTGTGTCATGTCCAAGAATGCTCAAGAAGTACTCATGATAAAATCACTGCAATACACTACCTCTTGTGGCTTACGGCTTACTTAAAATGTCAGACAACATAAATATAAAATCCACTCATTTCCAATAAGTAAATTAACAATTCTCACAATTTCTCTGTCTGGGCTGCTGAAGGAGGAAAAAACGTACAAAACACAATTAAGGGCGTTCTTAGGGCTGCTGGACAGTCTATGATAGCTTCAGTAGAAACACTCTACAAATAAACAAATCATATGTCTACAGGTATGCTAGCTTAAAAGCTGGTAAATGTGGGCAAACCCATGTGACAAATTCTAATGTAATATCTTAAGGATATTAAAGAACACCTGTATGTATTCTAAAATCTAAGACCATGTACATTTGAATTTAAGGCAATTCAACTTGTAAAATAACATTTCAGGCAAACCAAAACTTTTTAAACCTCTAACAGCCCATTGTACAGTAATACATAAAGAGAAAAACATATTAATATAGTCTTCTATAGACAGAGGGTTTGTCTGGACACTAAGTTCAAATTTAAAAGTACAATTTCTACTGATAAGGCCTCACTCTTAACAGCACACATGCTCCTGTCAACCGCCCCACCCCTGGTTCTTCAGAGCCGTTGTGCCTGTGGCAGTCTCTCCGGAGCTCAGGGACCAAGCGGCCCAACCTGAGAGAGCTGTGGGGCTGTACTTCAGCTGATTTATGAAGAGCCGGCGTGCGGGCGAGGGCGGCAGCCCATCAGGCTGGGGTCTCGGGTTTCCCCCTGGTGTGTTTGTGTTTAGGGGGAGGTGGGAGCCAGAGTGGTCAAGAGTGAGTAGAGCACAGCACAGCTTCTCCACTAAGCCTAATGAAAAGCAGCTCTGCTGAGGAGCAGCAATGAGGAGGCCCCCTGCTCCACTACAGGACACAGGGTGGGCCCTGAGAGAGAGGCTCTCCAGACACAGCCACTGGGACGGAGTATTTGTTCCCCTTTACTCCATGGAGGAGGTGCCTTCACAGTAGGTCCAGCAGCATCAGTGTTTGTAGTATGAAACACTGTGTATTCTGTAAGAGACTAAGAATGCTCAATCCGCAAACCAACAGTAAACAATAATCAGTACTTTAGAGCTAAATATCAATGAGACAAAAACATTTTTCCGAACTATCTAATACTAATCCATAGTTGACTGATATGTACCAACATGGGACCAGAGTCGATGCCAGCAACTGATATCCTCCTAGTGTCACATATTCATTAGTCCAGTGGCAAGTATTTATTTCTAAACAATCATACGCTGATTCTGATAACATGCAACACAATTTTAACTCAAAAACCAATTTTTCCATAAGCATTTCTGTCTTATCTTGCACTTCCAGGCCATTCCACCATTCCAGTGGTACTGATCCAGCATCATTATATGTATCTATTTATTTCACTAGATCCATATTCCACCAACATGTGCTAAAATAAGATTATCTCATATAATCTTTCATTCATATTGTGTTTTGCAATTCAAATAATCTATTTCTATGTAGTCCTTTCCAGGTCAGCAATTTATCTCATGGGAATGTCTCAACAGAAACCAATAAATGGGAACCTCTGGCTCACAAACCCGTTTTTTTTTTTTTTTTTTAAACTAAATTCACACCATTCTTTAGAAACCCATCGGGGGTCTGCAGCATAGCATTTGTGCATGTGTGTGTGGGAAGTGCTTCCCAGTGGTAGGGCTAAGGGTATCAGGTTCATCACATTAGAGCAACACGATCTACCATTACCGCCTGCTGGCCCACGCTTCTCAGAGCGGCCATCGTGCAACAATCTCCCCCACAGTGAGAGGAGGGTGGGCACACGTTTGCACAGGCACAATGTGTGTCTGATTTTAGCCCTCTTTTCTCCTGTCCATAGCAATCTCACAGGCCGGCATATCCTAAGAGCGGTCCTGTTCCTTAGTGCCGAGTTGTGAGAGAGATGGGAAAATTTTTTATTGAATTGTGAGCTCACATTAACTGCTTTATTTAAGTGCTGAGACACATGGGGCAACGATTGAGAGAGGAAGTGAAAAAGCATGAGAGAGAGGCCTGCATCCAATAACATGTGAGAGGATGAAGGAGAGTGAGCGAAATAGAGCGCGAGCGCGACAGATGAAAAGACTGATGAATCCAATGCAGAAATGGGCTGCAGATTGTTGGGAATCTGTCGAGCTTGTCATCATCATTATAAAGTCATCGTTCAGACGTCCTGCTCGCATCATTAGCTCTCCGGTTCCAGCTCTGGCAAATGTCCGGCCTTCGCTTTTGGCACACTTTATTAGTAATACCCCAAATTCCTCCCACACCTCCTGGAAACCCTTGTTTTAAGTCCGCTACATTAGCCGGGCGCTACATTACGAACTCAGCGCTGCTGGTGGCCATGTTTAATCAAATGCTGTTTTTCCAAGAAAAATAGGCTCAAGCTCACAATGACAATTGGAGTCTAAAAGAACATCCATTAGCACAGCATTTGGTAACGATAGAGCGTCGATAATACGAGAGACTGTGAGGGAGGCTTTTTCTGCCTGGTTTAGTAGGAAATGAAGCTGAACAGAGAGAAAGGAAAACAAACAGAAGGAGAGAGAGGAGGGAGGATATGACAGGGTGATTATTCCCCTCTCCATGCCCCTAAGTGGCTTTATTAGACCTCTAACCTCCACAGACGCCTCTGACGACAGATCAAGCCAAGCAGCGCACACACACCCACCCACATTGTGTGTGTGAGGAGTTTTCAATAGTAACCGTACAGGTCACTGTAAATTATTCAAAAAAAGATGCTTTGGTTTGTTTAGGAATAATTCATATGCTGGAAATGTGGAAAATAAGCTTACAGTAACGAGGACGGATGGGATGCCAGAATAAACTGTGTAGCCAAATTCATTCCACAGCATGATTATCTACTAGCATGCTGGCTCTGTGTTATATCACCCACTTCTAATGCACAAGCACATTTAAATGCAGACCTACTAAGCAAAATAGACACAGGCCTGTGAAAAGACTAGGTGGTGAGTGAAGAAAGCCCTTACCCTAAAGCTGAGCTGGGACTAAAGCATTTTGTCCACAACAACTCACAAAGCACCATCAGTGTGACTAACTCTCATTCATTTAGTCAAAATTTGTCCTCACACATGGACACATTCATTTTGACTTCACTTGCAGCTGTCATGAGTCCAGCCCTCAGAGCTTCCGCACAGACACATCTCCTGGCATAGGCGATCACAAGTGTCAGAGAAGAGTAGTCTAAACAGACTCAGCACAGCTGCAGGCACAGCTCTCATTCACAGCCACAGAGCCAGAAGCACATGCTCAATGTGCTTTTTATGTGAGCAGCGGCAGTTCTTCACACTACCCTTTGCGTGGGCACACACACACAGACACACTTTTACACAATGTTAGGACATAGGATCATGCATATCGTCACTGTTGGAATAAAACTTTGGTTCTCTGTTTTTACTGTTTTCTTGTTCTTTTTTTAAACAAATGCCAGTTGCAGTTCATGCTGTGCTAAAACGTTATGACCAACAGACCAAACTATGGTCTGAAATGATTTACAACCTTAAAGTCTTTCCTTAACTAGCACTGAAAGTTAAGAACATTTATTTTGTAAAGTAACTTTTATACAGTTAATTATTTTTATGTAATTCGCTGTATGGAATAAGAACTGAAACTTATTTTTAAAAATAATCTAAGTCATCAAAAAGAAAGCGTACATTTTTTTAAAAAAAATCATTGACAAAACATGTTACCATCCAAGCCATCAGTGGGCCGTGGCTAAGCAGAGTGTCCATGTACATAGAAGAGTGAGTTAGATTAGAGTGATGTCCTGCCCTCACCTCATGGCGATGCTGTAGGATTCAGGGTGAATGCACGTTTGGTCCAGAGGGTTAGGCTGGTTACAGACACTGCTGGAGGTTTTGGCTTTCCTTTTCTTAGCTGCTGGCTCCTCAGTTGCTGAAGGTTCCGTATTTTCACTGAACCTATAACTATTTAAACCAGACAGCAGAGAAGTTTAGAGCTTGTTAGTTGGAAAAGCAACTAAACAGTTAATTGGTTGCCAAAGTAACATCCTCTTAATTATGGTCATACTGAATAGTATGTAAACAGCAAAATGTTTTTTCAAAATATTTAATTCAATAAATATTCAGTTGTAATTCATGCCATACAACTCATGTCATTACAACTGAATAAAATGGCTTTGTGCATGCTTGTGTTTATGTATGTGTCTGTGTGTGTGAGGCGAGATAGAAGCCTCACTGTTAGACCAGTGCATCAGAATTGGGAGTTGTTTCATCATCTGACTGTTGTAGATTTCAGAATTCAAATTACAATAACCCAAATGTGTGAATAATTTATCTGAAATACAACAGAATGATGTTACTCGGAAAGCAAGCAAGGCTTTGTTGACACATTATGGTTAATTAAATCTATCCACTTTGCAAGTTACAGACCACCAAGTATGATCACCTTAATCACACAGTTAAGGTGGAGCAGGCAAAACCACAATTTACTTGCCGTGCATTCTGAAGCACTGCACACAGTACGGTATGGAAAACACAGAATCCATAAAATGTGTCGAAAAGGTTGTATTATATACAGCTTCAAGAAAATCTTCCCTGCTCAGATCAAATATGCCAAAAAATTGGATTCTGAGCTGAGCGTCTGAACTAATAATAATTCCACAGAGCACATTTAGCTGTAGTGCAGTACCTGCGGACAGTCTCAGGGTTGATGCGGATAAACCCAGCGCACTGCTGGAAGCTCTTTATGCCGAGTCCTTTCACCAGTTTTAGCTGCTCTCGGTTCAGAAAGGGTCCGTTCTTCTCTCTCCACTCCACTATGCTTCGTGCCCGACCCGCATTCAAACCTGCAACATGCCTGCCAACACACAACTAGCTGCTCAAATTACTGTTCTCATAACAATATTCCTTTCGGTGCCTATTGTAAATTCTTTTTTTTCCAAACTTTTTAACTAAAGAAGGCATATTGGTATACATTTGTGTTGGTATGCGCAAAAAAAAGCTGCCTCATCCACTTGTACACTAAATCTAGCCTCAAATAAACCTATTGTTAGCTTTGAATTTCATCCTGTAAGATGCCTTATTTAAAATTGCTTATTTTAAAGTGAAAAAAAAACTAGATCTGCAAAATAAAAAAACCTAGATTTTTAAAATTAGATCTGCATTGGTATCGGCCGACATGTATCGTTTCAACATCAGTATTGTGCCATCTCTACTTGTAACACACATCACAACCAGTCCTCAAACATGCTGAATTCTGAATAGACATTGCTCTTTTCAAGTCATTCTCTTCTAACTGCAACCTCTACATCCTGCTTATTTTTGGTATTAGTCATTTCCTCATATGTCAATACCCTTTTCTTCACTATATACTCTGAGTGAAAGACTGTACTTTGAATGCCCACTCACTGGCATGGAAATTATATTTCAGACTAATCTAATCCTTACATATTCATGTGTAATAGATTAATACAAATATTGGGAACATTTTTCCAAGGGAGTTAGCAAAAGGTTTCCGAAGAGCTCATCTTTGTGACCTTTTCATATATAACAGGCAGGCTTTGAACATTTTTCAGTAACATGGTGTGAGCAATTTAAAGTGACAGCTCCCGCCAAAAGCAGCTAAGTAAACATAGTATGTCATCACTTATAAATAAGGCCTGAACACTGGAGCCATGAACGTGCAGAGTGTGAGCCTGAGTGTGTGAGTCTGGAGTTCTGGAGCTGCGAGCTCATTTAAAGTCAGGTAAACAGATGACCTGATCTCACACCCCACCACTTCTGGCCCTACATGACGTACTTCAGTTTTCAGATGCGGTAGCATGAGCTTGACCACCTTCAACAAAATGAGCGCTCCAATAGTATGTATTTAGCATTCATTTTCTTGGTATGGGGTAGTGCGTATATCACTGTAATTATCCTATGTGTGTTCATGAAAAAAAGTTTGTGAAAAGAGTTTAAACAGATGGGGCTCCCAGACACAGCACCTTGTTTGACATTTGTGTTGCAGTTGTATTATCCAAGCTCATATTACAAGCAAAGTAAACATTTTGCCACTCCTGTGAGAGTAAAAGGACTTGTCAGACTATTTCACCATTACAGATATTATAAACGCACAGGTCAGTGTGTAAGCAGTACGAAAAATAAACAGTCTTAGAAAATTAGACACCAGAGAAAATTAGATTTAAAAGCTGTTTAGCTGGGCAGCTAGGTGTTTCCACCCCACTGATATTAAAATACATACAAATAACATGAATACAGTAAATAGTATTTTTATTTATGTCAATAGGTTCACTTAACCATTTCAGACCTCTCCTTGTTAAACCATTTATGAAAAACTTTGGACCGTGTTTGCTGGAATTTATGAAATTGAAGAATCCTACCATAGTGTGTGTGTGTGTGTGTGTGTATATGTGATTGTATGTAAGAGAGAGAGAGAGAGAGCGAGAGAGAGAGTGTGACTTAGTTTGAGTGTAAGTGTGTGAATACAAATGAGTAAAACAACTTGCTTGCGAGTGTGTGTGTAGGCATGTAGGTGTGTATGGCTGCAGTCTGGCTCAGGCTGAGTGGGGTGTCAGACTAAACAGAGCGGTGAGCAGTAGTGGGAGGCGAGTGTGAAGTTGCCATGTTGTGACTGCTGCTGGAAACTATTTGGCTTGTACCTCATCAGCGTCTCGGAGCAGATGTTGATGTCCACTCCCACGAAGCTCACACACTCCTGCACCACACCGTCCAGCGCAGCCCTCAGCAAACTCTGCGACACGTCGTGCTGGAAAGAGTGACCAGGCTTGCTTTATGTGATGTGTGTCTTTATGAGTGCAAGACAAGTGAGAACGCAAATAGCTTATTAGAAATCCACTGCTGGATTAGTGTAAATACCAAATAGGAGAATGCAGAAATGAAGCATGCACAATATTCAATTTTCCCAAAAACCATTTTTCTTAAGTCAAGTCCACATATGCCAAATATAAAACCCAGCAATACTGCCATTTGTACACCATAGAGTACCACAGTTTTCACTTCCAAACTCAATGGTCCAAGTTGTTTTTGCAAACCATGTGACCACACTAGAATCTATCTAGAAGGAGAATTATCTGAATGTTATTAAGTGCTGTCAAAGTCACGCTCTGAAAACAAGTCTTTCCACAAGGCCAGTGTTGTGCAAGTGGCGGTCAAATCCTAACCCTGAATACCTTGTGGTCTTCATGTCGGTCTGAGAGAAGAGACAAGGAAAGCAGTAGAGCGTGGATAGCTTCGCCTCAAGAGAGATGGAGAGAAGTTTGGAGCCTGTTTTTGTTGGAACGCGCCTGTGACACTTCAAAGTCCATTCGCAGGGGTTTTCCATTAAGCGCAGGGAATTGATAAAGTTAATCCAACCGAACTTTTCACACTTTGGAGACATTTTTTTTTAATGGAGATGGAATTCAAAGGGAAGAAAACCACAGAGCAGAATCCAAAACTGACAAAAAATTAGGAGCAAGTGGGGAATTCTGACCAGTCTTTGTCTGAATTGCATAGTCTCTTAACCATATGGAAGACGTTACTGTTGTTAAAAGCCATGGCAGAAGAGGGCTAAAGTGGTTATATATCTTTAGCATCTCAGTAAGATGAAGACTCTTCTTCAGATACTTGGAGATAACTTGACCTTGCGCTTAGTCAGCAATGGAACAAGTTGAGATCACGTGCACAACAGACATATACTGCCTTGGTCAGTGGTCTGTACAATGTCTTTTTTAAATTGCACAAATTTAACCTCTTGTTCATATGAACATTTTTATAAGGCCACATTGCTAAAGTCAGCATTCATTTAACTCTAACAGTCAAACTCTAACTACTCAAGCACACTTAGAAACTGTTTTCTAGCCATGCTAAATATTCAGCTTCAAAGGTCCTTATGACATTGTACTTAAGGCAGTTTTAGGCACTGACAAGCTTGTGCAACCCTAATGAAGATCTGGATGCAGTTTGAGAGGGCTGAACGATGTTTTGGTGATGTATTTTCATTGAAACTATTGGTGAGTTCTAGAGTTTGTTAGCCACGTCCCCTTCACAGCTGCATATCTAAACTAAAGAAATAATATTTAGATGCCAAATATTTCTTGGTTGAGCAAACACATCTGGGGTATAAGGAACATTATGCAAATATATGCCTTTGCATTGGAAATGTGCTGCATGGGAACTATTTTGTAAAAATAATAAAAAAGGAATTTTAATACAGGTTAATTACTTAATTGACCAGATTACCCAGGCCTGACAAGAATATGCACATGTACTTGTGGAGCCCTGGCCTACGCTAACAGAGATTAAAAACAAACAAACAAGAGGCTTTACTTGATAATGCTTCACTTCAAGTGGAATCCGTTTCATATGTGTACCTGTAAAATATGACAGTGACCAGTGAAGCAATCCAGAAAACATTAAATTCCAGCTTCTTCTGATGACATGTGTTTCAAAACAAACACCAGCACGCACAGACGCAGCATGATTAAAGATATTCAGATGACCTCAGCGCCACACATCAGAGTCATAATCACATGAAAGAGTTAGCAATGAGAGAGCAATGTACAGTGTGAGATTTAGCACTTGGCTTCTGTAATAACCTCTTTCGTTTGGGGAAAATCCAACAGAAGTGCCTTTCATTAAAGGGCAGCAACATAGACCTATAGATACATGATGTGTAGAAGAGTGTGCTAGTAGTAGAAATTAACCTGGATCTAATTCCTAATGTGACTTTAATCTGTGTTTGTGTGTTTTAAAGTTGCTTGAGGGTGTAGCTGAATATATTGTAGAGATTGCATGCGTACAAACACAGTGTATTAAACAGAACAAAATGCCTACGGCCTTTTCAGAATTAACATAATATACACTTTCAATCCCCTGTGCTTGCACGCGCGCGCGCACGCACACACACACACACACACACACACACACACACACACACACACACACACACACACACACACACA
>JBBPCY010000150.1:10912516-10940872 GCA_037974405.1 Brachyalestes nurse | reverse complement strand
CACACACACACACACACACACACACACACACACACACACACACACACACACACACACACACACACACACACAGGAAAGGGCAGGAATAATAAACAATGACAGAGACGATATATATTCCACATATTCAGACACAGTGGTTTGCTTTGAGCGAGTGTTAGCATTGCAGTGGGAGAAATATGGGCCATAACTATAGCAGTGTAAATTTGGGTCATATACTTTAACGGTCTGTAGGTTATTAACTTCCAACATACTGTATCTTTGCCATTTCCAAGTACAAAATGGTTGTTCAGCGGTGCTAAAAACACCATGAAAGGCTATGAAACCCCAATGCAGGACCTAAAACAAGGACCTATGTCTAATGTGTAAGGATGAGTTATTCTATACTTGAAAGATGACTTTTAAATTTCCTTTTTTTTCCAGCTGTTCTTCTTTTTACATTCCAAAGTTCCATCATATTTCAGTAGCAGATAACGTTCAATCACCAAGGACTGACTTATGGCATCCCGGCATAATTATATTTCAAATTAACCATAAAGCGGTGCAGTGTGCCGTCTGAAGCATCATGATCCATTGTGATGAAGCACACTGCATAAGGACTGTGAAAACACGCCCAACAAAACAGAGACAGAAAAGGAGGATGGTCTGAGCAACAGATGTTGCTACAAAAACCCAAAGCTTAAAATAACGCCAGAAAACAATTACCGTTTCCAAAGGTTTAATGCATACTGCTAAGTATCCAGTACTTAGAAAGTCTGCTCCTCTGCATGGGACCCTGTAAAACCTCAAACTATATTCCTCTCAAACTATATTCCTGGACGAGTGTTCTTAAAACGCACCAATAAAACATTGCACTTTTTAGGAACTGCCAAAATAAGGGCACGCTTTAGCTAATAAATCTCAAACAGGCACAGCATCTTAAGATTTCTATTGTGCATACATTTTCAGCACGATGGTTCATCTCTTCTAGTGCAAAGAAGGTGCTGATGTTTTAATGCCCAATCCCAAAACTACTAACACAGTGATAAACTGAGTGGTGATTACTGCGAGGTTCCACAAGGCTCTGTCTCGGGGGCCCAGGGCTTTTGTGCCAGAGGTGTTAATGGACATGGTAAAGCAGAGCAGAAGTTGACTGGAGAAGTGAGAAAAGGCACCAAAGCAAGGGGAGAAACTAAGTCCAAGCTACGTACAAGCCAGTAATGATAGCAAAATGAATAAAGATCACAGGGTTGGACCAACAAAGAGATATTGTAGCTCTGTACGTTTTGACAAAGCTCACGGCTCAAAGATTGACTGAACTCTTAAAGAAGTCTCTGTGGAAACTGTAGGCATGCAGAAGATTAGCTCTGCATTCTGGCAGCATTATGCCCGGCTCTGTAACAGTATGTTTCAAATAGTAGATCATTAGCTGTTTAAGCCGTTGTACAAGGAAAGTCATTCCTCACAACCTAGAAAACAGGTTGTAAGAGACTTGTCAATTGTATACTAATGCAGCAATGGCCAAATATTGGATTTCTTTCCCCCCCTCAAATCTATGATGCCATAGGAAAGCTCAACTTGTCATTGCTTTCCCACTGCATTAGTGACATTAAGACACCAGCACAAGAGGTATGACACTGAGAGGGAATCTGAAAGTAAAAAAAAAAAAGGAATGATCTTGAGGGTCATTAGATTCCACGCCAGTCAAGTGTGATCATATATAGATAAGATAAAGTTACTTTAGCGTATGTCCAGGAGAGGAGAACAATACAGTAAAATATTCATGAGCACAGTTAAGGTTATCTAATGGTACACAATAATGAAAACACTTGGAACGTAATAGCACTTTCATGTAAAGGGCCAAGGCAAATCATCACCTAGCACTTGTGCACACTCCTGCTGAAACTTTAGAGTGATCAAAACAATGTCAGTATACTTAAGGAATACATGGTAGGGGAAAACATACAAGTACTAAAAGTACAACACATGCTTCCGATACTATTTCATCAAACATAATTCCATGATTTTCCCTCCACATTTTAAAATGTCATGCCCACTTGAACACCACAGGAGTCACATCAAACTTATCTTTATTTTTAAATGACTTGATAACCCTCCACTATTTTACAGAGATGACTAATGAAAGTAAAGTCACTGACAGCAGCTCGTCAATCCTTCATCACACCTTCGAGGGACTTTCCACAAAGAATAACCAATATTTCCCAGTTCTTAACCTACAAAAACCTGCTGATTTGTAACGTCAGGAAGCAACCTGAGAAGTGTGTAGACAGGTTTCCCATATAGCTGCACCCTAACCCTGGGGTTAGCTTTTGAGTATTTGGCAGCCGATTGGCGGCAGTGGGCCTCAGGCGCGGATGGAGCGAAAGTTCTCACAGTCCCTGAGCAGACTGGGAGAGGAAGACACCCAAAAAGTGTCGCCCTTAGGTGCTTTGAGCTCCAGCGCAGGAATGCATACTCATTAGGACACCATCAATCACTGTGAGCCCTCCTTCTTGACACAACTATTTTTTTAAGTCATTTAAAGGGAGTTATGTGGAGGGGTACGCTAATTTACGAGGCGGGACGCCCCCACTGTGAATATTAGCACTCACATACTGGGAGAAAAACTTAAGAACGGCATACAGTCAAGCAAGAGAACTGCCAATGATCCGTGACTACTAGTGGGCTGCCTGCCACTGCTGGGGTCAGGAGCACAAGAATAAAGATACCCAAGATATATCACTCCCAAGTGAAGAACACAGTATGACAGACTAAAAATAGGAACAAAATCTACTGCTACACCTGTGATCACAAGGCAGAAAAACATGAAAGTGTATCAGGGCCTCAAAAAAGACACATTTTGAGAAACAACCACAGAACAGGGACTAAAATATTTTATATTTTAAGTCCTCTCCAGGACCCACTATATCCCAGTATATCAGTACTATCAGTACTAGGAAAACCTCTGAAACAGTAGTGTCACGGGGGAAAGATTCGTCATTGTTACATACCTTCACAGGAGCAAGCTTTGTTTCAAGTAAATTTAGTAATATATACTTACATACATATGATATACACACAAACGCACAAAGACAAGTCTCTTCATTAGGTAAAACTGTGCACTGAGTAGTTTACAGTTACAGACTAAACCTAGTTCCCTGCATCAGTGCTGCTGCTATGTTAGTCCCTGTTCATCAATGGTGCCCCCACAAGACCAACAGTGAGCAGATATTATTTGAGTGATAGATTATTCTCAGTGCAGCAGTAACACTGACATGGTACTGGAATGTGTATGTATACATGTGTGTGTGTGTCGCACAGATGTAGATAAGACTGCTGCTGGAGTCTGATTCTGATACAACAGCAATAACTGTTGCCCCAACCCAACAAGACACTTGCCAACTGATAGTTTGGGAGAGAGACTCTCTACTTGTGGCTCTTGCTAACAGGGTTGGTTGCTGCAAGCGAAAGAAGGTGTCCAAAAACCCAAACTAAATAAATAAACATGCGTGCGGACACACACACACACACACACACACTCTGTTCCTCATCCACATGGGTTTGCAGAGACAACCCTGAAGACAAAACAGCCCAAACTCAATTACAGCATCTGGGAAATATGGGCGTCTACATATCTTTTAAACATACACAACACTCCATTCCTTTCTCTGTTTTCACAGACAGACAATCGAAAGAAGGTGTCCAAAAACCCAAACTAACTAAATAAACATGCGTGCGGGCACACACACACACACATACAGACAATACTCTGTGCTTCTACACTAACAAGTCGGGCCGTGCAAGGTAAAAAACACTACTAACACAAACACATGCATTGATCACTCTAAGCTTCACCCCAACAGGCCAGTCTCCCTCTCACTCCCCCCCCACCCTCTCTCTCCCTCTCACACACACACACACACACACACACAGCAGGATTAAATTCAGGTGCGAGGTCCTGTTTGCCTTGGATGGGCCCCAGTGCCAGAACAAAGTGGTTCTGTCCACACTCGGCCCAGTTAACAGCTTTTTCATGAAAAGTTGCCATTCTAAGATGTCAATCAGTCCCCCGCTCTCCTCTCCCTCACCCTCATGATCCAACGCGGATCTAACCAGCTGCAGGCTCTGAAAACACACTTCCCAGAGAGAGCTGAAAACACAAAAGATGTTTCACTGGGGGATCCCTTTACATACCTCCCAACCCTTTGCTCCTGTGTAACTAGAGACCTGCTCTTTCAGCCAAACATGAAAGGCTCAAATACAAGAGAGCAAAAAACAGCTGAGCTCATCCTGACGGAGGCTTGACACCCAGTGTGGACAGGGATGAGGCGGACCTGATGACCATCACCATAGGTCACAAAGCTTCAAACTATTCCTCTCCAAAAACCAAGTGTATATGTGCCATTTATGCCAGTCATTAAGGAATATACAAATTAAACTTTCAATTACTTTTATTGGACCTATGCATTCCAACTTTGGTTTATTCTAAATGCATAAAATGAAACAGAAAGCACGCTGAACAACGGCAAAGACCTACGTATAACACTGCTATGCCAATTAGAGAGGAACGTGATTGATATTTTGGACAAGACTCCCAGTGTTACATTCATATACTGTAGAGTGTCTGCTAATTAATTCAAAATATTTACATAAAAGACAAAGTTTACAAGAAATCTTTGAAAAGGACATCTATTTTTATATAATACAATGTAATATGAATCAATGATCCATCTTTCAATCCCTTTTACACGAATGTACTTTTTATATGGATTATAGCTTTTAAGACGCTTATAATTTTTTAAGGCGCAGATTCACAGTTTATTTTATAATTTTGGGCATAATAAGATTATAAACACCCGTTATTGTATCAACATTGTATCGAGGTTTTTTCTATATAAAAAAACACTCGATAAATTGATCTGAATTTGTTGCTGAAAATGTTTGGAAACATTTTTGTTTGTGGCAGTAAATCATCTGATGTAAAAAAAAAACAGTAGTAAAGTGACATTTTTATGGCTTTTTCTAATAGGTGTTCAGGCCCACCACCTGTTCACCTCCCATTTTCAGTTTGCAGGTCTGAGGTTGGTCTGTACTCGCCACATTGAACAGGAAGAGTTTATCTACACCCACGCAGACTTAGTGCTTGAGGCTAGTCCTCCTGGGTGTGAGAAAGCACAAAAGCAAGCCTCACATGTTTGAGCAAATACCAAAAAGAAAAAAAAAAGTTCCAAGCCTGAAACTATCAAAAATCATTAAACACAATGAGTATAACCAGGAATGGTGAAAAGTAATGTACTCTGATGACTTTCACTGAAGGCTTTAGAGTATGATTTAAAATTTGACTATATAAAATTATATCATATTATTTGAATTTTTAGTTCTTTAAAATTGGAATTCATATTGGGTTCTACAAAAAAATAACAGAAGCGTGGAAAGAACACTCTACATGAAAATGCATGAATTAAGGCAACCCAACTCCAGTCCTGGAGTGCCGGTGTCCAGCACACTTGGTGCTGAACACTGGCTGTCTGGAACTGGATGTGGGTACCCCTGAACTAAAGACTTCAGACTTTAGGCCAAAAAATTAAAGTAAAAAAAAAGATAATCCCACTAATAACTTAAAGGTGAAAAATGGGCTTGAGCTGTCCATTTTCCCACGCTGCAGTAGGGCACAGTTATCAATCATCATCACAAGTCAACTTAATGTCAATCATTTATTCTCTGCTCATTTCCTCCTGTTCCCTTCAGGGATGAGATTCTGCCAAAGAGCAAATCAAAGATATATTATATTAAAACGGAAACTGTCTTCTATGGACGTGACATCATCTGCTCTTCTTCTAACCTGTCCCACAGTAAATCTTGTCTCAACAACTCATACAAAATCACCCTAAGGCCTTTTGAGCCATTTTTACTGCTGTTCCATTTACAAGCGTGAGCCTTCCCCAAACATGATACCTACAGACACAGAAAGAGAGAGAGAGGGGAAAAAAGAAAGAGAAAGAAAGAAAAAGAGAGAGAGAGAGAGACAGAGCTTGCAGAAGAGTGACAGTTCCTTTAATATCCGGGTGTGTGTGTGGTGTTTTCTCACACAGCTGGTTAAAATGGTAAAATGTGCCCTCTGGGACCTTTAAGCGGCTAGGGAAATCTGAACACACTCACTCCGCCCATCTTTCAGTGACTGACAGCTTTCTATACAAACCAAAACACAAGAGTACCCACCTTCTCTGTGTGACTGACAGGTCACAACACTGACAGAAATACTGCAATGTGGCGCAGCTCATCAACCACAAACCAGTCTGGAATCAGTTCTGCAAGTCATGCGGACACGCTGGAGGATTTTATTCTAACTTTACAAAGGCCTCCATAACTTTCAACTGCTTTTCCAGAAACACATGCTTGACTAGTGAAAGACATTAATCTTGTATCTTTAGCAACTCAAGCATCGCATTATTAGCATTAGGATTAAATAAAGCAAAAAGCCACAAAGACCATGGCCTATGGTTAAGTGGTGTTCTTAAGCAAAAAAAGCAAAGAAATATGCTAAAATAAAATAAGGAACTTAATTAATAATAACAATTGCATTAAAATGTTTCTACAAAGCTGTGTGATTAACAGTAACTGAAGGATATTCAAGTTCATGTAGCATTACAACCTGGTGGTCCAGGCTAAAGATGACAGCATGTGTGAAATAATTATAGTATAAAGTTATTTAGTAAAGCTGTACAGATTTACAGTTGCGCATATTGGACAGGGCATTATGTAGATAAATCAATAAGCTAGCTCAGTTTGTCTCTGTGTCTCAGCTCCATGGTGGCTAAAATCAGTGACTGAGGACGTCATTTGTCAGCCAAAACTACAGCAGAATAAATTAAAGTCTATTTGGCTGTCTTTGTTTGCCATTTTTATATTTTTGTAACTAATCTTGCTTCATTTTTTGAATGGGGTGACTTGCAAAATCACAATATTCAGTCTAAGCTAAAGTTACCTGGTTATGGTATGATGGTATGGTATGGTATTTTTATAGCCTAATACCATGTTCACAATTACATAAATGTAATTTTTCTCCTCTTTCATAATAAAATGTCTTGATTAAAGGAGTGATAAGCCCCTCTGAAAATAGTTCTTTCTGTTTAGTGTTGCCCCTGAAATTTAATACAGAGTCAAATAGGGATAGTGCACATTTCTGCACAAGTAATATGAGGACAGCCTAATATTCAAAACAGAAAACACCACATTTTCTACATCGGTCGCGCGCGCGCACACACACACACACACACACACACACACACACACACACACCCATCCCATCACTCAGCATGTCAGTACAGGGGAGAGGCGGCTTGTATTGCTTTCTCCCTTCCCAGATCATGTGACAGGGTAAATAAACGCTGGGCGCTGACAGACACATGTGTGCATGTTCAGGGAAACTTGAACACAACACACACAACACACACACACACACACACAAAAGAAGACAGGAGTAGCCTATAAACTGATTGCTTACATGTGTTAATTGTGTATTGATGCATGTGTTAACTGTGTATTGTGTGTGTGTGTGTTTGTAAATGTGTGAGCACTGGGTTAAAACGTAAGTAGAGATGCACTCTCACTTGTTGATGAAGACAGCAATTAAGAGTGCATTTGGCTAGCACAATGTAGCACAGAGACAAGGTAGAGACAGTGTGATGCTCTGGGCAATGTTCTGATGGGAAGCCTTGCGTCCTGGCATTTATGTGAATGTTACTTTGACACGTACCACCTACCTAAACATTGCTGCACACCAACACCCTTTAATGACAACAGTATTCCCTAATGGCAGTGACCTCTCTCAGCAGGATAATGATCCCTGCTACACTGCAGAAACGGTTTGAGTGACAAAGAGTCAAAGGCGTTGACAAATTCAATCTGATGAAGCATCTGTGGGATGTGCTGGACAAACTGGCCTGCTGCTAATGTCTTGGTGCCAGATACAACAGAACACCTTCACAGGTCTAGAGGGTCTCAATGGGACACAGCTCTTTTAGAGGCGCAATGTCCACAATGTCCACAATATTAGGCAGGTGGTTTTAATATTTTGTCTGATCGGTGTATGTTGACATAGTAAATTAGACACTTATATTTTAAAAGATCGAGGGAAATTCGGTTTTCCATGATACCGGCCCTGTAAGACTAAGTGAGTTTCTGCTGTCTGAGATTAGGAAATATGACAACTGAGAATCAACAATCATATTACACTGTAAAATGCTGTTTAATTAAACTACTGTGTATGTTTGATTCTAGACAAATTATATTTGTAGCTGTAATAATAACTCTTAGCTTTTTAAAATCATTATAAATAAGAGTTTCATTTCAACTGGGTCACAGTCTGAGGGAACATATGCTTAAATGAAGATTGCCATTTAGAATGCTCTGCATCCTGCTCGGGAGCAGATATACTCATTGTATGTTTTTCATTGTGAGGCAACTTTCAAACACAACACACACAGTACAAGCTCAGAACACACAAACTCAATTTTTTTTCCCCGTCCCGTATCGCCAGCCGCCTAAAAACAACAAACCGCTTCTACAGTGAACTAATCTGCATTTATTTTGCCAAGAGGTCCTCCAGAGTTGAAGGCCACGTTTTCTAATAAAAGACAGGGAAAGACTAAAAGTGAGTAAGCGAGCAAGGAAGCAGAACGGCAAGACAGAAGGAGGAAGACGGAGAAAGTGAGGGGAGGATACGAATGGGCCCCAGTCTAGAGTCAACATATGATGCTACCGGCAAACTTAATTGAATTAATTGTGTCAGAAAAATGGATTACGCACAATATGAGACAGCAAAAGCAAACAGACAGGAGAGGGGATAAGCTCACCAGTCCAGCTGACTCCTGTTTAGAGAAGCTATTACTCACAATTTAAGATCTGGACCAGTGTTAGGCAGTTTGGAAAGTGCCTAGCGTTACTCCAAACATTTGAGAAGTGTCAAAGCACAAATACATGTATGAAAATAAGGCATGACTGTAAAATAAAGAATATCTTCAAAAGAATAGAAAAATAGTGTTGACGAATAATGTTGCCTACAACAGACATGAGCAGCATTAATATTGGGTTCAATGTAGTATCTGTCCATTGTTAAGTACAGGGGTTCCTCAGATTACGACGCTTTGAGTTTACGACACTCACTCGGCTTACACCGTTAGCGTCATGCTTACGGAGCTAGTTTGGTTACGATCAGCAGAAGAACGTGGCGTGTGAGTGAGGGAATTTTCCTTCGTCTGTGGCTTAGTTGTGTTTTTATGATTTTACAACTGTGTTAGAAGTGACTTAGGCGAAGATCTCTTTCGGCTAACACCAAAATTCAGGTCACATCACTGTCGAAGGAACTGTGTTGTGTTGTTACTCTAGGACCCCCTGTACAAAGATTATGCGTTTACTTTCATGATTAATCGCAGTTATTACCTCTGTCTCAGCAGTGTTTGATTCCACAGTGTTTGATTTTTTTAAGTAGCTTTTTTGTTCACAAATCAATTTGCTCTTACACAGTCTAACTATATTAATTCATAATATGCCAGTGACTGACCTGGTAAGTACCAATGCCAATGTGTTTAGGGTCAATCTTCACCAACTCAGCCAAAGGGTCTTGAACACGCCTTCCAATCGAAACTGAGAAGAAAGACACACACCACACAAGAGCATTAAAAATCGGCCATTCTCGGCTCAGGAACACAGAGACAGAAAACAAGCATCTCAAGGGATCAGCAAAATTACTCCTTTAATAAACCAGCAGATCTGATTAAGCATAGATTAACTATGCAGATGAGAAATTCTCTGCAACGGCTGCATGGCATGGGAAACTCCACACAGGTTCATTAATTACACTAATAAACTTTACAGGTAAAACTAATTACAGGCTCATGTGTGAGCGTCCCCCACTCCCATATTATAATTACAATTACACTCACTATCAAACAATATAGAAGACATACATATTCATGACAAAAAAATGCTAATGTGCTTAAAAATCAAACAAACTAAAATATGGAAATCTGTTCTTGCTGGTGAGCCTCATAGAATGAAATAGAATTATATTAAGCACGTAGTCAAAGGTAATACAAAAAAAAATAATGTTAAGAAATGTTCACAATACATGATATGTCATGATTTATTTTTCTGACATCTGAACAGCTGGAACATTTTTCAGTACACAAGAGGGTGAGAGATTGGTGCTGCAGTCATAAGTAGGTCTTAGATCAAAGATTTTAAATATAGAACTAAACAAAGAAGAAACATAAGAGTTAGTAAAATGAAATGGGTCCCAAGACTAACCCGTCTGGCACATCACAGTACGGTAATGAACACAGCGCTGTTGATAGAGATACAGCTGACCAGTTCAAATTAATTACTGCACTGCCAGATTCATCAGCTTCAGTGGGGTATAGTTTTCATGTGACCCTCATTTAACAAAACTACATCTGAACTCTTTAAAAGCCTTTCAGTTTGGTTCTTGGCTGAGAGACTGGAAAAGAAAAATCAACAAACATGCAATGATGTTTAAGTGCGAACATATGACAGGATCATTTAACAGCCTTAGCCACAGATGAATATACCATCGCATGCCCCAAACCAAACACATTAGAGACAGACAGAGAAAGAGAGAGAGAGAGACACAGAGAGAGAGAGAGAGAGAGAGACAGAGAGAGCGACAGACTTCTCCTTTAGAAACCCTACATACATGTGCACACGTCGTAAGTTTTGTCCTCCCAGTAAGTTTTGTATCCAAGAGCTAAGCAAAGACAGGAGTAATGGTTTATTGGTCTGATTAAATAGACACAAATAAAAATTAAATTACAAAAAAATAAAAGCTCAATTTAGAAGGAATAAAATGTGACAGGCCTGTGAGCAGTCTTTGGCAATACAATCTGCGCACAGGCCAAAAATAATATCATAAAATGTGGGGAGCAGTTAGATGCACTTGTTTTATTAGTGTTGCTTTGTTGAGAGTGAATAGGCAAAACCTGATTTAGAAAGGTCCAAGATTTAAGACTTAAAAGTCTAGAGCTATTGCTGCTATTAGAGGTATTAGCTATATGCATTACACACAACTTACATTAAACATAATTCATATTAAATTTGCAGACACTTGTGAATCCACACCTCAGAATATTACTAGGAGACAAGAAAACAAGGAAAAAACATTTTTATTATTTCCACAACACATGAATGTATAATAAATTCAAATCATATCTTCTACTCACAAATATAGAGTTTAGACAGCGATTCCCCACATTCAGCGAGTCAGAAAAAATGGATATAAAATTATAGCATGCTTTAGTTTTGCTGTCAGTGACTGATTTGTAAGGATGAACTGAGCATGAATATGAAAACAGGATTTTAAAAGAAGAGAAAATCAAAAGCAGAGGGAAACAGGAGACTCAAGACATAAAGACAGACATGCAGAGCACAAACCTGAGAAAACTTAAAACTTTAGAGAACGAGCAAGCGAGAAAGGAAGAGAGAGAGAAAGGAAGAGAGAGAAACAGCGAGAGAGAGAGAGAGAGAGAGAGAGAGAGAGAAATGAGAGAGAGGGGTGCTTTTGTGTATGCTGTACAAGGCCTGTGCTGAAACTCCATCCCTGTGCAAATATTATTACAGGCAGCAACTTCCCACTGAGTTCAATGCAGAGACGCAGAGTGAGGCATGGCAATCATCCTGCAGCAGCCCACCTCCACCCGCAATCACCCACTTAAAGTCTCAGCCACACCTAGCACTGCAGGTATTACACACAGTCTGCCTGCCAGTCCAATACCCACCAACGCGCTTCTCTATTCCCACAAACACTGATGGACCAGTCCACTTTTTGTGGATATTATCTGGCGAGCCACATGCTAGAACATTCAAAATAACACAAATCCTCTAAAAGTACACAGAGTAACACATTCAGTGTGGAGAGACATCATCTGCTTCAGTATATTACAATGACTTAACAGTAACAGCTTGTGAGCCTTATCTTGTCCACATTAACAAATGACTTAATGAATTATCTTACAATGACTACATCACAGGCTGCCTAATCCAGGCAATTTCATATGGTGTGCCTGAAAATACACAAGGTCAAGTGACAAAGTTGGTATAAGCATTGATCAAGAAGAATGATGCACGAATATGCATATGTTTAAGAGTGACCATGATATCATGGGTAACAATGTTCTAATTAAGTCAACCCAGCCGGGCCCATGTGACAAGGCGGGTCAATGAAAGAACAACAGTTATCAGCATTTTAGAACATTTCAAGTTTCCCTCTAACATTAAAAGCTCAAAACAGCACGTGAGGTGTGTCACAAAGCCATTTTTGTGCAAGTGAAAGGCCAAAACAGGAAAAAAAAATTCCAGGAAAAAAAAGCAAATCCCTACTACAGTGGGCCATATCTCAAAGTGCTAATTGGAGTATTAGTTTAACCCAAAACTTCTTACATATTTAAGTGATTTAAGTGAATAAAACTGGTAGGGCCAGTTACGATCAAGCAAATAGGACTGCACAAACTACATCTACGAGTTTTAGTCCGCAACGCTGCTATTTTTTTGGCTGAACTAGCCCTTTCAGTCCACAGACAAACAAAATGCCAAAAAGAAATGGCATGTTTGGTGGTAGTGCTAAAACACAACACAAGCACACTAGCAGATTAAGGAAAGTTTCTAAGCTGATTCGGTTCTTCAGAGCAGAAAGACTGGGCTTTTTGGGAGGTAGGTAGTGGTCTAGTGGGAAAACCCATTTGCCTGTGAATCCGATGACCACAAAGTCACAGGGTCAGACTCTACTTTCTACCATCTTGTCCTTAACCCACAGTTGCTCCAGGGGGACTGTCCCTGTAACTAATGACTGTAAGTCACTCTGCATAAACGTGTCAGCCAAATGCCCCCATACCTTTTCCCCTTTAGACGGGAGAGCGCCCATCTCTTGTGTTGTGCACTGTTTACACACCAGAGGTCTCTCCCAACAAGGAGGAGTACCACAGTCTAATGAGCTATGAACTAATATTAATAAGGTTTTTCTAACTTTACAACATAATTCAGCACAAAACAAAATAAACCCAATGCCTGAAAACATCCAGTAACAAATACAATCACATCCAAACATATACACCCCCACACACACATTTGCAAAATGTGGTGCGATTTCTTATGGCTTTCGTAAAAAGGATAAATATAGCTCCCCAGTTCGCTCTTACACTTGACCAGAGGAAAATTTATGATAAATCCCACACTGATTTACTGCTTTTATGGAGGAAGTCTGGAATAATTCTCAGATCCTGTTTTTGAGAGCGTTTGAGCCACTTCCAGACATTTCTATGCACTTTTTGTGTTTGGGATTGCAGAGCGAATGCCTGTGTGGTCTAGGACACAGTCAAGGCTTGAAAAGCCCTGTTTCACAGAAGCGTAATGAGTTATACAGATCTGGTCGGACCACGACTGACAACAGCACGATCTGCAAATAATGCAGGGCATGTAACTTCAAAACTAAAATCTAGAGTCAGTCAGTTGTCATTGTTGAAGCATGGCTTAAGTTATTGACCTTAAAACAAATCTGATGCAGGGATGAGGCTTAGAGGCAACCGTCCGTGAAATCACTGTTAGATACAGCACATCAGCTGACTGAAATGGCAGACAGGAATCAAGCTGAGCAGAGGCTGAGCTGGAAAGACAGGTAGGACACAACTGCAGGGCTGACGCTTGTACTGGAGCCATTAGGGTCTGGCACAACACAAAAATATTTTGACAGCTCTCAGTCAAAAATGAGTTTCTGTCCCATCATGGAAGATGGAAATCTGATTATGAAGAACTGGCATCAATATATAATTGGGTCACATCTGAGTATTCCTTTAGTTATTCTAAACATTGAAAAAATAGGCATATAGCTTCAGTTGTCAAAGACCCATCTCATAAAGAATGAAAAACAGGATTCCTAACAGAACTTTAAAAATGCATCCTTTACTATTAATCCAGATTTAAATACACAAACTGTGATTAACCCTTTAATGCCGTGTGTATCATATTTGATACATACATTTCTGAGACCCACTGGTTACCCTGAGATATAAACTTTGCATAAAACCCTTTTGTATACTATCTGATGGTTGTCTTCTGCCCTCTGATGGATACCTTTTGCACTACAACAATTCTCACATGTGGTATGCTGGAATTCAAAATGGCCGAATCTGATTAGCTCCCTGCTGATTATATCAAGGTGTAGGATATTGGTCATTTGACGATTTTATGGTGAGATTTTCCTTTACATATTTATCAATATTTTAAAATAAGCACTTACTTTGTTCAAAAAACTTAGAATTACTTAAATTTTTTTTATTTAGTTTGTAATAAAACCGAGCAGAAAATGTTTGTATCAAATTTGATACAGCAGGTATTAAAGGAATAGTATTGGTAAATCCCTCAGTGGTCTTTTATTTTTTTCTGGATGTCATATATATATATTTGTCCTCCATAGTAATACAGTGTTTTGATTAATCAGTTACACAATTTACAGATTGAAATGTGATATTTACAGAATTTATAAATATCTAAGCTATGGTTAATTTATAGATTTCTAAAAGGAGGTTTACTACATAACATATCCTGCGCTTCCTTGATGGCAATTTGAGTGAGATAGAGGGATTTGTAGAGATGGATGACGAAGTGGAAGATAGGAATTGGACTCCAAATGCAGAGCATGGTGATTTATTGGTGTTTTTAATACCTAATGTATCAAATATGATACAAATGAGAGCAATTTTCTATTCCTGTAATGCCCAATGTATCAAATATGATACAAGCCAAATAATATACTTGTAGTTATTACAAGTATATACTTATTATTATTATTATTATTTTTTTTTTACATTTTGTAAAAGGGCCTAATAAAGACTAAAAGTAAAACAAAATAGAATTTTCTGCCCATTATTTCTTGGTTCAGGCATTATAGGGTTAACATTAATAAATAGTCATAGCATTCACATGCAGTACATGTTTATTTAGCTGCTTTACATTTTTCACATCATAACATCTTATAGATCAGCTGCTGATTGCATTTGCATTTTAGATCAAATCCAAACCTTGTCAGTTTGGATACAGGCGGATTCTGATCATGCATCCCTAACAGCCATAAAGATTTTCCCCGAAGAGAGGTGCTAATTTTGAATAAAATGCTTGATGTACCATCCCTACCTATCTGTGATTAAATGGATTTACATGCATTGCTGCAGATTTGAAATATTAGTCCATTTTGTTCTCTGTGATTGTTACAACCACAGCAAATAAACTGTGATTGGAATTGGCTTTTTAATTTACCTGGAAATGCTGCTGTCTACACGGCACGGTGTCTCTAGAAACTCATGTGTGTTTCAGCATTGAGGAGCGTGTCAGTTTGTTTGTCTACTCTTCTTACCTTATTTGCTGAGCAGACTGGCAAAAATGTTCAAGCTGTAAATACTCATGTTACACATGTTACCACAACTAACAGAAATCACTTAGAAGAATAAATGTCCTCAGAGCAATATCAGATTCATTTCTGTCCACCCTGTGGGGTCTGATCTTTATTAGATCATGTTAAATACATAATGGTGCTTTAGTGTTGCCATTTTCCCCTACACTGGAATATATAAGAATGAACATATAGCAGGCTTACACATGCCTACTCTCTCTCTCTCTCTCTCTCTGTCACACACTCTCTCTGTTACACTCACACACAGAGGCAGACTCTCTCTTTCTCTCTCTCTGTCTCACAGACATGCACACAGTTTGATTTTCAGTGCTATGGGGTGGAGGAAAGGTCACTGGTGGCTTCGTGTCCACCATACAGCAGAGGGCAAGCCTTCTATCATCAGCTTTCTATCATCCTTTTAACATTTAGCCCTTTTGCTTTTAATGAAGCTTGCCAATTGCAGTGTTTGCACTTGTGGAAACTTGCACTGAAAGAGGTCATTGGTTGTATTAAACGGGATAGAAGGTATTTTAATAAAGTGCTGTACAAATATCTTTCATTCACTGTAATTTCTCCATCAGAAGTGAGCAAGAGAAGTAAGCTTGTGTCTATTGGCATGCACTTGAATATGGTGCTGTGGTCAGTCAAGCAGTTTGCCAGGACAGTGTGGCTGGACATCCGAGATTTTTTGACACTATAGTTCTTGTTATCGTGAGAAAATGGACATCCTTCCCCACAGAAGAACGGTCTGTTGTGTTGTGTTGATGTGGGCGTGTGTGAGAATGGACATCGCTCGTATTTAAACAGATCTGCCTTTTTAAACTGATCTGCTGCAGTAGAGCGAGCAACGACAACCTCAAGTAATTAGTGTGCTTACTCAATATCTGGCTGGCAATCACAGATTTTCCCAAACCGTTTCAACCAAAGATTATAGGGTGTGAAACAGTTTGTTTATATTCTAGGGTGAGCAACCTTGTTGTGACGGTAGTGCGATGAAGCATTAAATGGAGTCATCCAAACATATTACCACTCATCTGCTGTACTTTTCAATTAAATGATAACACCCATAACCCCACCAATGAAGAATACTTATAGCCCATATTTCAGCTGATACTTTGCTCATGTTAATTTAAAATGACAAGTTAACATCTACAATAACCAGTCACTCAACTAGCTTTAGCCAACAGCTAACATGGTAACTTAGCAACACAGAGCAGTAACATTGGTTTGTGTCCAAACATCTGCTCACATGTACCCTTTAAGATGCCACAGCAGAAATCTGTTACTAAATGAAATACATCTGTCACTGTGGTTTTGTGAAAAAGACCATAAACTCTTATTTAGCTTGCAAGCAACTGTTAGTTAGCTTGCAAGCAAATTGGTGGCCAGTTTAGCTACCCAATTGCAAGTCATGGCATTAATGCAGTATATGTGAGTGAATTCTTAATTCCATTTATTTAACATACTTGTTGGAATTAAGCTTCCAACAAGTATGTTAAATAAATTAAATAATTACAGTAATTACAAGTAAAGTAATGCAAAGTTCTAACAATGATTAATAGACAACATAAATAAAAGGTTAGGTAGAAATGTAAATGCTAAATTATAAATATACATTCTCACACAAACCCCCCCCCCCAAAAAACTAACCAAAACCCCAAAACAGTGTACTAAGTGTGACTTCTTAATACATAGGCCTCTCCACTTTTTCTCCATTTTGCAAGAGATATTCACTGGATGCCATTATCTGCAGATCTCAGGTCACATATACAACAAAGACAGACAGATATTCAGCGGGCTGCACAAGTTGTCAGTTATTTAGAGAAAAATGACATTTATACACTATAAAGACATTTTTCTAGGTATGCCCAGGGACAGTTAACTTATATAAAACCACTCTTTTTTCTCCGTTCTCTCAGCCCTGCATGATAGGTGTTAGAAAGCGTGCTCTTTACAATGCCAACGTGGCTGACCTCGGCTGCATTACTCATCATGTGTCCTTCTGGGAGGTGGAAATATGCACTATTGTTCCTACAGTAGCTGTTGCTGCTCCCCAGGGACTCTGTGACAGTGTCAATGCCTATTTATTCCTGCTATTGATTTGTGAATGTCGTGTGCCCCGTAGGGCCTTCATGGCCACTTTCTGGCTCTTTGACCTTCATACAGGCTCAGGCTCTCCCACTACCTCCCCTCCAGCAAGAGCTGGACTAAAGCTGTTGGAACAGGCCACCCCTGGAAAAGCCAACTGACAGAGCAACTGCCCTCCTCAGGCTCTAAGATAGCTGTGGCAGGACTCTCGGGTCGCTCCAGTCAATAAAATCAGCTTGTCTCTTTCTCCAGCTAAAAGGCCTTTGTCAGCAGTGGGATAAAATTAAACATGTGATCGAACAACTTTAGGATGTGGTTTATGGCCGTGTAAAAAAAAATGGAAAGAAAAGAAATGGAAATGTAGATTTCTACATGAAATCTTTTGCTGTTTGGCAAAAGACAGCCTTGGTGGGGGGAGAGGAGAAGCTTACCGAGGCATTACTTAGTTTGTGGAAAGCGGACAGAAGAGTGCCCATTAATTCCTGCAAAGCTGTCTCTTGTTTGCGCTCTGCTACTAAGCAGCTGGCTTCTCCTCTCAGCATTAGGCATGACAGAAATGTGCCAGCTTTCCCCAAGCTTTGGGACTAGGGGGACTGAAATTAAGTCAACACAATAATTAAAAGTTATACAACGGTGCAGTGCGGCGCACTCAAAAGCACTTGGTCTGCGAAGATGAATACGTTCTAATTGCATCAGAGATTCAGCCCTTGCGAAGTAGATACAGACCAGCTTTTTAAAAATGACATCAGAATATGGCAAAGCTAGACTTTAACACGCTGGGCTAAAGTGCTCAGTCACACTCAAGATGTAATGCTTGACAGCCTTGAAATAGAAGTGCTTCTCAGATGTTTGGCCTTAAGATGACATGTACTGAAAGGCAAATGATTCTATAATGGCATAGAGTTTACTACACCCTTAACCCCCAGAACTGTAGCCTAATTTTGTGTATTTTTTATTTTGATCAGTTTCAAATAGAATAACAATTTCAGTAAAAAGTATTTACATTAGACAGTCATATTTTCCGTACATTACTATTCTCAGGAGACCCAAGGCTATTCAGATATTCCATTATTTGAAATATAAATGCTAACTGAACAGATTTTTTTTCTGTCTTTATAGACTTGTCAGACCTTTAGTCTTTTCCGAAAAAAGTGTCTGTGAGTTGAAAGTAGCGAACAGTTTGTTCCTCAGTTTGATGTGTTAGAAGCAGGAAAAATGGGAGAGTAAGGATCTGAGTGACTTTGGCACAGATCCTTACAGCCCAAATTGTGATGCTTAGATGACTGGGTCAAAGAATCAGCAGGTCTTATGGGATGTTCCTGGTATACAGTGGTCACTACCTACTAAAAATGGTCCAAGGAAGCACAACCGCTGAATCGTCAACAGGGTCATGGGCACCGAAGGCTCACTGATGCATGTGAAGAACAAAATCTAACCTGTCACAAACATCACAATGCATTGCAACTTGCTTCAAATGGGGCTGCATAGACTTTCTGTCAGCTCAGCATGCCCATGCCGACCCATGACCATCAGCAAAAACACCTATGATGGGCACGTGATCATCAAAACTGGACTACAGAGCAATCATATTTTCTTTTTCATCATGTGGACAGTCAGGTGCGTGTTGTTTATTTGGGGAAGAGATGGCACCAGGATGCACTACGGAAAAGCATAAGCCAGTAAAGGCATTGTGATGCTCTGGGCAATGTTCTGCTGGGAAACTGTGGTCCTGGCATTCATGCGGATGTTACTTTGACATGTACCTCCTACCTAAACATAGTTGCAGACCAATTACACACATGGATACAGTATTCCCTAATGGCAGTGACCACGTTCAGCAGGATAATGCGCCTTGCCACACTGCAAGAGTTGTTCGGGAATAGTTGGAGAAATATGAATTCAAGAGTTTTTTTCACATTTACTGTCAGTTTTAAAATAAGTTCAGTTGATTAGTTGAAAAAGTTAAATTAACTGCAGCTATGCTCCCCTCCTTCACAAAGACACACAAGCACAGATCATGTGCTAAAAACGTCTGTGTGACTCATCTGTTTCAGCTCAGTACATCCATGGCTAAACTCACTACAGAATAAAACAAAGTGCTTTTATAAACAGTAGAAATAAATGATAGTCCTGACAAGTAGATGACGTGTATTAGTAAGTGCAAACAGAGGATGAGAAATAATTAATAGAGCTTTGGATCACTTGTTACACTGGCACAGAAACACAGTGCAAAGTTTGCGACAAACACTCACACTGTGTGTGATGTTTATAGAGAATAAAAGCAGAGATATAATAACAGACTGGTAGAATATTTATGCGACACTGGGCTGCTTCGCTAAATTGCCTGCATTTAATTTGTCTTACTGCAGAAAATAAAACAAGGTGGATCTGGTCCCAATTTCTGCATTTCATAAATATTTATGTATCAGCACTGGCAGAAATGTGCATGAAAAACACTGCATATTGGATTTTTTTTTTCATTCATACATTGCTGGATTGATGGACTACGCATGATGTTAAACCTTTTCACAGTTATTGACCACATTTACACTTCAGAGGCGTTTTATTATCAGTGCTTATAATCTGGCCTCTTACACATCTGGTCTATTCTTCATTTATTAGTCTTAAGGCTTATCCAGTAACTGCAAACTATTCGTATCCTCTTTGAAACTAAAAGTTTGTCATTATAAGAGGGGAATGGAATGGCATACATGCCTGTGGAGATTATTGGGTTAACACCAGAGAAAACATATGGTCTGTTTGGCGGAACACAATGAGCGGCATTTGGTGGTCAATGAGCAGCAAAGTGAACTGGGAATAGCTTTCGTCCTGTGGTGCCTGGTGTTTCTGATGAGACTCACAGTGTGATTTTATGGTTAGGGGCCTTTGTTCTGAAATGTCATTCTGCCTCTCATTAGCATGTCTTCCCAACTGCTCTGTCTGAGTTCTGAGTTCACTCTATGACTGACAGCGGTGACATTATGAAGAATAAATGACTGGAGATGTGATAACACTTCAGTGACAGCAAAACAGGGTTGTTGTCCGAGGCGAGTTAAATGTGAACACAGATATATATGTGTTTGTAACAAAGTGTTTATGAAGATAGAATTTGTGCCTGATGCAAGGTACAATGACAATGGCTAAAACTGAATGAGATTAAATCACTGCTTTCTTTAATATGAAGCCTATTTTGCTGCTGGGCATGTATAAAAGGACTCTATTAAGATGCTACTACTCTGTGACTTCATAGGGTTCAATCAGAATGAAGAACAGATCTGTAGATGACTCTATAATTATTAAGAAACTGTCACAGCAATGAGAGAAACCAACTGATTCACCCGTGTAGCATTGATGATAAACTCAATCGCGTAGTTTCTTGAAGAAAAAACGCGTGCATCACATGACCCATGTGCGTAACACAGAAACTTGTATAACGTTAAAGAAGGTATAATAAAAATATAATCCAGAATGCTTTTAAAAAGAACTGATTAAACCTCAAAGGAAATAATTACTCAAATAATTACTGTATAGTATTGATAATAATACTTTATACATTAAAGAAAACATACCTTCGGATGTCTAATGGCCATTGTCATATTACTGTATTATTTTAAAGTTTTGTTTTCTGTTGAATAAAAAACTGCAATTACTAATATGTCTTGCATTGATATTATACAATGCTCTCAGTTGCTCTGCTGTTTTTCCTTACATGCGCCACTAAAGCAAGAGCATGATGATCATGGAGAGGATGCTTTTGACCACAATTTCAGATTCCATTTCCTGTTGTCTTTCCCTTAGGTCTAAATGCAGAGGTCACTTTTTTGTTTAACCCATTCACCAAATGAAGCAATGGGTTGCCACCAATGAGGGGCCGGGGGAGCATGTTTGGGGACAGTACCTTGCTCAAGGGTACCTCAGTCGTGCCACTAGTATCCCTGGAATTCAAACTCACAACCTTCTGATCATATGGGGAGCTCCCTAACCTCTAGGCCACCAGCTGCCAAAACAAAGACAACAGCCACGTCCTGGTCAACTCTTCCTTTTAGAACCTACAGTTTTAAAATCAGAAAAGGTTTGAAATTGGAGTAACAAGTGTTAAACACTTTGCAAATGACACGCTCCAAAGGATACTGTACTTTCTACATAATGGTTGTTTTAGACGGTACAGTGGTGGAAGGGTACAGTTTGGAGACTTTATTATTAAGCTGTGTGTGGCAAAGCCTGGAATTTCTATTGCTGATTTGTGCAGAGATTGGGTGGTAAATATAGCTCACATTCCCCTGTTCTCCCAAAAGGGAGTTGGACTCAGACTGAGTTTGGTTTAATGAAACTACTTGCCCCAGTTTTCCCTGTAGCTGGTGCTGTCTCTCTCACTCCGAGGGTGGGCTCGAGTAGGGCTGGGACAAGGGGTGGGGGTGGGTGGGTGTGTATCATACTCTTCAAGGTAAGCCGTGAAGCATGGCAAAACTCTATCTGTGCTGTGCAGAGAGTCAAGCATGTCATGTGCGTAATAGAGAAATGGGAAATGGATGAGAGCGGGCCTGATTAGAAAAGGCTCCTCCTCAGAGGGGGACCTGAGGAGATGCAGAAGGGAAGGGAGGGAGCTGAATAATAATCATTTACACTAGTGTGGCATACTTCTAATAGCTCTCTCCCACTTCTTGCTTTGCAGGTTCAGGCACTTTGTCTTGCTGTCTATGCCAGAGAGTTTTCGCTCTGCAGCAGAGACTATTACATTTAAAGTCAGGTACATTGAGGAATTCAATCTTTAAAGTAATAGGTATGACATTGTGTCTATATCTTTATGAATACCTATATGAGGGGACCAATATATTTTGGGCTCCAAATGAATGGCCCAAAGAATTTTGTTTTGTGCTATGGGCCCCAGTGCTTCCCCCGATGGTTATGCCTCTGAGTGCATTGTCTAGTTTTAAAGGACATGGACAAGCTTCCTTTAGTTTTGATATAGAAAACAAAACAAACAAGCAGCATGTTTTAATGGAATGCAAATTCTAAGGTTCTATATGGTTCACTATCCATTCGTTTATTTGCAGTTGGCATATCAAGTGTAAAATGAATCTGTACATTTTCAGTTATGGTATGGGTGAGTGACATATCGACCTGCATTGTTCTAAGAGGAAAATTAGATGGTTTTGAAATCTAGAGAGTGATGCTTTAGTTTCTCCACTGTCTATATAGTGCCACTGTGTATATAGTGGTCTATTTTATATAGTATATTAGAAACACAACAACTAAAGCTGTGTAAAATTGCCTGGAGAAGGAAGTCTTGTTCTGATGCTAAAGTTTAAAGGAGCTTCCACTTTTCCCAATTAGAATCTATACTTGTCAGTGTACATATTGATTTTATATCTGCCATCTCTTTTAAAAAGAACAGTGTTTTCACTTCAGAGCACAGCTACTGACATATATTTATTTAATTCAGTTTCATGGTCATCCATGACAGGGAAAACTAATTTTCTCCTATCAAAGATAAAACAAATATTCAGGTCCCTGGATTGTTTGAAAGATTTCGAATTGAAACGCACTGTTTATCATTACTCAGTGACAACCCTGCCGATGCAGGGAGAGATAAACAGGTCATATTCAAAAGAGCAGAACATGATTGATTTTCTCTCGGTGAAATACTGTGGACATCAAAGAAGTGACTGTATTTTAAAGGTGCCTTTAAAGAAAACTATGGTTAACTTAACTCAGGTTCTGCTGTTCAACACAGACGAGAACTATCCACATAGTTTTTGAAAACACAGTAAGGTGTTTGACAGTGATGTTTCAGCTCTTTGAGATTTAGAAATCAACATTAATGTGATGAGCTTGTGTATGAGGCTGGATTCAAAAGCACTCCCTTGCAACCTGCAGAGATAAAAGATTAGTATGATCAAAAAAAGAAGGCAGAATTATGCAACGCGTTTTCTTATCTGTTGAAATACTGCACCAGAGAGGAATTCTTTGTAGCTTACGAAATAAAGAGCATATCACATTTCCATGCATAAACATACAGCCGTATGCAAACGTGTGGAAACCTCTGGACAAATGACATGTTTTGATTATTCTTTGCATAGAAATAAGAGTACACTTCCTCTACAGAGAACACACCGTACATTAAATCAAAGTCATTGCTTATTTGCTGAACATGGTATGTTAAGGAAATGTAAAACACAAAATCTACCCTGTGCAAATGTTATTGTACATTCTATATTTTACATTCAGCAAGGAATTAAGAATTGTGTACAAAAATTTGCATCATTTACACTTTGAAATTCAGCACAACATGCCATTTGATCAGGGGTGTTTTGCATATGACTTTATATGCGTACATGCATGCACACATGCATGAACTCACACACACATCTTTGAAAAGGGACAAACTGTGATGCCTAGACATCTGAATTAGTGCAGCTGGGTCTTGTGGGGATCTACTAGTATGCAGAGGTAAGTACCTACCAAAAGTGGTCAAAGGTAGGATTACTGGTGTATCGGCCACAGTCAGGAGTGCGAAGGCTAACCTGTCTGATCAGATCCCACAGAGGAGCTACTGCAGCTCTGAAAAAAGTTGCTGGCTATGATAGTAAGGTGTCAGAACACACAGCTGCGTTTCTGACCCTTATCCACTGCTGCAAGTATTTGCAATGGCTACATGAGCATCACAACTTAACAATGGACAAATGAAAGGTGGCCTGGTCTGATAAATCACATTTTCTTTTACAACATGTGGACGGCCAAGTGTTTGTACATCGCTTGCCGGGGAGAGAGACACAGTCTTCTGCTTGAAACCTTGCATTCCTGTGGATGTTACTTTGACTCGTACCACTTACCTAAAAATTGTTTCAGACCAAGTACACTCTCTCATGGCAACAAATTCAATCATTTGTGGAGTCCATGCCTCAAAGGGTCAGAGCTGTTTTGGTGCCATGTGGGGGACCTGCACAATATCTGGCAGGTTTTAATGTAATGGCTGACTGGTGTATTTAGAGTAGATTATTAGATTAGATGATATCAGTTATTCTATCATGATTAATGGCAATTACTATTCACACACTTCCCATCTGACCCATAGCACAGGATAAATAGTTCCTGGTGCTGACCAGAGAATCATAGCCTTCTACTGACTGGCCTTTCATCATCTTCAACCAAAGATTATATAAGTGCCTTGATGCCTGGCTTAATATTCACAAAAATCTATTTACTTTATGAGCAAAAAAGATGATTCTGTATTCACAAAAAGAATTATTTCTCTTGTTTAGTTTCCGGTAAGACTGTAAAAGTGTTTCATGTAATATTGATATCATTGCGGTCTGCAGTCTGACTCGCATATAGGCCAACAACTTAAGGGATTTTAAATGATGTCCTTTAACTTATTCCCTTCAAAGAGCCACCATGGCTCTATGAGCAATTATCTCTTCTCACACTGAATAATTAAACCATAGGAACCTACACTTAGGTCACACACCATATCCTACATAACATTTTTTAATCTTTAATTCATTAATTGTAATTCAGGGTATGCAGGAAAATAATCAACTTTCAGGGTCTTGATATCCGAAATACTGTCACATAGATGCTTCGCTTATGTTTACAATGATTATTAAACAAACATACTAATAGATTGAAATAAATTTTTACATAAAGGTATTCATTAACATCTTCATTAACAATGATCGTTAGATCACACAACTACTACAAATGACATTCACATGTTCATGTGACTTTCACAAAAATGCTGCTGACTGCTCTTTAGCATGTATGTCTGTATTTATCATTTTATATATTGGTATAAGTGTAACACAACAATATTGATACATTAAACCGGATTAACTGACTTTTCAAATTAATTTGAAAGTACACTTAAATACACAAAATGTAAAATAATCAGTTTCTTCTCTGGAAAAGTGGTTTTTGTCAGATTTTCAATAATGTATGGTTGCCTTTGACATTATTGCAACAAAACTAGCCATAGTGTATAGAGTAGCAGAAGCATTGGTTTGCTTACTTTTTTAATGCAAATTTAGATAACATCTTTTATCCTGATACATGTGATTTATTTGGTATAAATATCATCACTAGTGTCTGAGAGAACCTGTTTCCCTTGTGCATTATTGTGTATCATTTGTAAGAGGCACTGAGGCGTTCCCCTGAACCAACACAATGGTTTCTCTGCATAATGATATATTTAGAATCTGTTGATTGATCATGTTTGTGATCTTTCCTGCCGCAGATAATTTTTAAAAAAACTGTAATGTAGTCTGTAAGTAACTGGAAAGTGACTCTGGTACACTGGATCTGATATGAAACAATGACTATGCATTTACAAGATTTATAATATTTATAATATTTGTATTGGGTGGGATAGAAATCACATCAGGTTATTTACAAGCTGTGCACTTTATGTACCTTGTACTACAGTGTAAAAATCTATGACAGAAGCATACTACACTTCCTGATTTTGATTGGCTTGCATATTGGCTTCATACATTTTTGCTGGAATAAAAGACCAAGTAAAAGATACAAGAGTAAAGAAAATATCCAATAACCAATGTTTTATAACAACGCAGGTGTCATATTTAATGTAAATGGAGAAATATTAACACATGGACATTGATGTAATATAGACAACTAAAACTAAGAATCTGAAACTGTGACTTTAATCACAGTAACTAATGTTGTCAAAGCTACTATTTACCTACCCCTCATGACCATTTTATCACAAATGTGCAGTAATACCATGCCAGAATCACTTCTGTGCTGAGAATGACCCACTTCTCAAATAAGTCTGTAATATATGGCAGGTGTTTCTAATAAAGTGGTCAATGAGTTTACATACAAAGCATAAACTGGAATTTTCCAGAATGGCTATTGTAACTCTACTGGGCTGCTTTTGACTAAATTCTAAAGTACATTCTAAAACAGCGTTTCTCAACAGGGGCAGTACCGCCCCCCTGGGGGCGTTTGAAAACCTTCGGGGGGGGCGTTGAGAATGAGACAGCTGAGAGGGGGGCGCTCAGACGCAAATGGAGCAAACAGAGCTTCTGTCGTGAAACCTGTTTCTGTGTTCTTTTCTGCTGTGTTTCTGCTGAGGCGTCAGTGTAACGGAAGAGGCGAGGAAGCTAATTGGTTGAATCATGACCCGCGGTGCGCTTGTGGCATTCTGAAAAGTTGAGATGTTTTCAACTCGATGAGGCGCGGGCGCGCCTGAAAAAACCGGGCACGTCACTTCCGTTATGAGCGCGGCTGCCGCGCGGCTACATTTGAAATAATGGACTTCAGTGCGCAAAAGACGCCATATGTGAAGGACTCCTAAGCATGGCTAAACGCATACAAACGTTGCTATGAGACGGTTGTTGGTGTGCATGTGTGCACTGAACACTAGTGGTGAGCTCTGCGCAGCTTCAAGAAAGCAGGGCAGCTGACTCTCACGCAATGAGCGTGAGACACACGCATCTCGCCCCCTTCCACATCCCGGTGCACTCAGGCTGAAGCTGACGTCTCTGTGTCCTGAAGCCAACAAGGACAGGGCTCACACTAACTCTTTTTGTTTTATTAAATAAGCCAGTTGATGTAGCTAGTTTCCATCACTCAAAGTTTTTTGCTTGAAGTTTCTATTTAGTTAGGGGCCGTTCACATATCGTGTCTTTTGCGCGCTCAAGTCCATTATTTCAAATGTAGACGCGTGGCAGCCGCGTACATAACGAAAGCGACGCGGTCGCGACGCGCATGCGGTGCGACGCACCCGGTTTTTTCAGCCATGTCCGCGCCGCGTCGAGTTGAATACATGTCAACTTTTCAGAATGCCGCAAGCGCACCGCGGGTCATGTGACAAGACTCAACCAATTGGCTTCCTCGCCTTCCATAGCCGTTGTGCAGGAGGGATGGCAGAAGCTCTGTTTGCTGATGCTTGGGCCAACTTTTTTAAAAATATAATCCAACTGCATGGTCTTTGTCAAGTCTGAAATAGGCTTTGAACCTCCCGTTGTCCAGGCGGAGCCCCTGGATCAGCTGGTGAAATTCCCCGTGTTTTTTACGTTTTTGAAGAATGGGGTGCATCCAAACACTACGGCGTTTTTTCTTTTCTGTGTAAATAAATCTTGTAGCAGAGTCACAGCAAGGGTTGTTCGTTGGTGGAAATCCACTGCTGAAATTAATGGACAGCGCGGCTGATGGTTGCTTAGCAACGACAGACACTTCCGGTGCGCTTTTGGAAAGAAGGAGAAAGCGATGCGCCAAACGTTTTCAACGCGTTTTTAGGTGCGATATGTGAACGGCCCCTTAGCCTGTTTTAAATGGGCGATAATCTGCAGCTATTGCCCTCTTCTTTCTCCGCCTTCAATTAAATAACGGTTATTTCAAAATTATTTATAGGCCCAAGTCTCCTTAATTGAGTATGTGAGCAAAGGCTATTGTTATTGGTCAGTTTAGGCATGTTGTGCACATGATTGGTTGATGTGATGTGTTATGTCTTGGATTTGTTTGCAATACTTTCAAACCCCAGTTCTTATGAAATGTTTTTTCCCTCGTTGCTCAACTACTAAACTGAACAGAGTAGATTACACACACACACACATATATGAAGTAGACTAGTCTATTGTAATGAATATGATTATGTTCCACAAACCTGGCTTGCCAGCATCTCAGCACAAAGCCTACCCACTTGAGGTCTTTCTTCAAACATATTTTTCATAAGGCTACTCAAATACAACACTTTGACAACCATAATTATCCTCATCCTCATTATTATTATTATTATTGTTATTATTATTATTATTATTATTAGGCCATATATTTTCATAATCTTCATTCGTCAATTATGATAATAGCCTATTTCT
>JBBPCY010000150.1:10901086-10912416 GCA_037974405.1 Brachyalestes nurse | reverse complement strand
TATATATATTTGTCCTCTATGGTCCATAATACAGTGTTTTGATTAATCAATTACACAATTTACAGATTGAAATGTGATATTTATAGCAAATAATTCATAAGTAGAATTTATAAATATCTAAGCTATGGTTAATTTATAGATTTCTATAAGAAGGTTCACTACATAAGATATCCTGCACTTCCTTGATGGCAATTCGAGTGAAATAGAGGGATTTGTAGAAACAGATGACGAAGTGAAAGATAGGAATTAGACTCTGAATGCAGAGCATGGTGATTTATTGGTGTTTATAATACCTAATGTATCAAATATGATACAAATGAGAACAATTTTGTATTCCTGTAATGTCCAATGTATCAAATATGATACAAACCAAAAAATATACTTGTAAATTATTATTATTATTATTATTATTATTATTATTATTATTATTTGTTGAAGGGACTAATAAAGACTAAAAATAAAAAAAAATAGAATTTTCTGCTCATTATTTCTTGGTTCAGGCATTATAGGGTTAATCCTTGTGCGTGTGCACATGAAAGTATGATGTTCATGACAAGAAGACAACTGCGTTAAGATTCATCCAAAAAAAAATAGAATATCACACCACAGAAAGTAGAAAGTAAAGCATTTATAATATAATATAGCATGTATATTTATAAAGTAATATTTTTCACATAGCTGATGCTACAAATAGTAACAAAGAAAAAAGTCAATCAGAGGCCTGGCTTTGATTGGTCCGTTTACAATCCTGAACTTAACCTGCTCTGAGTTAAATTGAAATGACAATTCTTGTAAAAAGTGATGGATTACCATGGGAAAATCCAAGGTAAGCCTAAAGTTTGCTGGCTAAGCAAGAAATCTTGTTTCACGAGGCACACTCAGATCAGAACTGTTGAGGCAGAGAGCAAAAAAACTATTTTTCCAGGGACAAAGATCAGTGCGGGTGTAATGAATTAACTTGATGTCACTTTATACAACCAATTATGTGCACAGCGCACTCGTCGTTAAATTGGTGTAAAATCAACAGCACGGAATATTTACTTGCTTCAACATAAATAAAACACAATATATAATACATTATATACAAACACTATAAGTCTAAAAGTATCCAGACACCTCTGCTAATTAGTAAATTCTGCTTTTAAAGAGTATGAATTAATAGCACAAGTGTTCAGCTACACACACAGCTCGTTTAAGCTCCATTGGAAAATATTACCAGTAGAGTTGGATGCTCTGGATCCTCCACACAGGAGCATAAGGTCACTACACCCAATGCTATGCATCAGCTAGAGGAGCCTAAAGCCCTCCAGCAATGGGAAGTGCATTCTCTTAAGTGACTGAACACTATCCAACACCTTTGGGATGAGTCCAAGTTTGTGATCCAGAACAAATCATCCAACATCAATACCTGACCTCTAAATGCTCTTGTGGCTGAAGGCAATAAATTCTCACAATAAAGTTTAAACATATAGTGTAAAGTCTTCCTACAAGCCTTTCTAGGCTGTTACTGTAGCAAAATGGAACAAACTTCCCATTAATAGCATTATGTCATCATTAAACTAAATTGACAAAAAAGCAGTTCAAATATCTTAGGTGTTGCCTCAAGTCACATTTCTACTCTCCTTTAATTCTATTAACCACCCTTCCAGCTTCACTTTTTTTGTTCAAATTTTTTATTTGAAACACATTTATAAAACTTTATCTAAAAATGATGCTCTCAAATGAAAATGGAATACTAATACAATACCTTAAAGTTTTTCCCCCATTACCTCTGAAATTCAAAACCATGTTCTGCAAAAAATAGCTTAATTGGTGAACCTATCCTGGATTTGTAAAAAAAAAAAAAAAAAAAGTAAAAATGTAATGGCTGAAACGTTCCATTCTTAGTGCACTCCAGGAATGAACTGTTTTTAACACAGTGATTCAGTTAACTTTATTCAAATATAATATTACAGAAATTCAGTATTTTTTAAGTCACCTGCACTCCTCATGTTTGGGTCCAGGTCTGGCATCTCCTTCACTGCCTCTGGACTGACACTGTAGATCGATGCTCCAGCTTCACTGGTGATGCTGAAAATCAGACACACAAAGTTAATTTTCCTTTAATTTTCCTGTTCCCAAGACTTACCCATCTGGTATCTCACAGTGATTACCACACAACCGCTGACCAGTTCAAACTAATTACGGAGTGTATATATATATATATATATATATACACACACACACACACACACACACATATACAAACAAAATTTTTTTACGTAATTTTATTTCAAAATTATTTAAAAAAAAAATTAATGTTACTAATTTTGTAACATAAATATGAACGTAAATTCAGCTACATTTCCATATAAAATATAACTGTATAAATGTTTTTGTACTGGTTCCCGTGCACAACGCTAGGTTTTTCCTAGGTCAAGCTACGTGGCGAAATGCACCGTTACCGCATTTAATTACGGATGCTCCAGCTCTCACAGTTTCTGGTGAATAACTCGTGATCTACGGGGCCTAAAATCGCAAAAGAAGGCTCACTGGAAATGTCTCCTGGAGATGTATCTAACATTGAAGTTTGAAGTGTCTGGGAGGTCGCGCCGCGAAGCTATGCTGCTCGAAACATTGTGACAAAAGTACTGGGACAGCGTGCTGGCGAGGCGAGCGGTTTTCGGGGAATAACTCGGGATTGCCGGGGGCTAGATGGCCACCATGCTTTTCCAGAATGCACAGATTGCCGGTCCGCCCCTGACTCATCTTGAGTGTTTCTCTTGTTTTTCTTTTTGTTCTTCTTAAAGCCCAGTAGTTTTATTACTGTAAATTAAATTAAAAGAGGCTGTTGAGCTCAGTCGCTGTCCAGTGTCTGCTTTAACCGGCGGGTCATTACAATACAGTACTCCGCCTGAAGAACCCTGAATAAGGCGCGCGGCTGATGAACAGTACGTTATGGAACTGTAAAAATTATTGGTGATTATCTGTACATTTTACTGTATTTTTATTTCTAAAAATTACACTAATTTATTACTGTATTACTGTATATACCAAAGAAAATTAACTGAGTGTTTTGGGAGCATATTTGGGGCATATTTAGGGATTACACTATAAAAATAGGCATTTTTAGGCATTTTTTTTAACGAAAACTTTTCATTTTATGCGGGTGCTCTTGGAACATAACCCCCATGAAAAGCAAGGTACTCACTGTACTTACTGTACTCACATATGCATATACACATATAATGAAAGAGAGAGAGAGACAAGTAAGTAAAACTAACTATTAACATAAGGAAACCATTAAACTACACCTAGGTGGACAGTTCGACAGTTCAAAATGTCTCTCAAAGTCTGTATACTGACAAACCAAGATTTAAATACATTTGCATAGTCAGCATTGAACTCTGGGCCCAGTGTGTAACGTTCTCACTCCTAGGGTTTAGGCTGCCAAAATTCAAAGAAACACACAGAGGACACATGCTAATGTACACAAACATCACATACACCAGTGTTTTCATTAGTCATCAAAGATTATTTGAGACATTTAAGCTCTGACCCAAAGTGCAAAGATGCCTACAGAGTCTGTATCTGGCCTATTTATCAAACTGACATTTTATGAGCAATAAAAATTAAAATGAGCAAGAAAATGGCAACCTTGAGAACAAGTCTATTCAGTGGGAATTAAAAAAAAGAAAAGAAAAATATGAAAAGGAGTAAGAGTGGGACAGAGCAAGTGTGCAGTGCAAATGCTAACAGTGATGTAGAAAAAAAATTCTATTACTAGGATAGTCAGTTAGGTTACCCTTGTTATACATGTGTGCGGTAAGATGTAAGCAGCGAAGTACATATCAAATTTCTGCAAGATTCTGAACAGTGCCAGATATAACTGATAAACCCTAAACAATGCTTCTCTTTCTCTCTACAAATACTACCTCACTCAAACCCAATAGTTTATACATTTAACAGGCTAGAGGGCATTTCCAGTGTGCTGGGAATATTACATACAAGGACTAAGGATAGAGAGTCTGGAAAAAACTTCACTGACCATGTAATTCTAGCAAAACTTGAGGCAACACTGCCATCTAGAGGACAGAGTGAAAATGACTGAACAGTTTGAAAAAAAGGTCAGTTGGCGGATCGACCTGTCACTGCCCAATTACAGATACAAATGTTTTCAGAGAAGTTATTTTTCCATTTTGCTTTCAAACATTATTCACCAGAGCTTCATTAGGTCATACTTAATGTAATGTATTTATCAATGTATGTAAAAAAAAAAAGACATTAATAGACAAACTCAATAAACCAAACCTTTCATAGTATTTTATTTTACCCTTCTGTGCAATCCATAAGTTTTAATCACTAAATGAAAGGAAAATTAACTAAAAGTGACCCACTTGATTTCCTTATATTAATAACAAAAAAAACGCAAAAACAAAAAAAATGCTCAGAAAACCAGACAAAGTTACTTGCACCAGAGGTTCTACTTAAATCGGGGAATGTTCAAGTGGAAAAAGTGTACAGCAATTTAAATAGCTGTCCCCCTAATAAAGTTATTATACACCCCAAAACCAGAACAGTGCCTTTAATGGCACAAAGTCAGGATCAGATATTAAACACAGATCACAAAAGCGAAAGAACAAGAAGAGCCTTAAAGCTCATCACTATGGGCACTAATGCCACTCGCGCGTATTTAGCATGGCTCACAGTTAACTCTGCCAATTAGTGACATCTTAACCATGACAGCTCACAGAGGCATTGTGACATGACCCTCCTCCTAAAACCACTGGTGCCCTCTTTCTTTTCTTCATCTCATTTCTCCCTATTCTCTCTCTCTTCTCCCCCGTTCCCTCCATCAGAACATTGTAACCCCCTCATCAGTCCCTGTCAACATGTCGCCGTGGAGACAGTGCTAACGAGGCCTGGCACATGACCTTCAGATGGGTCACTGTAGAGCTGGTCATTAATAAGATGCACGTGTGGGGGCGAGAACACACACACACACACACACACACACACACACACACACACACACACACACACACACACACACACACACACACACACATACACACACATACACACACATACACACACATACACACATACACACACACACACACACACACACACACACACACACTCTCTCTCTCTCTCTCTCTCGGAGTGTTGCAGTGAATGATTTCACTGCAACACTCCAAGGTAAGAGATTGCGGTAAGAGATTTAACACGCTTACAATGTGTTAATGTCCAATTGCTTCTCGGTAGAAATTATATGATCTCTCCGTAAACGTGTCTAGCATTTACATTCTTACATAGGAGCTGATGGTTTACATCTTTTCTGAGGTGAGGTGTGTGCTCTGCTTCGTAATCTCTCCGCAGGACTGTGTCACTGTGAAGGCTGCTACTCAGACATAATTCGGTTTGAAGTGGTTTCAACAGTTGGAAAATAATCAGATATACACGAAACTGAAAAATATACCTGATATTATGGCAAATTAATTATGGAAGATAGATTCATGTTGTTCAAGCTACAAAACAGACTTTGATGGAATGCATAAGCTACATTCTGTGGCTGCACAATATATTGTTTATATTGTCATCACAACCAATACTACTGCTTTAGGCCACAACCAAATCACAAACGCTTTGTATGCTGTGAGCAACCGGAACATCGACTTGATGTATGAAGTGTCACTTGGTCCTACAGACGTAATTTTGGCCAATATAAAACCAATCCATCCTTAAATAAAGCTTTCTCATTAATAAAGTAGCAACGATTAGTGACTTGTTTTAAATTATAAAGAATCTGATGCAGAAAATAAACGAATAAATATTTTGTAAGCCTTTAATGAGAAACACACACCCCATATACATAACGCTGTATATACACACACGCAGTATACGTGTGTGTTCACCTCCCTCAACTGACCATCACATTTAAAACTTCATAGTGGACAATGGACAATCATATAAAGAACAACATTTAGTCATGTATAAAATATATAAAACATAAATATAAAAAAGAAAACTAAAAAGATCAAAATGATTTTAAATCTGTTCTTAAATCTTAAACCTGAAAAAATTATCGACCCCTCATTTCAACATGATGTATTTGGGTTCCCCAGTGTGTTTTTAGAACACTTCCAAATATATCATGAACATGTAAGCATAGAACATATAGTGTTATGCCCATATCGTGCAGCCACCACAAAACTGGGTGCAATGTTTTCCTAAATCTGCCAATATGTGTGCACACAGACTGCCCTTCACCACCACACACACATTCCACTCTTTCATTAAGTGATACGTGACACTGTAGGCTGCTCTAGGTCAACTGAAAGAGAGATAGTGCCTGGATTTAGAGGAGACAGAAACACCTAAGGGAAAAGAGCCCAGAGGAACACATAGCACGCACACACAGAGTGCGGCTGACCCCTATCATGTCTGAATTAATTAGCACGGCCGCTGGGGCAGCTGGGTAACAGCCCTCAACGACCCTGACATGGATCTGTGTCCCACTCGGCTTCACCCCGTCCGGGGCACTGGAGCTGTGCGGGCAGGGCATCGCCATGGCAGCCAACAGAAGGTTGTCTGCACCCGCTCAGTCACAAGTGAGCGCAAACACACAGGCATGAAACAGACTGAAAGACGTCCACACAAAGACACAACCTGCCTCCAAGTGCTAGAGATGACTGGACAACCCTTTAGGTCACTCCCGGCCAAATACACATACACTGTGATCAAGTCTTCATCATCATCCCAGGGCAAAGTCACAGTTAAGCCCACTGCTCAGCGGCACACTGGCCTTCTCTCGTTACTCATCAGCACTAACCCCCGAGGCTGAAGCACCCTCTGCTCCTGACCACTAACTGACACCCAGAGATGGATACACACTTTGATACGTCTTCCCCCTCAACAACCCCTCAAACACGAGCGCTAATTAACATCAGTCATCAGATCCTTTAGAGAGAGGCACAGGCGATATCGCCACAGTAACACGATACACACAACTTGAGATTGGGGCTTGAGCACCATGACGGAAGAAGAGGTAAGCACTCAACCACTCAGACCTATTTGAAGGACAACTAACCCTCGTCTTGGACAAAGATTTGGTATGTGTGGTGTAGGGGTGTAGAAATACATAAAATACACAATATGTATTAGGGTTTTAGCACCACATTAGGAAATCTAATGAAACCCAGTGGGAATACAGACTATGACTGTATTCAAACACAAATAAAAGTTAGATTAGTGGTAGAATGATTTAGGAATATCTATAACTGATGTATGTTATTATATATCTATCATATTTAAGGTAGACTATAGATTTTGTTTAAATACAACAGACTTAAAACAACTATGCTAATTTAGGCAAACAGAGCTGACACAGAAAACGTTTTAATAGCATTAAGCATTCAAGCATTACCCTTAAAAGATTCCTAAACAATTAACATAATATTAATAAAAAAATTGTCTTATGTCACAACCTAAGTTTGTCAACATACTACTGAAGTAATAATATTTTTAGAGTTAAAAAAAACTGCTGATGTACGACCACCTCCTCTAACCTAAATCCTAAGAGTAAACCAAGAAATGTTTTAGGAATCTTCTTAAATGCTCAAGGAAAATATTCAGTTTATTTGGGTTTTTAACGACTGTGGTGAAAACAGCTCTCACAATGAAGCCCATTTACTTTGAAGTTATATTCTTGCACTTACTGCATGCCAAACAAGTCACATCAGAGCTTATCAGGGCTGCTTTGGCAGTGAGTTTAGTGAGTTCAGTTCACTTCAAAACACTGAATTAAAAAGAGCAAGTCCTTGAAAGAACTAAAAAGAAAACATAATGCAAACAAAAGCTATACTTAAAATGTATCCACATAAGATTAAATTAAAAAATCAAGAGGAATCTATGAATCTGCAAGAAACAAAATGGCTCTGAACTAGTAAAAAGAGTTTAATAATCAACTATAGATGAAAAATATTATAATAGCCAATGAGTTTAATTCATTGTCATACATCCATTAGTTAAATACTTTTGTACATGCTTGTGCGTCACCTTGTATTTATTACATTTATTTAAGCTCAGGCATGTGTAATCTCTAAAGCATCTAATGGCTCAAAATATACTATAAATGAAATAATTAACAGTAAAATTACAGCATCAATAATTTGCATCAATTCAGAATTGAAAACTTTTAAAGCAGCTTCTGCTTTGCTCCACTTTGTCAGTGTACCCACGCAATATTTCAGCTCTGTTCAGTAATTCTGGAAGAAATATATAAATCCATAAGTATGACTTTGTACATATTAAAATGTTCTCTATAATGACTTGGAATTATATTAATATTTAAAAATTTAAAGATTTTATTTTATCAAATGGCCACAGGGTGGTGCTGGACTTAAAGAAAGAGTTTGGCAAAAAATCAAAACACAATTTAGCTACTAATGTTGATGTTACAAATACTAGAAAGTGTCAAACAAATCTTTTCCACAATTATGTTCAAAATAAAATTCTTCTGATCTGCTGACCTTCATTAAGGTGACATTAAGGTAATTATGTAATCGTAAATTATGCAGAAGTACATTGGGAATCTCCTCACAATGCACATCATGTAGCTTAACATTAACATAAAAACATACTGTAACTATAATGACTCATATGTAGGTCAAGTTCACACTAAGTAATATTTCAGTTTTGTTTCCTTTTTTTTTTAAATATATAAAACCAAGTCAACATATTGTATACTGTGTATTTTGTCCTATGGAGAAGTAAAGCATTTGTGCATCGGTTAAAATTGTGTAGTTTTTAGAAGTTTTTTTCGGTGTGTCTGCTGATACTTAAGGTCAGAGAAGGCCTTTTCGGCACCTGCTACAGGTGTCATTTTTTGTTCTCTACACTTCAGTAAAATAAATCAGTAAAAATAAATACATGTGACATTTTATCTGTTAGCAACTTTGTGGACTATTTAAAAACTTGCCAAGCAGCTTCCTGTAGGATCAGTTTTCTGATTCTGATTCCATAAGAGGTGTGTGCAGTCACAATATGGCACAGTCATCTGGGCCCAGATGCCACAATTTTCAGATGCAAAAAAGGTGCATGTAGCACAAAAGAATAATGATTGTTTGCAATTTTTTTGGTTGAGAACACAATTGTTTCAGTTGAGTGACTACCATGATTAAAGAGTTTTGTTTAAATCTGTTATTAGCAACTGACCAACATATCTGTGCATGTCTGCAGAGATCTTTGTTTCATGCTGGTCTTTTTTTATTTTGACAGTCACTTGTGCCTACATAGGGGTCACTTAATAAGCTCTTGGTTAACTGATTGTGGCCATGCCTGAAGGAAACAAAGATGTCCATACAATGGACTAAAACAGACAGTGATATGAAAAACAAAAGAACAAAGGAGCAGCCAGTTGCTGGTGTAACGATGCCTGAGCCTGGGGATTCTGACCATAAGAAATGATAAGACACCAAGCTTATACGCAGTCTGGAAATGGCAACATTTTTCGCCATGAAAAGGGCTCAAATGGCAGGTGTCAGGGGCTGTCAATCTCACATGCTGCGCTAGAAGGCAGGAGACACGCGGTCAGCGCGGGGGCCTCGTCAACGCCACACTCCAGCTGCCACTACCACACACATCTGAAAAGAGCAAAGCCTCACAGCCACTCACGTCAACCTGGTAGAGACACTCATCACCCCACACCTCCCTCAAACACATACAAGCACACACAGAGCTGGTGGAGAGTGCTGCCCCTCACGGCTGGGGGAGGTTTCCGCACGTTGTGTCCAGAGTAGTATGTTGTTAACCACCTGAGTGACCAGACCTTAATAATGCTAAGACTTATCCCGTAACTACTGGGTTTGTTGTCCATTAATTTTCAACCTGATTAAAAAAAAGTAACCAGACCCAGTTGAGGATGAGAACTACAAGGTGAGTGTGCACCCTAGAAGCACACAGTGTTGCTGCACAGCTTTTATGCTGCACTGCAATATAATAGTCTTGTATTTCAACAGATTGTGGGTTATTTCTCCTTGTCTTTGCTTGTTAGCTTTTGTGTCCATTTAACATTACAGTGCTCACACTGCCTTTGGTGTTCAATTAAGACCTGCAGTTTCTCTTATCTCACTGAATTTATGAAGTTTCTGTTTCAAACTGTTAAACTGTCTGTTACATCCATGGCAACCTGAAAAAAACTGCCATGTACTAAATCCCCAATACCATTTTCATTGGAACCACAGTTCATTTTTCACAGATTGAAGTTTCCATGTTTTGAATTTGCTTGCATTTTCTTTATTCCTCCAAAGGCTGTAAACTTCAACATCAAACCGCCAAACACAAGCAAATGAGGCATGAAATGTGCAGCACAGTAAAACCATTATTGATGGAGACTGCTTCTAGTTATGACATCACTAAGAACCCAATAGATGGAAACTGACAAACAGAGATTTTGGCATCTGGCTTTAAGGCAATGAAAACTTTGAAGTAACTGCTAGTGCAACGTCATGCTCAACTGACGAGGATCAATCAGTGCTAAGCGGACTGGATTTGACACAGAACTGTCTGGAAAATTTTCATTCACTAAGAATCAATAGACTCCCATCTATGTGTAAGGCATTACAGACATGAGATAAATATGTCTGGTAGTATACCATCTCCTACCAACACAAGTTTCAAACGCATAAAAGATGTATGAAGTTGTCTGGGGTGGCCTTGACACAGTTCTTTAAGGAATCTCTGAAATTTGGCTGTCCTTTATGATTCAGACATCTAACCTTAAGTGGGCCTATAGCTGCAGGCCTGTGACTGTAATTATCCTCCATCCCTTACTGTCCTCATCATCCTACCCAGAATCCTCCACAGTTTTAAGGACAAATTTTCTTGCTGCTACATACTCGTCATCCAAGGCCCCGCAGCCAGAAATGATGTCATTTCACCAAGAGCAGGCCAGCATTTAATTACCTGAAGACAGACTACAGCAAAGGACAAAAATGAGTATGACTAACACACAAAACAAAAGCTGCATCAGCAGCAGCAGCATGACCAAAACCAGCAGCAAAAAGGAAGCTGGAAAGAAATTCCACATTAAAATGTTTGCGTCATGCCCCTTTTTGGGATTTCTTCATTATTTACTAAAAAAAATCCATCACTAAAAGCATCTAAATGTTGTAAATAATTGACAGTAAAGAAGGCCAAAGGTACATAGTAGCAGGTAGGGCTGGGCGATATGGCCTAAAAATAAAATCTCAGATTTTTTCTAAATAAATTCGATTTTCGATTTTAAACGATTTTCCCCTCCCCTCCTCAAAATCAAACTACAGACGACAAATAAATGGTTCAAAACA
>JBBPCY010000150.1:10885228-10896039 GCA_037974405.1 Brachyalestes nurse | reverse complement strand
TAACGCTAGCACTGCAGAGAGTGGCTGCGCTGCTTAAGCTGTTGGACACAGGACTTGTTGTTTGGGAACTGAAACAGGTCCATATTACAGATGTAGTAAGACATTTCTTGGGCACAAACACTGCTACAGTCTTTGGGTGCAGCGCGTTAATTTACCAGTGTACAACGGTGCATCGCATTGAGTTCCGTTTTTGGCGCTCGCATGTAAATTAAGCAATAAAATCGATTTTCATGAAAAAAAAAAATCATCCTGAACTGTAAATTCGAATTAATCTATAAAATCGATAAAACCGCCCAGCCCTAGTAGCAGGTCTTCTAAAAGTCAAAATAATAACTAAGTCAGATACATTTATTGTTTATAAGAGAGGTGATATTAGTTAAATTAAATTCATACATAAAATTCCTTATAACAGCATCAAGAAAAGAGGGAAAAGCGCAATCGTTAAGATAAGGCCAAAAACAGACCGGGAGCGAGGGCAATCAAGAATACGCTTAGAACACCTCAGTCCTATGTAAACTGAAGCTAATGGCCACTGACGGGCTGGCTGGTGGCAGAAGCAGAGCCTAGGGGAAGACAGGGTGGTCACTCCGTGTTCTTTGCCGACGTGGCTGACAGGGCTGTCCGAGCGGTCAGCAGCCAAGGCTCTGTATCAGGATCATCGCCCTGAGAGTTGAGCTGATGTGATCGGTTGGTGCCTTCACTCCGGGCCCTTTTGTTACACAGCATACATGTCACCTCACCCCTCAGGAGCAAGAAGCATAGTCAGCACAAACGAACCGCAGCAATCAGGAATCCAGTGCCATATTTTTTCCAAAATCTTTTCTTCCACCATGTTCCATCTGACAAAACTGTGAGTGAACTTTAGAGGTAAGCAGAAGAGTCCAAAACCTGGAATTAATTAAGCTTGTCTGGCTGTAAAACATTCCACTTGTTCAAACATTTCTCCAGCTGGGTTTTTAAGTAAACCTGACAACTATGCCGATGGTATACTGCACAATCATAAGCCATAAAGGTCCAAACAGTGAAGAGATACACCAAAAAGTAGTCTGACAAAAACTCTTTGTATTAATGCCTTGTCAAAAGAGAGGCTAACATTTAGTGCTGACTAGGCTGTTTCTGTACACGTAGTGGAATTTTTTTCCCCAAAATACCTGCATGTGTGACACATCTTTCGGAAGAAAATTAAGGTTAAGATATGGAATTCATGAATTATGACACAGCCATGGAAAACGTTGCCACTACCTTCTCTCAAGAAAACCGTAAGACATTATGACAGCCAAGGTCACTCCTGTGTGGGTCACTCCCAAAGGATTTTGTTCATCTTGAAGGCACACTAAGGGACTGTTAGTCATAATGAGGGGAGGCAATGCACACACATATGCACAATATAATCCTCGATCTAGGAAACATTCCTAATCAACCTGCTTCCTGCTGGGGGTCAATTAAAATCTTGCTGTTTGAGGTAATTAGGTCATGCCATCCAAGTTTGGTAGCTGTCCACACGCGTAAAGAGAGTTGGCAAGAAAGAGTGTCTGGCCAAATGGGCACCACAAAAAGCACAGGGCTTCTATAGGAAAAAATTAACAGGCACTAAATAATGTGGCAGCGAGGACACAAAATATCCAGACGTTCCTAACTGGTGAGTTTGGATACGCTGAAGAGCATCCATTGTCGACCCAGTAGATCAACTGTTTAGGCACAGACAGCTACTACTTACGAACAGGCAAAAATTCCCCACAGACAAACTTCAAAAATATTGGTGAGGAGCAGAGAGGAGGCTCTTAAAGCAAGAAATAGGAGGGCAACTCCATAATAATGCCCACGGTTTTAGAATGGGATGCCCAACCAGTTCAAAAAAGTGTGATGGTCAGTTGTCCACATTTTGTATTTTGGTTATTTTGTTCATGAACATGTTTAAGGCTTTTAGAGATCTCACTAGTATAAGTAATATCAGTTTTAATTTCCACCACACAGTATTTAGTTCAATAACTACATTAAAACTATTATGATACATTTTGTGCTGGGTGATTTAAAAACCAAAAAAAAAAATTATTTAAATTATTACACCAAAATCACAATCTAAATAAAATCATGACCTAAAATCAAGATTTAGATAATCAATATTATCTAATTATCCAAAATTATCAAAAAATAATTAAAATTGTATTATTATTATTATTTTTTTTACAACGTGTACATTTTCTTTTCTTTATTATCCTTTTTTGTTGCATCTTTATTGTATGCAGACAACCAATCTTGTCCAACAGAGCCTGACGATTTCTCTGTTCTGGTACTGAAAATGCAAAATGGAACATTATTCATAGATGCTATGTTATTCAAATGCTAATGTTATGTTAAGCAAGGCATTTTGGTAAAGAACTGTACTCTTTACTATCTCAACTTAAGCCTTATAAAGTTAATGTCTCTGTTTCTAACATGCAAGGAATGCACTGACCCCAACAAAATATAAGGCAAAGTTCATTCTGTGCAGAGATGCTACAAAGGCATACAACTGAGATTAAAAAGTGCCATGTAAGTTATAAATGTATAAATGTAAAGATATTTGAATTTAAAAAATGATATTTACCTCTGGTGTCAACATAATAGCGAGGGTTACCAAGATCAAATTTTAGGCAAGTAAGGAATGTCCACTAAAAAGCAGGGGTACAGGAGGATAAACAAACAGATGAACTAAAAATGGAATTATGGCCAGCAATAATTTGAGTATTGGCCAAAAAGTGCTAATTATGCGTTATAGTGTCAATTTAGAAATTCTATTTAATGGTGGTTCACTAGTAAAAGAATACATCACAAAGAGAAAAAAGTGATCATAATAGAAGTATACATAAGTATGAAGAAGTGGCAAAATCCCCTTTAAAAGAACCAGCAGAAGGGTTACTGAGCACAGCGCCATCCTCCCGCAGGCTGATTACTGCATGTGGGCTGCTGGCGCTGCCTGTCACTGCGCAGGAGCAGCCAGGCAGAAGAGAAGAGGACAGAAGGCTAGGGGGGACACAGGGACAGAGGGGGATAGAGAAAGATGAAGAGTGGGGGCACCGGGAGGCCTGTTCATCAGGCTGTGGCATTGGGAGACATAAAGCAGACGTTGTGAATGAACCCAGGGTTTTAATTAACTGGAGCAGAGCAGGAAATTTGTTCTTTTGAAGGGAACACATTTGAAGGCGTTCTCCAGAACACATACATATACAAACATGAGTGTAAACTAATGGGATATGGATGCAAACATAAAAAAAAACACCCAACATACTTCAAAAGACCAGTGCCCATTGTTTCCTTTTACTCTGTAGCACTGCTACTGATTTAATAAAATTCTCCCCGAGTTCCTGCAGCCTAACACACTGCCTCTAACAGTCACCTCCACCAGTACTGCTTTAGTGGTGGGTTCTGACATCAATGGAGGCACTATGACTTTTGCCACCCTCTCAGCGTTTCTAACATCTATGAGGGCGCTATGGTGCACAGACTTCTCTTTTTAAGACTCATCCTAAAATATTTTCTCTCAATATTTCACCTTCCTTCCTCTTTGCCTTTTTTAAACTGCAACTGTAAAGAGACCTTGGGTGTGAGAGAAGGGACTATATAAATGAAATTAAGTTATTTTATTATTATTATTATTATTATTACTACATATTATTATTATTACAATAATAAAAAAAACATTTAGTGTTTCATTAATGCTTTTTCTCCTATGATTACATGTGGCAATAGTTTAGAAAATATTTGAGTGCAGTGTTATCATTTAACTATGAGGCAGCTTCCTCTATTACCAGTTACTTTCAATATAGCCACAATTCTAAAGTTCAGAACATTCAGTATCACCACAACCAAAAGCAGTTTCTTACGATCAATAAAAATTGACACCCCCCATCAGTGGATAGTTCATGCATGGTTAATTTTCCCCCAATGAAAACCTCCATAAAAATGGATGAATCAGGAAAAGAAATACCTTGGCCTGGTTTAGTCTCAAAAATCTCTTGAAAGTCAAGACACAAAGTCAAGTAGAGAACATTTAAAAGCAAAGAACAAGCAGAGTTATTCACCGGACCACTAATCAGGTGAGGACAGACCACTAATCTGCAATTCTGATGCCAAACTGTCACCACTGTAGAACATTTGATATCAAAACATAATGGTGAAGGCAGTCAAAAATGCTGCTTTGGAAGATTTACAGTACTGAATAATTTGTTCAGTTCTTTGAGCTCTGAAACCAGGTAGCAGGACCAAAGGCCTTGGAGGACATTTAATTACCAGCTCTGAAAGGTCGCATTTCATCCTCATTCTGAGGTAGCTTACCTGACAAGAACATGTGAAATTAATGCGGCTCAACTATTTTAAGACATTTAAGACATTTATCAAAACAAAGATAAAAAGGCCACAGGGACGTGTCCATTTCAGGTCTCTAAACATTTAAAAATACTGAAAAAAAAATCTGTATTTTAACACGGTCATTGATGAGCTGAAGGAAACATATCTGCCATGTCAGTTAAGGGAAAGCTCAAATCAACCATTTGTTGATTAAGTGGCATTAAGAAAAATATATATGAATACTCCAGTACAAAATAACTGCACTGAGAATATGGTAATGAAAAATAAACGTACATTTATTTTGGTAAAAAAATGCATAGAATGGTTTGAGCTCTTGGGCTGAACTCTGCATCCTTAAATATCAAGTCATAACATTCAAATAAGAAATTCAATCTGTATGATTTTGGTTAACTAGCACTTTGCTTTCTGTAACACTTGCCTGTAAGTAAAAAGACCGGAAACGGTTTTAAAGCATGTGGCGGCCAGTGTCTGACAGTAGATGCAGTATTGGTTATGTGGAGATCTCAAATCTTCCACTTCCATTTTAGAAAGGAGCTTGAAATGGATCCACTTGTGGAGCGCCTTTGGATGTCGGTTTTGACGCATCATGCTTTGCTGAGAATTACTGAGGCTGACCTGGCAGTATATCCAAGCTGCAGAACCATACTGAGGGATGTAGAGAGCTATACCGAAAACCGCCATCATTGCACTCCATAAACGGCCACTTCAGAGCGGTTCTGGGCAGACCTCCAGTAGGAACCAAAAGTCAACAAACACAAGTCTAGCTAGATGGAGAAAGAGACGATCCCAGATCTAGCCCATATTTGAGTTGGATGGGAGCACGTTGGACCGGCTTGGTTTGAAGGACGGTGAGAAATATTTGTTTTTAATTAGAGACAGTCAAACAAGGTCCAGATACGATTTAAAACCCACAAGAGTTATACATTCCAGACCGGCTCCATTTCCTCTCCTTTTTCCCCCTTCATGCCTCGTTCCACAGTTGCTATTTTCTTACCTCTGAAAGTTTGTTGATAAAGTGTTTCCAAATTTCAATCTGTACTTGCACTTAAGATTCTAAGAGGAATTTCAATGCACTTCAAACAAACACAGCGTGCATCTCAGCTTTACTTAAGTGTTGCTTTTAATGACCAAATTAGGACGGCCTCTCTTCTAACAGCCCTTATCTGACACGTCCTTAGCAAAAACAACCAAACAGACAGTGGGTCACTGTTTATTAAGGTCATGCAGTTAAACTGAAATCTTACCAGTAGGATACGTCCAAAGGCTTGAAGAAGCCACTTTTGATGTGGTCAGCAAAGAAGGCCTCTGTTTCCCTGCATGCAGTGCCGTTTCCAATGATGACAGTCTGGCAGCTTAGGTTGAGGAGGTAAAAAAGCGAGAAAAAGTGTTAAAACTTTTTAATGTAAGTGGGCCTTGGAAAAGAAGGTCCCACACTCATGTTTAGGTTATGGGCCCATACTGGATTTCAGTGTATTTATATTTAAATGCTACCTTACATTAATATATAATAACATTAATTAACATTCATAAATGACAGTAAATGTACGTGGCTATCGGCATAATCATTTGCCGGACAGATACTGAATAAAAAAGTGGAATTATGCTCTATAGGACATAATATAATATGTATAAAACCAGTGAGAATTGATTGAAAGTTTGATGAAATGTTAAACAACAGCATGTTTTAGAAACCGGCTCCTGTGTTTGTTGTTCTTTTCAAAAGAGCAATACCTATGTTTAAGCATTAAGCGGCACAATTTGTCAGCCTCTCTGTTTCTGTCTGAGCCATGCAGGTACACAACGTCTGTGTGAAGGATCTGACCTGAGAAGATAAACAGACACAAAACAAGACAGGAGCTTAAAATCACCAGGTGTATTTACATAAAAGACAAAATATGTGGCACGATCAGAATTTAACTGATCACTAACACCTGTCTAATCATGGTTAAGAAACGCAAGGCTTTAAGCTTTTTGTTCCATTTCTATTTCCCCAGAGGTGTAACGAGTATTGAGGGCACTAGTACTGCTACTGTAGCGCTAGTCAATTTAAAAAAATTATTAATAAAGAATCATTTTTTCAAAGTAAATACAATGTTTACTCATGTTAGGGGTCACCAGTCATATCCTAAAAGGGCTGGTGTAGCTTCAGGTTTTTTCTAAAAATCAAGCTGACCTGATTCCACTAGGGTAATCAGCTGATCTCAGACAATTTATTAGTCAGGTAAGCTCAGCTCCTGCTTGGCTGGAATGAAAACTTACAGCCATATTGGCCCAATGTAGGTAAAAATGGCATCATCAGCAGATCTCAAATTCGCTAAAAGGGATGCCACAGTCATGCGTGGCCAGAAGTCTAAGAGAGCATAATTGGTCTCGCTGTCTCTGGGTGGGTAGAATGGCCCTTCCTCTTCCCAAATCACGCAGCACAGTGCTAGACAACATGGGAGTCTGTTTGCTGATATAAAGAATTGGCAGTTAGCATTCTATAAGTGTGCACATGCAAAGAAACCAAACCATAGATGTCCATAAATTAAGTTATGCGTAATAAAATGAAATGACACAAGGAAAAAAGTATTGAACACGCTTAAAGAAATGTATTTCATGTGACTGCCTGGGCCATTCTTGCAGCTCTATTTTATATTCTTTTATGTTTTTGGGATCATTGTCTTGCTGAAACGTCCAACCTCGTTTCACCTTTATCATCCTGGCAGCAGAGTTTTATAAAGAATGTCTCAGTACATTTTTCCATTCATACATTCTTCAATTATATGAAGTGTGCCAGTGCCGTATGCTGAAAAACAGATGCACACCATGATGCTCTCACCTCCAAACCTTACTGTTGGTATGGTGTTTTTGGGGTGATAGGCAGTGCCTTTTGACCTCTGAACATGGTGTGTATTAAGGCATCCAAAGAGTTCAATTTTGGTCTCATCTGACCAGACTATATTCTCCCAGTATTTCAGTCTTGCCTAATTGTTGTTCAGCAAACTTTAAACATCTGGTGAGAATTTCATGTCTATAGCAGTATAGAAGCATATTTACTAAGAAGTATATTAACTAAGAAAATTGGTGACGTGTTCAATACTTATTTTACCCGCTGTATAAGCATATAAATATAATAGCTTTAAATATGACGGGACTGGAGTGTTTGGTGTTCTAAAATAACAAAGAAAAAGGAACACAGTGAAAGAACAAAGAAGCTAGAGATCTGAAGTTGCATTGTGATAACCAAATATTTAGCTTTTAAGTGTCATTAAAATAAAAGTGTCCAGGTTGAATACTTTATTAGAAACAAACTGAAAGAAAAAAAAATGCTGTTACAAAGAAATATTTATATAAAACTGTCATTTGTCACTTTACAGTTCTGAAATTCTCATCCTCTCAGGGGTCTCCACTCATGTCCCCCCCAACCTTCAGGAAGGGCAGCACCGCTGCCATCTGCAGTCAGCTTTGAAAGAGCAGGTTAATCACACTGGACACCTCTGGAGAGCAGAAGGTCGCCTGACCACACACCCACAGACCCGTCACAGTCAAGCTGGGCCTGGCATGAAGGGTACTTTGGGGGGGGTGTGTGTGTGTATGGATACATGTGGTGCTGCTGCAGGGCAGGTGTCAAAGCACAGCAATGCCACCTGACACACACCCGCCAGGCCAATCAGCCGCCCGCAAGCTGGGCACACGTGATGCCCAGCATGGAGCCCCACCCATTGAGACAGTGTGGGCAATCACCTCCTGCTTGCCAATCAAACTATAGCCCACTGAAAGGTTTTACCAAAAAAAATAAATAAATAAACATTACCAAATTTCAGGTAAATAAATGATTAAAAAAGTTTAGATAAACACCTTCAGAGTTTATTAAGAGGGGATTTCAGAAACATGGGTACAAACTAGATACCTTTTAATAATAGCATTTATATAACACTGTTGGGAAAAAATAGTACCTTTATGTAACCATTTCTTACAAAGAAATATCTTTAGATAACACTCTCAAACACCGAAAATAGCTAATTTATTTGGGATCAAACATTTATAGGAAACGAATACAACCATCTTGCTGCATGATAAACAAGAACTTCTCCTTGTGCTTAAAAATGATTACAATTTTAAGTTCAAATTAAAATTTCATTTAGAAGAATTGGCAAAAACTCGGGTATAAGTGGCTGTGTGGCATGCTCTTACTGGTAGGAGACAGGACGGCCAGTTTGCAGCCATGGCGATATCCTGGATCCACCCCCATAACAACACGCCCACGCACCGGACACATGAGCAGACGCTGCCGCAGGTTACGGACAAACATAGCAACAGACTCCTTCTCTGCATTGGTAGTCAACTTAGACCTGAAAGACAACAAGAGATGTTCTTGTGTTTACGCTTGGTCTTTTTCAGTTCTACTTTGAAATTCAACATATAACACTAAAGTTAAAAAGTTGAACCTATAGCCTCTGCAGAGCAGGGGCCCTATGAGCCGCTTGTAGGAATCTTCTGCAGCAGAATTTAATATCTTCATCAGCTCTGGCCGTGTAAACCCCTGAGGTCTCCACCTACAAAACACACAGGACATACACACATACATGTGAAGCACAAACATATCTTATAGTAAATATTACAATTATGGTTTTTAATTTAAGAGTCCATTTGGATTCAGAAAATGATTTATGTGCTAAATTGTACTTATTTGAGTACTCTTATAGAAAATATTACATATTTAAATACTTTTTTTGGAAAATTGGATACATTGCAGGAAAAAAAAGTCTGATTCTTAACAAATCTAAAGGAAAACAAATTAGATTTTCTGTTTATAATAATTTTTCAATTGACACTGTTAAATATGCTTCCATCTAAAATCATCCCAAAAATGTTAGGGGCTTCCACATATGTATTTTCATCAAATAAATTCTTAGTTGTACAAAAGAATAGACAAGAACCATGAGCAAAGAATAGAGAATCAGACAATTCATAAAACAATTCATAAAAACTTGTCTCCACAACATATATCTGTAATAACTATACATGATGGCCTTTCAAAGTTCTATTTAGTATATAAAAATTTATGTTAAAAGAATAATAAACTAAATAATGTAATGGAACATACACTGTAAGTGCAATTTAATGGATGCAAAAGCTTATGCAGCACAGATTCGCACCGTTTCCAACAATTTTTGGAAACAACTTGTGACCAATCCCTCTCAGCACCTTTTTATGCAAACACTTCTCTCTCATTTGCTGGAGCTCATTTTGAACTTGTTGGTCCAGCTCATCCCTGCAGCTCAACAGGACAAAGATCTGGAGACTGGAGAGGCCAAGGCAGTTTTTTTTCTTTGGACTGGATATAATTTTGACACAATTTTGAAGCTCGCTTGGTATCATTATCTTGTTAAAGAATGAAATTTTGTCCAATGATATATAAACCAGATTGAACCCGTGTGATGTTGAAGAATTTCTTTTTTCATAATCCAATACAAAGTGAATATCAATGCATTAAAGACAGGCCTGATATGTCTTCTTCAAAACCAGAAGGTTGAGCTCTTGTGGATAAATCATGTGTTACTAGAGACTATAAAATACTGAAAACCAGTTACATTTGTTTTTAGTATTTCTTATGTTTTCTTCCAATAAAACTTTGAAAATGCAGTATATAGGGTTTTTTTTTAGGTTGGCCTGTTGTGTATGTATTAGTATTTTATAACTATACAGAGTTTCACAGCAAATTCTGTGGAGAAAAAAATCTTGTTCTACACGACCAGAAAATCTAAAGCGCAATGGCAGCAGAAACGAGAGTATGTACCCAAAGCCTAGCATAATAATCAGTTACACCTTGCAGTGATAAAAACAGCTGGCAACATAATGCTACACAAGACTCAACAGTCAAACACAGAAAAAAGTAAGGTGTGTGCATGCGTGTGTACTTGGGTGGGAAGCTGACCTGACGCTGACACACCACCTACAGAAGTCAGTCTTCACCCAGTCGGGGATGTTAACTTTCACTGACAGAATCTTCAGATTCTCCCCTCGGTTAATGGCCAGTGTCTGAAACGAGAGAGTAACCTGTAGAGACAGCAGACACACGGCCTGGCACGGTAGAGCACTACCAGTACAACCCCCTCCTGGTCCTACTAAAACAAGCCCATGTGGGTGCGCGCGCACACACACAAACACACACACACGTGCACGCAAGTACACAAGCATCTTGTAAAAAATAAAGAAAAAAAAAACCTGCCTCTCTCATTTTCCCCAGCTGGTCCTCTAAAGGAAAGTGACATGCTGTTAAGCAAATAGTTTTAAGTGTCTGACCTTTTCTGAGGAAAATCTTTTGGAAGGAAAAAAGAGGGAAAAGATGACCCATCAATCTGGACTTGAAGCAGAAGAGCAAAGCTGACAAATGCCACGCTGCTACTACCATCCCCCAGTGTGTACCCACACACACACACACACACACACACACACACACACACACGCACACACACACA
>JBBPCY010000150.1:10843563-10860484 GCA_037974405.1 Brachyalestes nurse | reverse complement strand
GTGAACTAGTTCATTTTTATTTGAATGAACTGTATTTTGAACTAGTTCTTTTTCAGTGTGAACTGGCACAACACTGTTTATATATATATATATAAACAGTACATAAATGAAAATATATTAAAACCTTTTTGTTATGATGATGAACATATGGCAGAGATGAATATACTAACTAAATTAGTGTTTCCCCTACCCGGGTCCTGGAGTCCCCCCTGCTCTGCACATTTTTCATGTTTTTCTTGCTCGAACAATCCCACTTCAGCTTAGGAAAGGGTTATTAATTAGTTGATTAGCTGGATTAGGTAATCAGGAGAGGGCCTCTAGAACCCAGCTTGGGAAACCACTGCCTTCAGAATGTAGCAGAACTTCTGCACTGTTCTCTGTTCACATGCTGATTAGCAAGCCAATGTTTCATTAATCAATCAATCAATCTTTATTTATACAGCACATTCTAACAACCGAAGTTAACCAAAGTGCCTCACAACATTAAGAAACAAACTAAACAGAACTAAACATTAAGAACTAAACATAGACTTTAAAAATAGCAATTAAAGACATAAAACTTTAAAAACTATAAAACCTGGTTATAAAAAGAAAGAAAATAAATAAATAAAAGAAATAGAAGAAATAAAATTCACCTAATGCCTTTAAGTGCCAAAATCCATCCGAAATAGGTAGGTCTTAAGTTTTGATTTAAACACAGGCGGATCGGTGAGGCCAGCAACTGCAAAAGAGCGATCCCCCATTTTTTGACCTCGTCCTTGGGACCGCTAACAGATGCTGCCCAGCAGAACGCAGGGCTCTGTTTGGCTGATGAAACTTTCATCATTTTCACTTAGATAAGATGGAGCAAGGCCGTTTATAGCTCTAAAAACAAACAATAAAAGTTTACAATGAATTCTGTATTCGACTGGGAGCCAGTGTAAAGAATACAGGACAGGTGTGATATGGTCGTGCTTCCGGGTGTTTGTCAGCAGACGAGCAGCAGCATTCTGGACAAGTTGTAACCGATTTACTAATGTTTGATTAATACCAAAATAGACAGCATTACAATAGTCAAGCCTAGAGCTGATAAAAGCATGAATGGCTTTCTCCAGATCATCATGGCTCAAGAAGGGCTTGACTTTAACAGAATCAATCTGTTTATCAAATTTTAAACCGTTGTCAAACATCACACCAAGATTTCTGACCACATGGGTAAGGCAAGGGGCCAGCGGATCAAGATCTGGGACAATTAATTGGTTATTAGATAATTTGGAGATCATTTTGAGACAGCCAGAGTTTAATATCCTTTAAGCACATGTGGATGGTTTCTAGTGCACTTGATGAATTTGGCAGAATTGGCAGATAGTTGCTGAATGCTGAATAGAAACCCTCAAACAAAACAGGGCGATAGTGAACATGCTGAAAGCACTGCTGAAGTTCAAAACGAACACAGTTCCTCTCTGTCCTCTGAGGTTCAACATATACATGTCTTGATATAGAGATGAACTGTGCAGCATCTAAAGCAAAAAAACTCATTATTTCATTTTTTATGTGAGTTTAATTATGTGAGTGTTCTACTGCCATTCTACAGATCTGTACTCCAGAGTGACTTTTGGTCTTATGTGTGTGTTTGAGACCAAAACAAACTCTAATGATTAATCAAGACAGCAGATTTTGGGAACTGCACAGCTACCACTTACTTACCAGGAAAGTCAAACTGGTCAAAGAGGTCAGGCAGATTTAAAACAACTAGGTCTAAGCAGGGTTCTGTCATGCTGCAGTTGCTTGGTTTCACTTTTGTGATCAAAGGTATTCTGTTACTTTTTTAGCCACTGTATGGTTTTGTGTGGGTGGAGGGGTTAGAGGCGTTTTGTTTAGCGGTATTGATTTATTTTTAGTATTGTATTTGTGTGTCTTTGTTTTGCATGTTTTAAATGTCTGGGTAATAAAGTTGAACTTGACTCGGCACATCCAGCATCAAAAACTGAAGAGTGTTTCAGTTCTTTTTGATGCACCCTTGGTCTAAACAAAAATGTTCGATTTAATGGGCGGTTTAAAGTTCTGCAGGTTTGTTTAACTATAGTTTAACTATAGTCATTTGAAGTGAGTTTTGCATTTTAAATAAACATTTAACTGTGCACTCTTAATGTGACTAACTCTTAATAAGTAGCACTCAAAATTACAATAAAATTCAGTGTTACTTATTAATTAGATTAATTTTGCATACTTTTTGCAGCCCCAATTTTTGCATTACATGGATATCATAATGTTTTAAAAAGACCCCAGTAAATTCATTTACTCACAAATGTACACACAATTATATCACTATTTGAAAATACTCAGAAAAGCACATCTTTTGATCGGAGTGCATTGAGGAACACTAAATAACTGAATAGAAAGAATAGAAGAAGACAGTGAGTGAAGATCAATATGCTTTAATAAGATATCAGTGCAGAGATACAACTTCTTACTGGGTAAAATTTCCCATACAGTAATGTCAACAATAATAATATATCATAATAATGTCAATATTAATTTAGCATATCAAAATACAGGATTGCTTGGATTGACTAACCAATCCAAAAATGGTAAATGGATAAAGGCAGACTGTCCAAGGAAAGTTCTTATTTCATTTAGGTGTACGCTGATATTGTCTTTAAAGTTGAGGAACCGATCATGAGGAAAATTATTTGGAAGTTATTTTTGCCCTTCTTGCATCACAGTGTCTAGAGCTACTGGATGTCTGGTGAATAGCCTCCCAAGTTGAATGACTGGACTTACCGCTGCTCTCCTCACATACAAATACTCTCAAATAAGCTTGGGGCTCGACAAATGTGTATTGTTTTGTTTTAATCACAATGCAATGATGTATTATAAAATCATGTGGTACATTGTTTTACTTTGGTATTACTCTGACATCTTATTCATGTATTAATGGGAAAACCAAAAATAATGACTTGATAACACACCCTCATGTACTAAGACCACAATGTATAGGTTAACTGAGCGTTTTCAGATTCAGATTTTGTGAAAATAGGGTCACTATGGACACTGGGCAGTGCAAAACTGAAATGGTACACTGGAATCAAATCATATAATGTCTAATATCTGCTGAGACTGCTGTATGTTTTTTGGTCATAATTGTATTCATTTGATGTCAGCCTTCAGTATGGCCTACGTTTCTTTTGTCTAGATTTATAATGATTCAATAAGTAAGTACATATAGTCATGTCACATTTATCTTGTCATTTTCTGGAAATGCTCTGGATTTCACTCACTTGGCTCAGAAAGTACACAGAGCATCCCTTCCTAATCTCATTCTATGAAGCATTCCATAAATACAGTAAATTTGTCATTTCTCAACAGAAGGAAAGACATGAAGAGAGAAGTTGAGAGACTGGTAAGATCTGCTTCAGTGGGTAGGCTGAGCAGCTGACACCTCTCTGTCATTCACTACATGGGAATGATATCTCTCTCCATCTAGTTCCCAATGGCCAAATACTGCATATCTGGTACACTGTGCAGCTGCACTGTATTAAAAATGATGGAGGAATTGTTAAAGGTATACTTCAGCATTTACCAACCTTATTTCTACCTGCCACATATGTATTGTACTAACGCTTACTACAGACAATAAGAAAAGCAGTTAACTCAATTCATTTCAACATCTGTCCAATGGTTTCTAAGTCTTCTGTTCTTTCACTTAGTACAAGAAAATGTGTCAAAGTGATTGTCTCTGGTAGTCAAATACATGCTACAGACAGAAGACTATTTTGTATCAGAGTATTCCTTTAACAGGACTTTTTGGACTCAAAATTCCAGTGGAAAAACCTCACCTTCATGCTGTATCTTAATTTATTTGTGGACAAATGAGTCTTTTGCTAGTTAATAGCGTATGATAATCACACATCTGCACTGATAAAACTGCAGAAGATGCATTATGATTATAATACTAATAAAATATAGCACAATAACTGCCAAAGGTAAGCCAATGGCATCACTTTACAGTAAGACTACCCTTCTAAAGGCTTGAAATGGTTTAAAATGACTTTATTAATGTTATTAATTAAACTAAAAAAGCATTAACAAGTAGCTATGACATAAATATGAAGAGCAAAAGTGACCTGTTGCTTTCCAAATAATGAGTCCACATTCTATAATACTAAAGCTTGCTGGTTACTAATCTTGATCATCATCACCAGATATAACTATGAGATATAACAGGTGACCGTTGCACTTTTTAAATTTGTGTTATAATATGCATTAATAAACACCATTCAAAAACCCTTTATAAGGGTAGTCCAACTCTGACGTGGAAGCCACAATTCGTTTTATTCATGTGGAAATTACCCATTTGAATCAAGTAAATTCAGTGCGTCACTGTTTCCAGTGCGCATTCGATGTCCTTTTCAACAAATTACAACCCATAAATAATGGCAGAATTACCTGAGGAAAAAAAAGGAACCACTTTACTCACCCCCATGTGCCCACACTGTCTGACACACATTTCAAAAACTTATTCCATCAGACAGCACATCTCCAGCGTAATATCAAGCTGGAACTGGATTATGCCCAAAACGCCAAACATAACTATGTCTGCATGCACTTGTCTAATCACCAGGGGGTTAGCATTATACGACTGAACATTTAACAACAAAGTATATTTGTGGGTGTGTGTGTGTGTGCATGTATGTGTGTGCTTGTATGTGTGTGTGCTTGTGTCTGTGATGCATGTGCGTGTGTGTGTGTGGACAGCGGATTAGTCAACAACTACACTGTTAAATAACTGTGCATAAGAAGGGCATGCCTCGGTCAAAAATGTCTATAATTGACAGTTTAGACCATTTAGACATGAAGTCATCATCAATCTACAGTGATTCAACTTCACAGACAATTTCAGCGAGTGTGAGAGAGATGTTATTAAAAATGCATATATTAAAGGCAGTTTCTTAGAACTGGTCATTTGTGTGTATCTTTTAATAAATGATAAAAGTGATTATTTTGAATATATATTTTTTTCCTTAGAATATCTAATTTGCTACATCTCAAGAGCAGAACCTTTTTTTTACTCTAAATATCTCCTTGCTAGGATTTTTTTTTTGTTTGTTTGTTTCTCTTATTAGAGCAAGAATAAAACTGCACTGGCCTGCCAACAAATATAATATGCTTTTTGCATATCACAGGGAAATAAAAATGCCACTACAAAGAAATGAACAGATACCAGCACTACAGACCGCTTAAAATCAGCACTCCGATCCACATCTACTGAGTAGATAAGACAAAGTACCCAGGTATTTGAGCGCTACAACTCTAACATAATAGAGAAATTTATAGTAGAAACGTTAGAGCCTCTTCCTTTAAATATTGTGTTTACAGCTAAAATGACAAAAAAAAAACCAAAAAACAAAAACAAAAAAAATAAAAAGTGGATAGAGTGGTCACCACACAAAGGGTAAGAGCTAGAGAAAGAGAGAGAGAGAAAGAGAGAGCGAGAGAGAGAGAGAGAGGGAGAAAGACATATAGGGTAGACATGTGCAACACTAGCACAAACTGAACAGAGAAGGCACTAAAACATGCATAAATACGACCGGTAAAAGGCTTAAGGTGTCAGAGGTAGGAAAGTTAGAGGGGAAAAACAAAAGCGTTTGAGAACAAATAACATTCTTACAGTAGATCATCTTTCTTCAAGACAGTAGACCGCTGCTTTTTGATGCCTGACAGACGCAGATGGAAAGAGAGACGTGCTGAAATTGAGCTAACGAGGCAGGAGGAAACAGATAACACAAGGACAACAACTGTGCATCAGAGCATCAACTAATACAAAACAAAAAAATCAACTCATTAACAAAGAGCTGTTTTGTAACTAAAATAATATATTATACTGGATATATAGCACTGTATATAATTTATAAAGATGAAGACAATAAAAATAGAATCAAAGCTACGTTCTTGTTGTATACAGTAGGGTATGTTTTAGTCAGGGGCAGTGGATATGATGATCAGGCCTGTGGCTGATGATGCTGTAGGTGAGTGAGAGGGCTGGGTTAATGGGACTGGGGGCGTCGAGGCTGGTCTAGGTGGCCTGATCCAAAGCCCGCAGTAGGTCACTGCCCTGCAGCAGGTGTAGATTGCCTTGCAGAGGGACGTTGACCTCACAGTCGTAACGTGTCAGCTCGGGCAGACAGTACGTCTCAAAGGAGGGCCCGAGGAGACGGCTCGCTACACCTGCGGACGCAAGCACAAAACCAAATCATTGTTTACCATACGCGCTTCTAAGCCCTCCACTTATCTGTTAGTGATGTGATTCTCCATGTAAACAGCAATTATACACAGTTGGGTCCTCCGATATGGCCAGATTCTGACATTTTTGGATCGATTATTTCTAAAACAGCAGGCACTCTCTGCTACCAAATCATAAACATGCGATCAGGTTCAACAGGACGCGCTTACCTTCCATTTTTGTGCTGGGTAGCATGTTGTATTGTCGGTAGTTGCAGCGTTGTTGTGGGTAGAGCTTTTCTGCCAGTCCTGTCTGATTCCCTGGATACTGGGTTTTCCTGTGCTGGTGGTCCATGGCACCTGGTTGGACCATGCCTTTATCTGTATAACAAAGACATAAATGTTTTGTAAACTACGTTCATTTAGGAATCAAATCAAAACAGCAATTTATATGTAACTGTACAATTCCACAAGCAACACTAAAAAGGCAATAAATAACACAATAAAAAGCGATGGATTACAAAAATGCCATGACAAAGTGGTTTTGTTTGGTCAAAATTTGATGGTCAAATTGGCAAAATATTTCAATCCGAACCGTTAGCTAAGAGAGTAAAAACGGAGCTGTAGATCCACCAATGGCACCTTAGATTTTTTCAAATTTCTGCTATATTAATGAAATAACATATAAACCCAGACAATCACAGTGGTTTAGCAGTGGTTTACAATGTTGCACTGTAGGAAAACGTCCCGCCTTGAATTTCTTTACTGTGGTGTTAATGGCAACCAGGTGTCAATGTCTACAGTGCAAAAATAGCCATTTCGTTTACTATCCAACATATGTCTTCTGAGTTTTTAAATGTAATAATGATTTTCTTTGGCTAAACGTTTATCTTAACGTTTCTGGCTTCAGGCCACATAGTTGGAATCATGTCATCTGATAGATTATGTCTACCTGTTAGAAGCATTATTCTAGGGGTTCCCAATCCCAGTCTGAGTGACCACACACTATGTACACATTTCGAGTACAACGGAATCTAGCACATCTGAATAATCTCATTAAGTGCTTAATAAGATCACTGTGGGCTGAGTCAGATGTGCAAAGAAGAAAAACACAAAAAACTGAAGAAAATGGATCACCAGGACTAAGAATGGGAACCACTTCATCAAAATCATCAAACATTCGATTCCCATCTACACTGCTATGAGCAATTCTGGGCCAGTTTCTCTAGAATAGAGTAGTGAAACACACTCTGAATGACTTTGTTTACATCTTAACCATTCATTAAGTACAGAGTAAAAAAGAAACAGTGGAAATACTCTTAAGATGAGAGGACAAAAGAGTGGTATTATGCGATCTGACTTGGCTGTTTTAGACTACTTATGCTGCTTATGCCTTATTATTCATGGCTGTGCTGTAGGCCTGGTGTCTTTGTAAGAATTTCCCACACACAGAGTTACATGAAGAGCTTTTCACCTGATAAGGCACTGGTACTGTGAGATTTCCTGTCCAAGACGGCACAGCTCTCATTCCTCATCCTCTTCCACATCATCTCTGGTGGCTTAGTAGCAGACGCTTCCCCCTGCAGAGTACAGAAATAATTGATGTTGTTTTATAGTGGCAGTTAGAATGGCACATCCCAATACAGTCTTCAGGGAACACCAGGTGCTCTACTTTTTTTCCTCGAAACAAGATCCCAGACCAAATTCATCATTTGGGGAGGTAAAATGTTATAATAAAGCGGTAAAAGTAAATGTACTTTTGGTTATTTATTATATATCTCATTAGATTATGTGCAAGTTTTCACAGCGAGACTGATCATTCTTGAGATTCATGCTGAGGGAAAGTTTTCTACCATGAAAGTAACTTTTATTTTTTTAATACTTCATTTTGTGTAAGGTCACAGATATCACACCCATGTTATTTGAATCATCCTCTTGGTAACTGTAATCTAGGGTTATTTCAAAGCTCAATGGGAGCGTGAGCCAGGCTAAAGTACAGCCTCTACACTTAAACACTGCTGCCTAAAGTAAACACAGAGAGAACACTTTAATCCACCAATTTAACAGCCTGAACAACAAAATCAAGAATTTTTTGCTTCTCATTTGCTAAAGCCTGGCACAGTCTCTTTTCACTACTCATATCTCAATAACAAATTTTATACTCGTATTTAAAAAAAATGTTTTTGAATTGAGTTAAAAAGCTAGTCTAGGGACACAATGTAGGAATCATTTTGCCAGACAAATTATGACAAGACCTTGTTATTGCACCCACCCTGCCAGTGGGGTAAGTTCTGTATTTATATTAATTGTTCTCAAACAAAAAAGCTAACACATCGTTGCTGTCCAAAAAAAACAGACACGTCGAAAGCGGTTACTTACAGTGGAGAGAAAAACATTTCTACGGCAAGTTTATGTAAAGCCTTTTTTACTCCAAGTAAATTTGGAACAATTCCATTGGTCTGTTCATCACATAAGTTTCACACAATATAAAAGGAATATAAATGTTTCATAAAGTTAGAATGTTCAGCTATTAAACAAAACAGTTCTGTCTCGGATTGGTTTATTTCCTACATAGTAAGAATGGCTGGGTAAACATCCTTCCACAATTTTTGCCAAGGGTTGTAGAAAATGGCACGTATTAGGCTTACAGTATCGAGGCCCCTTACAGCACTCACCATGGTCATTTGTGAGAACGAGCGCTTCATGCTGTTTGCTATAGCGAGTCGCGCTGGACTCATGTCTCTATAGGCGTCGCTAGGCCCGAATTTGTCCAAGGACCTGCCAAACAACACATTCATTATTTTAATAGACTGCAAAGATAGCATCACTGCAAATGTAAATTTAAACACACTGCCAAGGGAAATACAGATCATTCTAAAGAGCTCTGGTTTACCTTTGCCTGTTTAGGGGCATCTGACTCAGTGGCACAGCTTGGCAGGAACGGTTTGCAACCAAAGAGTCTATCATGCCAGCCTTGGCATTCGTATAATTTAATGGAGGGTCAGGTGGCCATTGCAAATTTTGACGTCCACCCATGGAAGAAAGAGGTGTACAGGCTGGGTCATGATAAGGGGGAATTTGTATGGGGCCTCCGTATGCCATGGCTGGCCAGGGGTCCACACTGGTCCTTTGCTTCTCCCCTGACAGATTAGGTTGGAAGTGGCCTGGTGGAGGGGGGTTTAGGGGCTGGAAGAGACTGGCGATGTTGCTGAAACTCTGCTGAACAGCCCCTAAACCAGCAGCCTCAGATGAAGTATCCTCTGGGCAGATGGGATTCAGCTGAAAGTCTTCACCATCCATTGGGATGTAAGGGGCCAGCGTCTCCAAATCCAGATCACTTAGGTCCGTCTGAAAGACACAGGACAGGTCACTCATTGAATGGAAAGAGAAGAAGGGCAGCTGTGTAAAAGGCACAGATTCTAAACTTACAATCGATACCATATATGTATATTTGAAGGTGAAATATTTTTAGTTTTAACTTTAAATTCCAGTCAACCCTTCAGTGCATAGATATATATTTTCAACCATTCCTTCAAAACAACCCCAGGTCTCTACCAGCATTTATATCTAGTACAAATTATACAGCATTTAGTCTTGACGGCACAGTCTGATTGAGAATCATTCTACCATGCTGTCAGATTTTTTTCATGGTTTTCTCAACAGATAATACAGTTTTCCAATACAGTGTAAAACAATGACAGGTGAAGTGAATAACACCGATTGTCCCGTTACAATGGTACCTGTCAAAGGGTGAGATCTATTAGGCAGTAAGTGAACAGTCAATACTTAAAAGATCTGAGCAATTGTTATGGTTAATCAGTGAATGCTGCAAAATGAAGAGGCGATGAGGTCAGAGGTTGTTAGAAAAGGACATTCATAAAGGGAGGGTTATGATGGGTGTGAAAAAATATGACAATCAAGTCTTTATGTTAAATCTCAAATCACTTTGAAGTCTAACAAGGTGGCTTATATTTATGTACCTCTTGGCTGCAGGACTTCTTTGTCTCTTGTGTGTCCAGAGCAAACAGTTTCTCAGTGAGCTCCACTTTCAGGTCATTATCCACTGAGCTGTAGTAATCTCCTGGACTACTTGGCTGTAAAACATGATAAAACCACTAAGAATCTCACAATGAAAAGGGTTTAAATCAAGCTTAATACTCCAAACACCCTAGATAATAGAGGAGCTCATTTAAAGACTTGTGGAAGGTTGTTTACCGTGGAGCAGCTGCTCAGGCTAGGAGTGGCACTGCTGGGTGGCGGTGCCTGAGGCACAGAGAAGGTGGCGGCCATGTTAGGCCTGTCTCTTGCAAAGCTTGTTTTGTGGCCTTCATCAACTGAGTGAGCAGACACTTTACTGCACACTGGGAACTCTTCATATGCAGGACGACCTGCAATGCAAAAAGAATCCATCCTACTATTGTGTGGAACTTGCAAAAAAGAGGATTATTATGGCAAAACACTTGTTTTCACTAGTGTTTGTGAAAAACATTTTCAGTAATATGAAAGAAATACAGTCGGAGATACATCTTTAAAATGATTTGGATATTATACTAGTACTCTATTAGTTATTAGTAGTCTAGAAGCATTTTAAGAAGTTAGTCTATTAATAACTTCTCAAAAAGCTTGACTTATAAAATAAAAGCAGAAGTTCTTGTGTTTAAAAGAATATTAAAATACACAGTCTATAATTAATGAATTAACAATGAACTAGTATTTTCCAAACTTTCAAACAGTAGTGTATAGTAGACTGTACTATAAGGTCAAGCTGGACAAAAAGGTGGCTCTTACGAAAGTCGAGGGCAATGATGGCGTCGCCGGGTGTGGGTGCCAGGTGGGTTAGATCCTCAGGTTCCTCTTTGAGTTTGGTGAAGAGAGCTCCTCCAGTGTCGCTGGCCATGGCAGATCCAGCCTGGAAGAAACTGCTTATGTGGTGGGTCTTGAAACAAGAGCCGGTCTGGTCTACAGAGAAGATCATGGACCTCTCCTCAATGTCACTATGAAGACGGAGATGAGAAGGATGAAAACGTGCTCATACCTGTACTTCAGTTCCTCATTCTCATAACTGGATACTGGTTAATAAGATCCTAAATAATAAGTATAGGCTTAAAGCTTTTACAAAAAGTTTAAAGGCAAAGTTGGTGAAAAATCGAATTAATACAATTTTCCAGTTACCCAAAATAATGTTTATTAACAAAGACATTTTTTATGTCCAAATTCTGTTTCCTTAGGCCAAATAGCGCAAATAGCTTTTTCGTAACCATTCCATAGCAACTTCTGACAACACCAGGGCTGGTATTCATAAAGATTTGGGCGATATGAGTCACAGTGTTGCAGTTTTAAACTAAAGATGCAAAATTTGGACACAAACGTGTTTTCACTGGTCAAGTGGAAGATCGTTCTAATTCAATTCAAAGTATTTTTGAATTTTTTTTTTTAGTTCAAAAGTTAACATTTCATTCAGGGATATGAATACTGAAGAATACTGATTTAATGGGTGAAAATATAAAGGGATGTGGATGCTTTTACAGATGTGTGCCCTGACACCCACCTCAGGACATAATTGACACACACAATGCACTGTGGCTGTGAGTTGCGGCTGTTGTAGATGACTGTGCCCTGAGTCTCCACCCACACGTAACCCCCATGCTTGGCCAGCATCCGGTACTGACCGCTCACAGCCTGCCCTTTCGTGCATACTGCAGAACGGGAGAAAGGGAGAGAGAGGAGAGACAAATGAGTTCAGTAAACACATTCTCAAGTACTAATAGCAGATAAAAATCAAGTGCTCAGATATTCTCTTATAACTCTTATAAATCTTAGTAAGTGTACAATAAGTATCTTGGTTTAAATAGCAGGATAAAAAGCTGAAGGTATACATTTTGCAATCTAAACTAAGTAATCTCCTTTAGCGATGCAGAAGTGGAGTGTAGCTGGCTCACTCTCAGGCAGGCCAACGAACAGACAGAGAGACAGACACACACACACACACACAGACAGGAAAGTGGGGCTGAGAACGAGACAGCCGCGGAGCCACAGATCAGTGCGGAGCGGGTGATAGAGGTTTTGACAAGCTGTCTCAGTGGCTCTTCTGGCCTGAACCTGGTCCAAGTCTGGCGTGGGAAAGCAGTGGGCTTGGGGTCGCAGGGTTCAGTCCGGGCAGGATTAACCCAGACCGGCGCATGTTCTCTGCAGCCCAGTCACGTTGGCCCAGCCACAGGGCCGTCTGTGTCCACGCAGCCGGAAAGCTAGCCGCATAGAGGGTCCTTTCTCTGAGGAGCCTGCGGCCTTGGGTAGCCACTGCGACACAACGTATGATGTGCTACCGAGTGTCTCTGTGAGTGTGAGTGTGTTTGTGTGTTTGTCTGTGTGCTGACCGATAAGCGAGATAAGCTTCAAGCTAGCAGCATTGATGCATGGGTACAGTTCATGGTTCAATGTTGAAGGGACCACTAAATGAGTTGTTTATTCATAAGGTTTTATACCGTGTACAAGACACACTCACACATGCACAGGCGAGTCCTCTCTCCTTCCCTTTCAACAAATCTAATCCAGATCAACACTTGCTTTGCTGGTCTCTCTTCCTCTCCTCAACACACAATGAAAGGGGCCTAATTGCACGTTAACGTCACGGCAGATAAAAGCCACTCCACCTCTAGCATCTGATTAGGGGGCAATCTGGGACACCTGGCCGAGGAGAGGGAGCGCCAGCCATGGTCAACTCGATGCTCTTATCTCGCCTGTCACAAGTCACCCATAATGGGATTCAAGACATCCTAATGCCTGCTGCAGTCGGCCCTAATAGAGCCAATCCAATAAGGCTCTTTTGAATCACGCTCATAACTCATACGCGCATGCAAAATGCAATTTGTCTGCCCCTGGGCCTGCTAGCCTCAGCGCCTGTGCCTGCCCACACTCTGTGGAACAGTCAGGGTCTGTAAACCTCACCAGATATTGAGTTTCACCTCCACATGTTTGGATAAAGTGAGATAAACAAATTAAAGAGAGACGGTGTTGATGGGAAGACACCGAGGAGCCATAATTCCTTTCTCCCATTCTGTTTCAAATCCATGTATTTTCAGCTAAGACAAATTAACGCCAGAAATACATAAATGATGTACTAAAGTAAGAGTGCAAACACTCGTCTATAACGCAAAACAAAACAAAAATTTCAAAAACTCAATACAAATAAAGTGCAATTGTATTAATATGTTTAAGGTGTATAAACTGACAATGTATGATATGGATACATTATCATTCATATTGCTGAATGTGGATGCAGCAAACTTATTTGACCCACTTTTGGTGCAGTACCAGTCTCTACTCTTTCCTCTGTCCTAGGCTTTAAACTAAACAGGGAAACACTGCTGCGAGAATTTGCTTGATTTTGTTGGATTTGTTGGATTCCAGTTCTTTATCACAAACACCACTTCAACTCATCCCACAGGTATTCGATGGGGTTCCACCACGCCACAGAACAAACTTTCACTGGTCAACAGACCAACGGGGTCTGGATGGCTCATGCAGAACTGTCAAATTTAATAATTTCCAAAAACAATATAAAGACTATTTAATTACAAAACTAAAAGGTAGTGAGTAAAAGTCACGTGAAGAGCAAATATTTCCAAACATCACTTGAGTACAGTAAAATGCTATTGTACTTTGCCTCTAGGCCTTGCACAACTGCTTCTGCAAAGGGACAGAGAGTGAAAGAAGAATGAGTGGGAAAGATCAAGTGAGGGGTAAAGGGAAGAGGTTTGAAAAGGGAAGGAAAAGAAAAGAGAGTCGCCGGAATGTTTGTTTAAGGCAGACGGGTGCACAGTGCCATCCAAAACCCCGTCGCATTGTGACGTGGGCTTAATGCGGCTTTGTAGTGAGGGTTAATTAAGCAAGACACAATAGAGGGGGATTCCGGATCACTGTGAACGCTAAAGAGAAAAGAGGTCAGTGGCTGCAGTTTGGGTGCTGTGAAAGGGACAGGGATAGAATGAGTGTTTCAGTCTGCATCCATGGGTGACTGTGTGTGTGTGCGTTTTTCAGTATGTCCATACTGGTGAAAAACGTAAATAAGATCTTTTTACTGGGAAAGCATTCTTTAGTTTAAAAGTGCTCTATAATGCACCATATCAGCTTATATCATATCAGCTTTTAAACGATTGGGGTACACAGCAGGAAGTGTTGAAGGGAAATATGGGTTTTTTGTTTCACTACTCTAAAAACAATAAAGAGGGGTGGTCTGGTCCGAGCCCTGTGTTTTATTCCTGTGGACGGTGGCCACAGCGAAGCAGTAACTTTACCTTAACCATGAGGCATCTATTGTATGTGCTAAAATCATAACAGGAAAAATCTAAACTCACTTTGCACAAAAAGAAACAAAGCTGAACATAACTTTAATGCTCACTGGGTCATGTTTAGAGTTCAGCGTTTGATAAGTCATGCTTTTGCTTCCAGTGGTGGTTTAGAAGGTTTTCTCTCTGCGGTGAGCTTTATTCTATTCCGAAGTCAGCACCTCATAGCTATGGCTACACAGTAGCGTATATCAAAATGCAACCGTCAATATGTGATATTTTTATTTGTAGTTTTGGTTTATTTGTTAATTATTTGTTCATTTATGGGTGGGCCAGTGACAAAAGTGGGTGAGCCTAGACCCTCTGGCCCCTAACATACGGTAGCAGCCTCAAAACCTTACTGCCTTTGCATTCTCATGTACATAAATGTACTTGTATTGTAAAGACCTGATAAAAATTGTGAACTCTGCTGTGAACATTTTACACGATTGCATGCCTCAATTAATTTGATCAATTTCAAAATGTCTTTGTTTAAATGTACGTCTTTGTATAAATGTAAAAAACAATAACAGGGTCAGGATATTGTCTATACAATGTAATTTGTTTCTGTTTTTGAGTTTTACATTTGAATGAGCACATGCATTACTGAGTAAGGATATAATCAATAAGGATATAATCAACTATCAATACTAAAATTCATCCTGATGTATCAGAGTGCGTTGGAGCATGTCTTTTTACATGTGTATTGATTACAGAGACAATTGTTAACTGCGCAGAGCACACCTGAGAGCAGCACTGGAGTAAATGTGATGCTCCACCCAGGGATGAGTGTTTGGCCTTGTTCTGTTTGGTGGGGCTGAAACTGTAAACCTTGGGAACACGGCTGACAGCACCTGAACTGACCTGTTCTGCAGTGCTTCCCAGAAGTAGGCCGCTCACCCCTGCTTTCTAATCACATCACGCACTTTCTACGTTTACTACTGACTCCCTCTTCAATACTCTGGCACACACACACACATAAAGGCTTTTAGGCCAGCTCATGTGGGTACAGTGTGTTTTGTGAAACTGTCATGTGATTTTGTTTTTTGCCCAGAAATTCTACAGTGGGCCCTCGTGAGGGATTTAGAGAGAGAGAGAGAGCGAGAGAGAGAGAGAGGGAGCGAGAGAAAGAGACAAAGAAAGAGAGAGACAGAGAGAGAGGAGAGAGAGAGAAAGAGAGAGAGAGAGAGAGAGAGGCTCTTAGTCAGCATGGCTCTTTTGTACCAGGCTGGGGAGTGAAGGCACTGATGTGGAAAAAGGAGGGGCTTACAGTTCTGGTGGCTTTTGGTGACACTTTCTGAGTCGAGAGCGTGGTAGAACTCATACACAGAGCGACCCAGGAGATCTTCAGGGCTGTAGCCCATCAACTCAGTCACTCTGAAAGAGAGGAGACATAAACACACACACTTTTTTTTAAACCATGTCAAGACATAAAACATGAAAAATAATCTGATTATAATGTCTTAAAAACAGAACTGTGATGTGAAAGACAACTTTTAGTTTCTTAAAGAGCCTTAGAGTGGATGGTTCATTTTTAAAGAACCTCCACACAATATACATTTTCTATATGAATTCAATGGAGCACAATATGTCCAAAGACCTTTCAGGAACCTTTATTTTTTAAAGTGTTTATACGTCTTATGTAATTCATGTCTTAACACTAATCTTAACTAAAAAAGTCATATTTTTATCCTTTACACTTCACCTTTACACTTCACATAATCAACTTTTTTCTTGGCCCTGGTGTTGTAGGCAAGCCCTGTTAGCTCTGTTTTGTCCTAAAAACATATTTCTAAAAATGTATTAAACAACAGAAACACATGCAATATGTGTTCTCCAGTCATTCTCTTTGAACTCTAAATGCTCTGGATATTTCAAATCAATTTAATCATGATCCATTTCATATGGTCTGGTCGGCAGAGGATAACAACTTAATGACCTTGATTTTCAGAGGACTTTTGGCGAGTTTGTGTGTTTCTGAGAAAGATTAATGCCACTTTCCATCCCGAGGTCAGTGCACTAAGACTAATAACATTCTCCATCTGCAGTCTTACCTCATCCTCTTCATTTCAGCTGGATCACAGTAAAGAACTGACGTTTCTGACAGAACATTCAAAATGACTATGAGTCTAAAGGTCTCCATCAGTGAAATGTATTTACAGACGGATGTTAATTCCAATATAATAACCACTAAAATGTTCTTTTCAACTTTCAGAAAGCCTAACAAAGTGTGTTTCACAGCTTTCCAACCTCAGCCTGATTGTTAATTTTGCAACACAAGGTACTAAAAAGTCGATTCTGCTGTGAAACGGTGTGTAAACATAAGTGTGTGTGTGTGTGTGTGTGTGTGTGTGTGTGTGTGTGTGTGTGTGTGTGTGTGTGTGTGTGTGTGTGTG
>JBBPCY010000150.1:10825066-10837566 GCA_037974405.1 Brachyalestes nurse | reverse complement strand
TCATTATTTCAAAACATATTTTGCTGCAGGCAAATGTATAAAAGAAATTTCTGTTAAGATGCTACTACTGAACACCTTTCACATCATTAGATGCATCTGGAGTGATGAAGGGAGCCTCATATTTGACAACAGTTGTTTAGATCTTGAGGCAGATAACATAAGGAATAATTGCAATTACATAATTGCAGTGTTTTATTTATCATTTAATAACAATTACCCCTCCGAAACACTTGAAATACTAAAGCATTTTCTAATTCATACTAGCATCTAGCTTATGGTATTCCAGACTACACTGCTGAAAAAAATGATCCCAATACCATGAAAGGTTTACAGTGCTAGTATATGCACTCTATTGTGTTTATGTAATCATGTGTTTCATTTATTCACACAAAAAACTGTGATAAATACTCTATAATAAACATAAACAAAACACCTCAGTTAATACTAGATGAAAGTGAGTATATTTAGGAGGGAAAGGTGACTGTAGTTAGTGTTCAGGGCATGAATGTATTTGTCATAAATCTGAATCTGATGCATTCTGTTTGTCGCTGCACATGTTTATGCATGTACACGAGTGGTACCTGTCGTCACAGTAAGTGAACTTCATGTCCATGCTGTGTCGGCTGAGAAAGGTTTTGCAGTCGAGTGGCGTGTCGATGTTGGAGGGGTGAGGGATGGGTTCACACATCATCACCACGCAGGTGAGTGGCGGCTCTTTAAATCCGCACAGGACGCGCGGCGGGCAGCTGTTATACACCTTCAGGTGCCCCGTACAGTGCAGAACCTAAGAAGGACAAACACTGGCTTACTGACTCACTCCCAGTCTGACATAGCAGATAGTATCTTAGATATAGTTTCCACCAAGCACTACTCAAAATCCACAATTCCAGTTTTTACAGAAGAAGTGGAAGAAATGATCAGCCATTTGATAATTGATGCTGAACTAGCTTTAATAATATTATAGTTTTCTACAATAATAAATAAAGGAATTGGGGTAACTGCTTATTCCTTACTAGGGTCGCAGGTACCTGAAGCCTATCCTGGGGTCTCCGGGCTCACACAATTCACTCACACCGACGGCCAGTTTAAAATCCCCAATTCACCTGACGGGCATGTCTTTGGACTGTGGAGAACATGCAAACTTCGTGCACACACACAGGGCCAGGACCAGGATTTGAACCCCCAACCCTGGCGGTGTGAGGCAACAGTGCAACCCACTGCACCACCGTGGATCCTACGTTTAAGTCTTTTATTTAAAAAACTGAGGAAAATGGGGCCTTTAACAAAACATACTCTGTGAAGGTTGATATGCTGAGGCTTAAGCAAATATTATAGGTCAATTACACACATTCACAACACCTTTTTTCAGGGCATTCTGTTTTCGAAAACATAGAAGAAATTCAGGATGAGTTCAGGATGTCAGCAGAAACATTGTATACCTTCCAGCTGGCTGATTTGAGGTTGACGGTGCGGCCTCGGTTTGTCACTGTGCATTTCATTCTCATGAAGAAGTCCCTCTCTGTGCTCAGCTCTTTGCCTTTCTTTCCAGCCCCTGCGAGAAAAACACAACCCCACGCATTCCGTTACTTTACACACAGTTACTTGCAACACACTGAGCTACTGGGAACTGTCCAAGCTAAATAACTACTAAATGTTTTTTTGATGCTGTTTAGCTTTGGGCACAGTAATCTGCAGTTGCATTCGGTATATGTAAACCTTCCAAGAGCAACAGCCAAGTTCAAGTTGGGAATGAAATACAAATTTGGGCTCTGTGCTTTAGTCAGGAGAGTGCAAAAAATGTGTCTTTGACCTCTTCCACCCGAGAAAGAATATTAAAACATCAGTCATAGGGATGACATCACTACAAACAGTTTGAGCTTGCTACAGTCATTCTGTGTTCCTAAATGCGCCAGGAAAGAGACAGACCTCTTCTCAATGTGAAAGTTCAACCACTGGGCTTCAGGGGACTTTCAAGGAACAAATTTAATTCACATAATTTTCCTTAAATGTAGCCCATTAGTCAAAACTTGCTTGGAGTCTGAATGTAGTTCCTCTTTAGTTTTAGGGCTGGAGCCTAATGGTAACCTAGAAGTCAATAGTCACCCAAAACTTTTCCCTAAAAACACATTCCCAAACTACACTCAAACCACTCAAACTGCAACCAGCTCTTTATTTGGGTAATTCAGACTTGTCATTGTGGTTAAGGCACAGTGTGACTTAATGCAAGCTATGAAAATGAAGGAAACTTCACTGCGACAGGCAGCCATTTCAGACAACACCAGAATTGATATTAACAAAGCAGTCCTAAGGAGGTTGTCTGTTGTTCATTACGGACAGCACTCCAACCTGAAGTGGTTTGTGAAATCAGACGTTGTTGTACACTTACTATTTTAAATGTATTTTGACAAGTACTTTTGAAATTCAGAACTGGCCCAAGAAATATACAGTTTTTGTGAAATCTAATCATTTTCTGAGCCACTTATCTTCACCAAGGTCACAGGCAACCTAACCCAGCAGTCATGGAGTGAAAGGTAGAGAAGCACCCTGGACAGAGCACCAGTCTATTGCAGGGCAGACCCAGCCAAACACACACAGATATGTCTTTGGATAGTCAGCTAAAATTACATGGCCACATATGTTCATGTCACAAACTTAAATATATATTTAAATGCATTTAATATATTTTGTGTTTCAATTACCAAATATATGTGAACCATATATATTTGCATTTATACTGCAGTGTATTTGTATTATATTCCACATATATTTTAAATTTTGTATCGCAACAGCATTTAAAACAGCTGCCCTAAGCAACACAGTGATGTTTTTGTTCATTTTTGTAGTTCATTTTATAGTTATACTGCAATACTACAGTCAGAAGTCTGTGCCACCCGAAAGATCTGGTTATGGGTTGAGAGACATTTTTGGAATGTACAGAAATGAGTTGGGTGACAATGACATGACAAGTGTTTCTTAGCCTCGTAGCTCCAGTGCTAAACAAAAAAGCAGATTAAAGCAAAGTGTTGTCTCGGCTGATTGATTACATCTGGCAAAAGTGGGAAGATGCGTGATTATGTAACTATTACTTTAAATAGTGCACAGCGCCTACATGAGGGCGCACACACACTATTAATGCCAGCGCGGCCAGCGAGCAGTCTCTGATCTATCAACAGCTTCAGGAAGAAGGGCAGCCGGCTGGGCGCTGCTGGGTCGCACTGCTGCTGGCCAGGCGAAGTGCCTCAAATAGCAACAGAGACACCCGACCATACCAAAACACAGGAGGTTGAACACGAGAGGCTCAAAGAGAGGGGCAGGGGGAAGCTGAGAGCTGGAGCAGAGGTCAAAAAGAGGGGGCACAAGGATGAAAGAATGGGGTCAGACAGACAGGGTGGCTTATTATTTCAAATAGACCTGGTGGTTTCTCTTTACATAACTCATCCACCCCTACCCCTTCACTTTATTATACATTCAGAGACATAACATCTTCTGCCATCCTACCTTTCTAAAACACAGAAAATTCACACATGAGTACACTGAGGCACCAGTTTATTAGATGTAGGAGCACTTTGAAGGCTTACAATCACAGACTGTAGCCCATTTGTTGCTGCAGAATTGATCCTTTAATACAAAGGGACCACCATAGAACTGAAGCCATATTACCTGAGCAATGGTCAATTATCAGAACAGCACTGACTTTAATATGGCAGTTGCATACAGCAAGTATTGCACAATTAACAGTCACTGTCGGGTTGAGAATAGTCCACCAAACCAAAACGGACTAGCCAATATTGTTCCTGTGTTCAGAAACAGGCTCTCCAATCTTAAAGACACAGGATGCGTGTCAGTTGTAAAGTTGTCAACTAATCTGAGTTATGCAGATGCTACTGTATGCTTTGACAATTGTTATTAACAAGCAGTCACGAAGAAGCAAAATGGTTGGTGCTTTGATTTGTCTAAGGTAGGGGGGCAACCTGTTTCCTTTCCATCCCAGGAGAGTGAAGTCACTAATGCTTTAATGGTCCTTCAGCATGTGTTCTGGCCTCTGTTCAAACAAAAATGCCATTTTAAGAGACTTAAAATGGAGCTTTGGGAAAATATTCTCCAGGGTGGCATGTTTTAAAAAGTCCCTTGTTTCCCTGTTTTTGTTAATGGGTAAAGCATATGTAAGTCCTGTTTTTGCATGTGTTGGAGATGGTTCAAGACTCTGTCATGGCTAATGACCAGACTTTTTTGCTGTGGTATGTGTTATTGGGTTTGATTATATAAGTTAACTTTATCATAATGCTGTCAGTCCACAAACATGCACACTCCTATTCTTACTATTCTTAGTTATCGCCATTGTGTGTTTGCAATACGTCACTCAGGGCTCCATATTTCCACACAATAGACGTGCTCGTAAAGTTCTTCCCAAGACATTTGTCAAATTTTAAGGTGCTTTATAACTTTCCCCTTTTCTTAAATGTAGTCGTTCAGCCAAGACATGTTTGGCTTCTTATATTTGTTCCTTTTGCTTTGTACTGGAACTACATGGCTAATATAGCTACCAAGAAGAATAAAGTCCAGATTCTCATCACAAACCTGCTGTTAAATTTGAAATAGAATGGTTTATGTGTTTTCTGACACTGTATGATATAATGTTGTCTGTAAAAATGGACAAAGGTACGAATGAAATTTAGACTTCAGATCTTGCTGCTACTGTTTTTAGATATGGAAAGTAGTTTTGTCCATTTTTAAGACTATGACAAAGTCAGACAGCATCAGAAACCACAATTTTGAACTAGTGGACTGGGACATACCGGTTTTAAGGCTGAGGTTCTCACGGATTTCATCGTGGTCACAGGGGTGAGTGAAGTCAAAGATACTGTGTCCCGTCAGTTCAACCTAGAAGGAAATCAATCAACAGCAGAACATAGTTGCAACATAGTTCACAATGACAAGCCTAACAATCTAATCAGCCACCCAAAGTTACAAAATCACTATTCCTAATGTAGCTGTCACATACTGAACTCATGAGGTGGTATCAAAAATAATCTGTTTGGGTAGAGTTCACACACTGAACCACTCATACGTCTTTGGCCAGAAGTGAAGCTCTGATTAGCCTATTTTGTTATGTGTCATCTGTGCTACCTGTGTTTGTGTGTGTTTATGTAAACGTGCTTGTCTTTGTGCATGCTCACCTGTGTAAGACCCATGAATTTGTTAATATTCTCCGATAGGAAGATTATGTCTCCATCTGACGTTACCACGGTGACAAAGCCTTCCAGTGACTTCAGGTAAAGACTGTCCATCTGTCTGTCCACTTCTGTTTCACTGACACTGCAGGCTGTAATGAAGCACGCAAACACGCATACACACAAACACACATACACAGACACAATAAATGTGTGAAATGTAATATGTGTGTGTGTGTGTGTGTGTGTGTTTGCTCATTCATCTTGTTTTGGTTCTTAAGGCCATGGCTCACTGCCATAACAAACCAGAGCAACTTCATCTTGCTGTTCTGAACCCTCCCCAAAAACAGTGACCACTCCTATGTCACATCCCTTGGGCCTGTCCTCCCACACACACACACTCTCTCTCTCTCTCTCTTGCGCAAAAGCCCTGACAGCCATTGTAAATCATGATAGCTTGCCGTTCTAATTACAGCAAATTTCATCGCACGTGTACCAACCAAAAGAATGATCTTTTACAAATAACAGCTGTTAACAGAGCATCTGCCAAGAATGAACATTTAGGACTGGACGCCTCAGCAGAAGTTTCAATGTTTATGCTTTTCTGGACCACGTTGTGTGCAGTCTTGCAAGCAAACCCAACACATGCACGCAGCACTGCATATGCACCAGAAAAAATCCCCAGTGACACAAAAAATAAACACGGGGTAATGGATTGTTTTTCTAATCTGATAAGTCTTAAGTAAACGAATGTACCTCATGAACGCGACCATAAAAAGAGTGACCATAAAATGTATGAACATTGTTGCCCATATCCTTCAAGAAAGCCAAAGCCAGCTTGGTAGGAGGATGGACGTGATGCAGCGGAGCAGCGCGCCATGTAGAGTGAGTGAAGGAGTGAATGGGGCCCAGGATCTGGCGTGGGTTCAGAGAGGAGGTGCAGAAGGAGAACATAGAGCGGCTCCACACTGGGGGGTCGGAAGCATGTGATTGCTCCAGTGTGCTTCCTTCAGATAAGAGGCTTTCTCAAGGCCTACTGAGGCCTGGGGCTGGAGTTGAGCCCAGGCTGGAGACCCACAGCCCCAGAGAATTTTGCCTTTGAAGGGCTTAAGGGGAGTTAAGACCTCAACTTTTATAATAAAACGAATCTTCTGTTTGAGATTTTGGAGAAAATCCCCGTTTACCTGCCACATATGAACATGAAAATGAGAAAGAATGTGTGGAGAAAGAAAAGAATGTAGATCCGTCCACCACCCTCAATTTCTTCTGGATCAAGGGACAACATGGACCTCTTGGTCAAACTGACATTAAGGCCATGCGACAACATCTGGAACAGATTGTGCCCGGCAGTCCGGGAAGATCCTTGACCTGCCATGATGGGAGCTTTTGTGAAAATGCTACAAAAAACAAGTAACCCAATAAAATGCAGAGGGCTAGCATTACATCACTTCCTTTTGGCCACACAATTTCACCTCTGAACCTAGGGAGAAGACACAGGAGGCAAATCTCTACACTCTCTACACACTTTATGCAGCTCCTCTGTCAGAAACAGTGGCGAAAGACTTTAGAACAGCCGCACTGTAAAGAACTGATGGTTTATGCAGTAAAATAAGCAGCTCCTGTGGAAGACCTACGGAAAAAACAACGAGCAGCAAACTAACAAAAGTAATAGACGTTTAAAGCTTCACCTGTAAAAATAAATGTACAAGCTGTTTGAGTAAGAGCAAAAATAACTCACTGGTTAGAACATCTAAAAGGATCATATTATTTAAAAGGATCTAAAAGAATCACATTTTTACTCTTATAGTGATATAGATCTTTTAATTTATAATAACATAGAATTTTTAATAATATACAGTATAAATAGTAGTAGAAATTTGTTGAGAAAAATAATACTTATTATGATGATAATGAAAAAATGCTTTTAATTATTCTTATTAATATTTTTTATTTTTATTATTATTAGCAGAAATACTTTACAACTTTTGAGTTTATGTACCTGTATTATTTGTATTGGTCTCATGATAATGACAGTAATAGTGCTGGTGGTAAGACAGTAAAGATAAAGCTTTGTTTATGCTTCAGTGTTTCAGAAGTCTGAATCCTGGAGTGACTTGTTCAGAGCTGGATTTCGCATGGTTCACATGTGCTGACTCACCTGAGAGGGCGTCTGACTAAATGCCCCTAATGCATCGCTTTAATTAGCCTTAGTGAGTCATCTCTATACATCAGCATGTGTGTATATGTGTGTGTGCTTCTTGCTCTTATGTAAGAGGTGTTTCCCCAGCACCCTCAATGAGGGTAGGGTGGTAGGGAGAGAAAGGGGGGGTGTGTGTGGCGCCACGGCAGGCCCGTGTTTTGGCTGGCCCGAAAAGTCTAAGCGCCAGCTTCTGAGAAAGCACCAATCACGCTCCGATCTGCCTCTTCCAGCACAGCACACACCATCTGATAACACTATCTGATGTGCCATCTCACAGCCACAGAACTGCCATTCTCTATCTAAGATCATGTCTTTCCTTTTCTGCTCATACATGAATGTTTGCCTTCAGTTCTCGCGGTATCAGTGTAACCAAGCCGGCGACTTTACAGTGACTTTACCTTAAAAAAACACACTGTGTTATCTACGAAAAACAAATCAGACCACATCTAAGAAAATTAAAGACACTTTTGCTCCCACCTCACTCTAGTATCTGACTAAACATAGGATGGAATGCAAGAGGCCTTGAGCTGCTCCTTTGTCTGGCTTCCGGAGATTCTAATTTTATAATCAAGACGTGCAAACAATACATGAACATCCAACACCCATTCCGCCGCTGTCCAAGAAACTTCCAGAAAGCTTTAGCCGCTTATCTGCTATGCATCGACCTAATTGCTGTCGCACACAAAACGTTTCCGAAATGAAAGAAACATTTTTACATTTTAAACTATGTCAATGCAATACAATATTCAAAGTCATTCTGGGCCTGTTCTATCTATTTGTCTATTTACCGCAATGCGTAGGGCAGTTGCTATTTATAAATGGCGCAAACTATTTTGATATGACAGCGATGATAAATATGCCTTTTAGGTGAAGCAAATGTTTCCAAGCATTTGCAAACACCTCGTCAACTGTCTCTGGTTTTTATTGCATTGTCTTATTCATTAGACCACCTGCCCTTATTCACAACAAACCTAACAAACCCTGACATGCTTTCAGCGATCGCTAAAGCAAGCCCAATAACCACTAACACAATCATAGCTTAGCCTAAATCCAGCTCCCCAGTTCTATAAAGCATGTGCAACATTAACACACCCTGACAGCACAAAAAACCCAAATCATTTCCTCATAACAGCCACGCTGTCAGTGATGGTGAACCCAGATAAGGAATCCAGCTTGAACTGTTGTATGCATACGGCTATTTTTACATTACATTAGATCATGGCACTACTTGGCACCCTTTTATGCTTTCTAGAGTGCAGAATGTTGCTGCTGATTTTTTCAGAGTAGGTAAAAAAACATCAGAGGATCAACAGTGTGTTTTAATAGAACATATATCACGATTATAATCATCAGTAAGTAGTCAGTTGATACACTTATACAATTATTAATGTCACTATGTTATGTACTATCTGAAGATCAACTGCTCATGCTCTGTATTTTCCCATGATAGAATCCACAACTGTAGCCCTATCATCCAAATCCAACTTTGGATTACTTTTAAATAGGTTTATAACCTAAGCAGAATAGACTGCTCAGCTCCTGTGGAAGACCTATGGAAAAAACAACGAGCAGCAAACTAACAAAAGTAATAGAAGTTTAAAGCTTCACCTGTAAAAATAAATGTACAAGCTGTTTGAATTAGAGTAAAAATAACTCACTGGTTAGAATATGCAGTTATTGTTGCTTTGATTAGATTTCAGCCATGAAAATTTGCGTACATAAAATGTGTGCAAGATGTTCAGGTATTTGCATACATTTTTGCATAATTATTTGCATAATTATGATTAATTACTTCATTTAATGATAGGGCTACTAGCAGCCATAATGCGGTGTGGTAATCCATGCTGTGCTGCGCAGGTGTGCATGTTTGTGTGTAAATAATGAAGCACTTGCCTGTTCCGAGGAGTTTGCGTGTGCGGAGGAAGCTGATGGCAAGCCTCATGATGGAGGCCTTGTCCAGGTGAGAGCTGACACTGTGAGAGAGGGGCAGCTGGTGGGCCAGCTCATAAAACACCTCCGTCTCCTTACTGCGTCTGCATCGGGCCGCATCCCGAGACTTCTCCTTCCGCCGCTCTGAGGTGCTCCTGCACACAGGAGGCATGGGAAATGAGGCCAAGACTCATACGTACAAGATTCAGGAGTCAGTCTTTCACTGTTTTTTGGAGTTTATCTTAGTATACTCATTTATTCATGAAAACTGAATAATGTTTTTTTTTAAACAATACTTCATTGCTTTTTTAAATATACCTTATTCAATTTTCATGTATAAATGCCCCAGACAATAAACATTTGTTATGTTTATAACACTATTATATACGAATGCCTTAAGTTGTTTTGATCATTGTAATTCAGTGGTTATACATGTGTTATTAAGTCCCAATTGTAAAGCAGTGTTACCAGTACACAAAATGACAATACACGAACTGGCATAAAAACCAACTCAAAACTAAAGTGACAGATGCATTAGGTGTCATTTTGCATTATTTAACAAGGTGCAGCTGTAGAGAAGCCTGCAGTAAACAACAGTGTAAAAAATCTGCTGAAATTGAAAAGGGCATCTGTTCTGCATACGCTTTTAAAACAATAGTTCATGAATGGCTCAGATGCTCATTTCTAGTAAAGCCATTAAATTGTAAAACACAGTGCATCCCCAGGCTGATCAAAGAGGCCCCCATCCTGTTTTTTTACACTCCCCACACACTTGATCCAACTAATGTGTGTGTTAGAGCTAGAAAATCACTAAAATGTGCAGGATGAGAGCCTCCAGTACCAGGGTACTTAAATAAAAAGTTTCTTCACACCCACATAACGCATTTACAAAACTGCTTTTTAAAACAGTCTTCCACTGAGAAGATCTTGAGCAAACCAACGGTGTAACTGATAGAAATCCAAACTAATGGAAGAAAGTCAAAAGTGCATTTAAATACAACACAAAATGTAATTACATGGTTATGTAACACACACGCGCGCACATGCATATATACAGTATATAGTGAGAGCTATAGTGAGAGTCACTCAGAGTTAGCAGAGATTAGTGAAAACATTAGAGTGATTCAGGGGTTAAATCACTCTAATGCGAGCCCAAATCTGAACCCTCTTCCTATGTTGCATGCATTTCCGCTCTGTAAGCAGGTCAGTGCCCAGAGTTTGACACTTCTGGTGAACACCAAGATCCCTCTCCTTTTCACACACACACACACACACACACAAAACACACTCGCACACACACCACAGCAATAAGGGAGCACACAAGGCAAAACTCTCTTCCTTCAGATACTGACTACAAACCAAATGCGGATTTGTCTTAAACACATACACACACACACAGACGCAAACACACACACACACACACACACACACACACACACACATCTGAATATATATACCTAATTGAAAAGTGTTTGTTATTCAGTTTTAGGGCATAACAGTCTCTTTGAGCATCTGATAGTCAGATGGCAGGATAAATGCTCCTATTTCACATTCAAATCAGATAGCCCAAAAAACACAGCCAGCAGAGACAGAGCCAGCGTCCTGCAGGTGCTGAACACAAACACAAGTACAGAGATATACACCAATTAATGTCCTTCGCCCTCAAACAGAAATATAAGTCCATTAGAAAACCTATAGTTAATGAAAATGAGTCTTTTTCCTACAATTTTTACTCTGTACTTTTTCATTTTTTCCTTCAGAGCAACACCAAAATCCAGCTTTCTCTGTGCTTCAGCAGGAAGTGGCTTATTCATCTCTGCCTCAATCTGGACAACTAAAGCAACTGAGGGGCATTCTAAAATGTGTAAGCTTCCGGCGTGACCTGGGTCAAACACTTATGGGAATCATCTCTTAGACATCCTGGATTTAATAAACACAAATAAACACGGCTTCACCACAATTTAGCATTCTTCCGCCCCCCACGGCAAGAAAATAATTATTAGCACAAGAATGCACTCCTGTCTCTGTTTTCGGACCTCCGTTCCAGTCACTATTAATTCTGGATTTTGTATTAATTCTGGATTTTATTGTATTTACAATATACAAAAGTGTTTACATGTTATTCATTAATAAACATGATACTAACCATCTGGTAATGAACCAATCTGCCATGAGAACACTCAACACAGAATAAAGCTGTTAAACTATTTCAAATAAAGGTTTCAAGTGATTGTTCTAGACTGTGGAAAATTATATTGTATAATCCTCTTGAGCCTAGCCAATATGTGTAATATTTATTGTTTTGACATAATACACGATATACGAAGAATATTATAAGAAAATTCAGTGTATTTCTAACATTTTTGTCTAGTCTTATTCTACTGGCAGATAAGCTCGCTTTCTTCACTTTTCATTCTTTCTTAATTCTTCCTTTTATACTGTGAATAATAATTTCTACTAATCATAGTAGAAAACATGCAGAATAATGTACTATCATTTTGAAATATTCTTACAGCAGCCTCAACATGAGATTTATTAGATATATTGATTAGATTTAAGATGATTTCATTTGTCAAAATATTGGTTCCTGCTGCATATATTGCATGTTGACTGACAGACAAGTACAAAGAGATTTAAAACCTTGATAAAAGAGATGGTTTGGATAAGAAATAAGTAAAGAAGTGAAAATAAGCAAGCAGCAGGATCAAAGCAGAGCAAAAAAGTACAAGAAAAAATCTCCTTTAAGGTATAAGATGACGTTTTGCTTGCCAAGAGCTGAGGTTTGTGGTTGCGTGATAGGGCAAGGGATGCATGGGAGGCACTGAGTGATGCTTTTTAAATGCCCTGAAACTGTGGCATGCCACAACCTCTTCTAACACCCAGACACAAACACACAGTTGGAGCATGGAGCAAAGAGTTTTCAGAGTTTTCACTTTTAGTAACTACTAAAAAAACAATCCCCTGTTGCCAAGAAGCACCCACAAGTTGAACTCCACTTGCACCCTTCACAGTGCAAAAACAGCCACCAAAACACTTAACTCCTTTTAGCTACACTCAGAGTAAAGCACCATGTTGACTTTTAGCAAAGCAGCAGGCCAGTGCGTGTGAAGACACCACGGTTCAGGTTAGGGCTGAAACGATTATTCGAGTAATTCGAATAATTCGATTACAAAAAATGATCGAGGCAAAATCTTTGCCTC
>JBBPCY010000150.1:10804455-10818861 GCA_037974405.1 Brachyalestes nurse | reverse complement strand
CCGATTACTCGATTAATCGTTGAAAAAATCGACAGAATACTCGATTCCAAAAATATTCGATAGTTGCAGCCCTAGTTCAGGTTACATATCAAACAGCACGTGAAGAAGTTCGTTTAAAGAAGTTCATGCCCGGTTAATGACAGCAACCACTGGATAAAGGATAAAACTGTGATCCAAAGGTGAACCAGCAGATTATGAGGGGTGGCCTAGCATTTTGGTCCACTGCCAGGACACATCTAAATCCATCCAATTTACTCCTCACAATAGTCCCTGATTTGCCAACATTAACAGAAACACCACCCATATCCCCGCCTTCCTCTGGTCCTATTTACAAGCAATAAATAGGTGCTGAACTGGTTACCATGGAGACCGCCTGAGTTGGAACCATGTCAAGGAGGCTGTGTTCTAAAAGGAGCAGTCGCCACCAATCTCTTTTCCTGCCCCGAGTTCAGAAAACCTGCAGGAGAGGAAGGAACAGACCCGACGCGAGGCCTAAAAGTTGCATCACCGTGCAAAAAAATTGCTGCACCATTAAAAACAGGTCCTGAGTAATTAAACAGTAGTAAATGAGATCGTTAGGGTTGCCTCCACAGATTCAGGTCAACACGGTTCTGATATGAGCTGTAGTTTTATGTGGCCTTTCTGGAACTACACGATCTCTCACAAGCTCACTTCACCAGCTAAAGCATAAACGACTATGTCCTCCAGAAACATGTAAAATGCTTCAGAAAAAAAAAAAAACGTAAAAGTTCTTTCTTGGCTTTCACTGTTTGCCCCTTATTGTCCTGTACTTATTTTTTTGACTACACCAGCACTGTCTGTGGGGCTGGCTGAGTTGATAGTAATGACAATGAGCAGCATTCCTTGAACTTGAAAACAAACATTTAAAAGGGATTTTGTTCTGTGGCCAATTTCAGTGTCATTGTGCCCTACTGGACCAAAGAGCCCACCTGAAACTAAAAGCATAAAGAGTTTTTGTGATGTTATATAGTTCTCCCCCATAAAAAGTACTTAGCAGCCTGGTTCCCTTACAGAAACAGCCATTGACTGCTTGTTCTCTCAGTGACAAGGTTCTTAGCTGCCTGTTCTCCTGACTGAAACTGTCTGTAGCAGTCTGTTCTCCTTATCAGCTGGTTCTTTACTGGAAAAGTCCTTAGCAAATTGCTCTTACTGGTGGAAAAGTCCAATGCTTTCTGCAAAGTGAATGAAGCTTGTACTACTATTGCCACTGTGGGACAGTCTACCCTATTGTCCCAGTGCAGTCCCAGTGGAGGCAGCAGGATATGAAACAATAGAGGCTCAACACACGCTTAGGGCATCAACCCTATGCTGCACTCCCTGAACCTGCTCAGACGCGGATGTCTGTGAAGCCCTTCAACAAGACCACAGTGCAACCTACAGAAAACTAGGAAGAAGTTAAACACTTATGGTACTGCACTTGTAGTATCACAGCAATGTCAACTTCAACATTTATCACAAGCTTGTTGTCACTCAGACACCTTAAACACAATTCACCAAAGGATCAACCTGCTTCCATTACAACAACAATGAGCTACAATCATGATTTTAAAAGATCTCTAATCCGTTTTCACACAAAAGATTTAGGCAGGCCTCAGCCATTCACTTTTAGCAGAAATTTTAAGTTTATTGAGGTGTGCAGTGCTGATAGTCAGACGCACAACTAATGGATGTAGAATATATATTAAAAAAAACATGTACTCTCTATGCCTGCCAGACACATATTTGCCTCATGCCTTGTGTAAACACAGCTTAAGAGTTATGATGTGACATACCGCTATATATTCCAATGTATTACTTTTGACTGCAAATAAAGCTGGCAAAAGAAATCAACTATAGTTTGCACTTTGGGATCTAAAGCTCACTCTCTTAAGATAGAGCTCTTTACCATGTTACTGAACTCTCACTGATAAATGCCTTGATCTCACAAAAAATCCCCAAAAAGTTTATCTAAATTAGCTAATTATCTAAATACACGTATGCATATGTCTGCTTGAGACAGGCGCAACGTAAACCCCAGTTAAGCCCACAATCAGACAGCACCAAGTGACCTAAAGCATACTGCCATGGCCACTGCCATGAAAAATATTTATCTTTGAGCAAAAAATCTGTTCAGACTGCTCTGACAGCCTATCAACGCTGACACTTTAAACAAAAGCCAACTTTCTCTTTTAATCTACCCTGTCAGCGTATCTGGTTTCTCACAAAGATCCTTTGAACATACCTGAAGCATTCAAAATTCTAACTGTAGGTCTAAATTGTACCCTTTAATGACATCTGAGGACGATGTGTCTTCATCACCTTAAGGGTAACTAGCGTGCGTCTTTGTGGGATTAATACCCATGTTTACTTAGGACCTCTTACATAAATAACACGCAACACATTTGCACCCTATCATTTGACCTACTGTACAGCAAGCACAGTGTGTAATAGCACTCATCTGTGAGCAGCCATTTAGCCCGTCACAGACCATCCACTACACCTCACTTTCACCCTCAACACCATGCCAACATGTATACAAACAGACCAGACGAACTATTACAATTCCAAATGCCACAGGATTACTAAGTCAACCTCTGCAATGTCCAATTGAGGATAAGTGAGAGAGAGCAAGAGAGCTACGATAGATTATCTCAAAATTCTGTTAAATATAAGACTATCTGGCTGATGATTTTTTAATGCCTGGTCAGGTGACAGTGAATCACAAGAACCTTTATCCTAGTGTCATTATCAGCCTTTATCAGACATTCATTTTCAGCGAAGCTTTATTACATGTAAATGCTCTCTGTGTGATTTCATTATTAGGTACGAACATGGCTAGTCAACATTCACTAGCCTGCGTTGTGGGCAGCAGTCGACAGGTCAAGAGTCGAGGAGAGTGCCTGTGAACATGCAGGAGAACAGAACTAAAGCTTGGTACAAAATATGTAGTAAGTATGTTTTCTTTGTGTAGATACACAACACAAGATGAAACCAATTCCACTACAAGTTGCGTACACAGACTTGTACGACAGAGCAAAGAGGGTCAGATTATATTTTCTCAGATAGGATAGGGCCAGAACGGCCAGAACGTAATTTCCCAACATTGAAAGAAGAAGGTCCAACCCAAATCACTCACGAATGCCCACATACTTCAGAAATATATATATGTATATATATATATGTATCTTACATGAAGTTCAAGGAATGCATGGATCTTATTTGACAAACAAGAAAACTTAGAAAACGTATAGCATAATGGCATAAAATCTCACATGCCTTTTTAAGCTTTTTGTATTTTTAACTTACTCATAAGCTGTTTAAAGCGTTAATATTTGGAGAGTAATAAAATATTTGTCTGTCATTTTTATTTAATAGCCTCGTTATGCTCGTTGTATTTAAACTCTTCTGTTGTAGTACTCTATTATAGAAGCAACAGAAGTAATACAGGTTTTCGTTGGGAAAAAAAAGTTAAACGTTAAGGTCTTGAAACACCAAAAGGAAAACTGTACACTCAGCATTTCTTCTGATGTGTTATTTTAGTAGAGGCAGCCAAGTGAGCTCTCCCAGTGGTTTTGAGCTGTTAGATCAGCTACCAACATCATTAGGAAGTGATAGAGGAAACTTTACAAGAAGTGGTTGCGAGCTTCAAGTAGAATATATTTTTGCTGAACAAACACTATCTCCATTTTTGTCTTTTTTAAAATTATAGAAATGAGATAAAATAATGTTTCATTAACTTAATAAAGCTTTTTTTTGCTATTCCCGTAATAATACTTAGGTTATTTAGGTTACGGAGGTTATATTTAGGTTAGGTGAGGTTATAAAGTGTCTTTTACAAGCTTCATATGTAAGGACAATAGGACTTGGCATTATCACCAAGGTGGGATTTTATTTAATTTTTTGACAATTACAACCTGAACTGAAGGTCTAGCCCTGGTGTTCACAAAAAAGCAATAGAAAAAAAATCATTTCAATATATTTTTTCACTGTGCAGAAGGAACACTAGTGCCCCCTTATTGTCAGTGGCTGGAAGATAGCAAGTGTAACAGAAATATCTGTGGAACATAACAGGTGCCTCATTGAAAAAGTACAGAAGTGAATGCAGAAAAATGTGAGACTAAAGTTTCAGGTTTTAAGAAAGCGGCCGTATCTACACGTCACAATCAGCACACCATACATCACTCATACATGGTTGAGTTGTGTTGAGAGACACAGCCCCAGGAGCTGATGTCAGCTGACCTTTTACAGAGCAGTGTCATAGTTTTTCAATACTACACTTTCAATACGTTGACGGTTAAACTGTAACCTGAATTTAACTAGATGTCAGTGACAGAGATTTGTGTTGAAACCATTATCTACAGTTACACAGTCATTAAGCACCAGTCGTTCTGGCCTGTTTTTAGACTCTCCCTGCCAGCTGAACCATTTCTGAGAATGTGTGCTATTCTACAGGTGAGTGAAAGATGTCAACATGTCATGCTGAAATGCCAGCTATGTCAGTTTGACGAATGAGATGCGGGCCTCCTGATGGCACGTTGTTTAAGCTGAAGGGGAAAAAGCCCTAGAAAATGCCTGTTGCAGCCGTGGCACACCTAGATAACATTAGTTGACCTTTGACCTGGTGAATGAGTTTGAGCACCGTTCAGCAGGTGGAGAGAACAGGTGGCTCAGCAGCTTTGCACGCATGGCAATGGCACAATATATTTTCATGGACTGGCAAGAACGGAACATACAGATGAACACAAGTGGTGTAAGCGGCCTTGGCAAATTCAGGCATTCAGGCATGTGGCCTCATGACCGCGCAGGAGGTCGTTTTCTCGGCACGAAGCTGACTAAATTAAGCCCTCGTGCCCCCTCTGCCATGCTAGTCCTGTGCTGGCTAGAGAGCTACAGGAACTCTCAGCTGACCTTCAGTGCAGACAACATCAACACAGCGCCTCTGACCACAATCCCCGTGCTGGAGTCTTACATAAAAAGCAGTTTACTCGCTAACAGTCCTTTAGCACTACAAGAGAACACTGTCAGGACAAACCCATGGTGACATCCACACCTAATGTGTTTTAACCTTCAAACGGACACCCCAGTCCAGACCTCGGAAAGAATTTCGACCAATTCCAATTTCTCGTAAAAGACGTCCCATAAGCTCACCAAACTTAAATATAAACTTTATAACCTAAATATAAAACCTCATATTTCTGTGAAGTAATATAACAAGTGTAATGAAACATGACCTTTATCTTATTTCCATTGAACACAGTGTCAACCGCAGCTGGCCTTTTTAAATACTGTTAAAAAAAGAGGAAAAAAAGACGAGATGCAGGGTTTGTTCCGGCAGCGAAAAACATTTTCAAGTTAAAGGTTGTAACAAATTCTTGTAAAAATATTTACTAAAATGTTGAGTGATGTTGCATATGATTTTTAAGAAATTTTAAGAAAGAAAGAACATGTTTGTTCTCTGTGTTCTCTGACTTATTTACCGCATCCTATGATACAACAAAACATACAATTTTTTCATAAAACTGTACTTCAAGTCCAATTCGACAGACAGTGCTAACTTTGTGATTCCCCGGGACCACTGTTCCTTAACTGAGAAAGGCTTATTGTGCATGTGTCCAACCGTGTGTAAACACTTACATTTAGCAAAAAACTGTAACTGTAAATGGAAAAGAAAGTCTGTTTGTAAACCGCCTTCATTGTATAAAGTAAGACAGAGGTCAGTCCACTTTAGAAAAACCAAACAGATATAAAGTAGTGAGTGTTTCTTTATTTGGGACTGAATATACACCTGACAAAGTTAACACCCCCATACAACAGGTGTATTAAAGTTAAGTCATGTAATAACATTGTCCAAAAAAAAAATACAATTTGCCTTTGCCAAGCCATGATGTAAGCTCAGAACAGCATGACTACCTCGAGAATCAAGGCTATCATCAGAGCATTATTTACGCCATTTCAACTGTCTCCACTGACACTCCTTTCAATAGCTTGCTGTCATAAGAAGACAAGAATACTAGGGCAACTTCAGACTTGCTCAGTAATCCTTCATGGCCAACATAGGTGCACAAAGCCTAAGACACATCGGCTCTTCTCTTGCTAGCATTAAGTATGTCATAAGACCTTCACCTGAACTCTGTCTTATGAAACCAAACCAGCCCCGGGAACACGCTATTTTCAACCCCATGCAATTTACTAATGGTGCATAACTGCTGCTTTTAAATGGCCCATACAAAGTGCATACTGCACATACTGTTCCACACTTTAAAGGAACAATAATTGTGATGTTGGTCTTCCATTCAAGATGAGAGCTATGCAAAGAAAATCAGTGCAATTCAAAAACTATTAAAACTCCTAACATCAGCTGCACTGTTTTCCCCTTGCAGCCTCAATAATAGACGTCTGCTCATGCAAGTGCCCTCAAGAACACACGGCACCAAAGCTGCAGGCCATTTCACTGCGTCACAGAAACAAGTTTCAATTTATGCTAAGATAAGACTGTAGAAGAACAAAAATGTAGTGGTAACTTTGACACATTTTTTTCTTATTGCCACTGCTCATGAATTCCTGGTCTAGAAAATGGGGCATGTCTCGGTTAACCATGCACAAATTATACCAGTGAATAACTGAAAATCTGGCAAGTGCTTTGGTACTCTCGCAATATAAATGTCTTAATTGGACCAGTATATTATTATACCCATTGCGAACAGTATACTATTTTATGGGGGTGGTTTTTTTTACCCAGTTTTGAGGCCCACTTGCTAGTTCGGTCTTCGTTATCACACAATGTTACAAAACTGAGAGTGTAGCATGTGCTTTTGCCAAGCCGTATAAAGTGCCACCGCATTTTTGGACTGCCGCAAAGCCATCACACAACTCAACATGACAATTCTGTTACAGATCCTAGAAGAAGACTATGGAAACTGACAATGCCTGCTGAATCCAAATATTTCCAGTGGGGAGCTGCTAATATTTGCTGAAGCCAAGTTCTAGGACATTAAATACACGGTCACGGGCCGATAACATCTTCTCAGAAGTTCTACTGTGGAGAAGGACGTCTTTTCCTTCTCCACTTTTGAAAATACTGATGCAAGCAAACATGTTGCACAAATATATCGAACGAGCAAGCCGCTGAGTAAAGTCAGGATCTATAGCAGACACACAGGTTCAACAAGTGTTCAGATCCATATCTCGAACAGTTAGCTTGCTCTGCTTTGGTGCCACTGAATTCAGGCGTCGGACACTGTAGAATCTTCACACAAGTAACATCTTCGTACTCGGTAGATCCTAATCAGTTATCTTCACTGAAATCAGTTGTTCTGCACACAGTCTAGCCTGATTCCTTTTGTGCTCTCCCACCTTGTCTTGTATGTATAAGGGGAATTGTTTTTCATGTCTTTTTCAAGAGGTTCACAATTGTAAGTACAAAGGAGCAAGTTCTACTTTGTACTTTGTACATTTATGTTGCCTCATCTACTGTGCTTGGGAACAGGCCTGTTCCAGTTATTACATAATCGCCTGATCGCCATTATTTTTAGCCGATCGCAATGATTTAAGCTGACCGTGATCATCTTCCTCAGTCATACTGTGTCACAACAAGTAGCATGTAGAGTATTTTTATCAGCTGGGTTGAGAGACGTGTGCCTAAATGACAAGACTGGCATTCAGTGAGGCACATGCTGGTGCTATAACAGGTTTTGAGGCCAGAATCAAGTAATGGTTTGTTTAGTTGTCAGTTAAGTATCTAATGCTAATGAGTGTTTTTACTCATATTTTTACTCATACTTTCTAGAATCATGTCAGCATTGCTTGATTAACTACACTTGATTCTACAAAGGAAAGATGGTTGGGAACCAAGACAAGATATTATCCCATTTTGTCCCTTAATCTTGTAGTTGGCGCTTAAAAAAAAAAATAAACATTTGTAATCCCAATTAAATATAAGGCATTTCATCAGTAACAGGATTGTGTAAGATCTACCTGGGAAATCATGCTCATCAGGATTGCAGTGGTCAAAGTGGAAGATTAAAGTCAACAGGACAAGCAGGTCTCTGACAGTTTACCTCTTTTTTCTTCGTGAGAAGATTTAAAGCCACAGCTCTGTGGTTACAGCTACATGACATCAGTGTCAGCTTTATTTTACATATTAGCTTGATACACGACATGATTTTACCCACAGGCAAATTTTACACTGGGCTCACTGAGGACGTGTGCATTTGGCTCTTCATTGTTAAACTGACATAACACTGGTGGCACTATACAGAGCATTGATGATTAATAAGAACAGTTCTGTTGTTGTGTGTGCTGAGGTAATGAAGGGATTACCTAAATGCGTGTTTTTGGGGTTTTCTTTCTGACCAGAGGTGAATGTAGTCTGTGATTCTTTTTGATAACAGCTTACTAAGACAAATGTAACTATTCACCACTTTGTGGGGTAAGTAAGCAATCATATATATATATATATACATATATATATATGATAAGATCACCTTAGTTCCTTGTGGGAAATTTGCATTGCTGCAGCAGAAAGTACAAAAGCAGAAAGTGGAAGTAGCAACCAATAGAATAAAAGTGTAATATGAAATAAAATTTATATATATGTGTGTGCGTGTGTGTGTGTGTGTTTTTGGAAAAAAAAAGCATAAACATCTGATATGTACAGTTCAGTGACGACACAAAGTAACTCTTAAGTTTTTACTTCAATTTTGGAACAATCTGGAAGACTTCTCACCTAAAATTGGGTCTTTTTTAGCAGTAAACGGCCACTTGCAGACTTTGAGCAAACACGGATTGTCACAAAGGCACCATTTAATGTAGCCTGGTCCCCACACAGTCCACCTCAGTGACAGATCACAATATTGCAAACCTCTCCTTCTCCTCTGTGTGTGGGTTTTTAATCAAGGTGTCAGTGCAGAGCTGGTGTTTCTGCATAGCCTCGGGTACAGTCCAACATGACCACAGCCATCTGCTCCTCTGCAACACAACTATTTTCATAACAAGCAGCGCCATGCTTTGGGTTACACAGCAGCCAGAGGCAGCAAGCCCCTCTCAGCCCCACAGTGTTTGTGAACAAAGCCAGCAGTTGTGTCAAAAGGTGTCACACTACCAGCTGGACCAACACGGCAGCACGACAACAGCAGTTAAGGGATTGAGTTCAAAACCCGCAAAATCTGAACCAATCAACTAGTCATGTGAACAGGCCAGGAGTGTCCAATAAAACACCAAAAGGGTCTTCACTGTAGAGTTAATTTTGTCAGTTGCTATACCATTCAAATATAATTGCATCATTTTAAAAATGATTAATATATAATTACATAATGAATAACATAATTAGTCATGTCATGTACAGCAAGAACAACATGCCAACAAATGTAGCATGTAGCACAATACTGTACACACGGATGTAGCACACAACAATCATTTCTCATCAAATTCAAATCATAAGAATGTATCTGCGTGTTTTAATTGGATATGATAGAGAAATAATTAAAATGTAGGAGTATGTCTCAAAATGTACTCTCCCTAGGGGACCTATAGGGTTAACTCCTTTCACTGTGTATTATTACATTTTATTCAGTTCAGTTTAAAGCAATTTTGTTCAATTCAGTTCAGTTTAACCTCAACTTTAATTATCCATGCAAGGCAACTGAAGCAGTCATAAACCACTGAAAATGTAAAACACATAAACATACACAAAATAACTAACATATTGGTTAAAAAAGAACATAAAATACTGAAATGTTTTATATAATTAGATCAGTATTTTTCAGTAACTACTATGACATGTTTGGTAACTTCTATGCATCTGATATGTAAGTTATGTAAGCCTTTATATTTGGCCCATTTAACCCCTCTCATGTGTCAAATGTGTCATTATGATTCCACTGCAGAAATAAAATGGACAATGTTGCATTCGTCATAGGAACACTCCCCCATCTCTCAGCTGCAGTTACTGGTATGGCTGGGGAGGAACCATATGGTGTCCAGCACTCTGGTTTGGTTTTCACCCAGATCCCTTCACCTCCCCCCACTTCTGAGTGATATTCAGGCCTCTAAAACCACACAATGACTAACCAAATGCTCCCTGGTGCCTCCACCTTGCTTGCTTATAGGGTGTTTTCCTGTCATTTTGGCATCTTGCTAAACACAAACATTGAACAATGCGTCCGGGGCTAATCTCTGATCTACTGGAACGGCGTGTTCCCTTACACAGCCAGCGCTGGCGCAACCTCGCTCAAATCATGAGAAGAGAAATTTCAGGGATGGCCAATGGTTTCGATACTCCACTTTGAGAACAGTTTGACCCTCAGTATGGCATTACGAAGGCTCCACGCGCTTCCATGTGCGGCCCATGCACCATATATTCCACCATTCAGTGGCAAACAGGTTGTTATCTGGGTCGATCTGGAATGAGACAGAGCTGTAATGCTGCAAACGGAGGAAGCGGGGGGCTGCCGGACAGGAAAGACCAGGAGACAGGCTTCTGAGCGAGGTGAAGGAAAGTTCTGGTCAAGATCTACCAACGCGCCTTAAGAGAGCTGAAAAGAAAGTGGGATAAAAAGACAGAACGAGCTCTGCAACCAAAAGCTCTGTCTTGTGCCCCTGCTGTTAGCCAAGGGTGGGGATTCAGAGGCCTAGATTCAGGCCCTCTCCAGAGATCATGTCACAATAAACTGCACATTTTTTGTTTAGACAAGTCCAACAGCTGGGAGAGGTTCAGGATTTCTCCTTTCCTTGCTCAGCTCTCATGAGCTATAGAACATCAATCCATATCAACACAAGTCCCCTCAAGTGTCCATCCCAATGACAGTACGAAGGACAGATAACATAGTTGTTTTTTAGCAGTATGGACTGAACTTTGCTTTGCTGTTCATGTCTGTGTGTAAGAGTGAAAGAGAGAACATTTGACCCCCATTTTGTTATCTCACAACTCCATGTGACTATCCTCTTACCTTAGCCAAATCTCTCTCTTTAATCTTCAGTCAGTGGACGACCTCTTCTCTAATTACCTCTAAATCCTGATAGATGGAACAGTAATATAATGACTAAATAATATGACTGTATATGACTGTTTCAACAGACGCGACTGAATACTGGTAGACTTTAACTGACCAATAAAATCATCAGATCTCTAAATCTCAAGCCTAAATGTCCACTCAGTTCATGAAAGAATGGGCTAAAAGTTCTCAAGAGACCTTACCTGACAGGACTAATACTATTTTAAGGCAAGTGGACACGCCATGTTTTAGAAAGGAAATGCATGAAAAAAAAGTTTTTTATAGTAAAACTTCTCATTCATGTAGATGTTGATATATATTTTTTCAATGCAGAATATATACACAACTATCAGGTGAAAGACTACCAGTGCAAAACACTGAATGAAAAGGAGCTGTGCTTTCCTATACACAGATTCCAGATTGATTGTTGTGTATTCCATGTACATTCGTTTCCGTACTGCAGATAAGGTACTTCCTTGATGTCTTTGTATTATTAGCTTTGTATTCTGCATTGTCTGTTTGCGCTTGCACCAGTTCCAAGACAAATTCCTAGTACAAAAACAAGTGTGCTCGATAGATTCTGATTCTGTTTCTGTGTGTGGTTTGAGAGGCTGTTGGTGGGGGCCAGAGTTTGGACCAAGAACTGGCAACCCTGGGCAGTGAGCCGAGCTTTCGCCCTCTGGATTGAACAGCTTGGTTTGAAAGAGGCACCCCCTCTACCTCTCTCTCTCTCTCTCTCTCTCTCTTTCTCTCTCTCTCTCTCTCTCTCTCTTTTTATCTCTCTCTCTCTCTCTCTCTCTTTCTCGCCTTGTCTCTCTCTTTCTCTCTCTCTTTCTCTTTCTCCTGTTCCAGCTCAGGGGCTCCAGTGGGCCCATGTATGTGGAGATGAGGGCTGATGTAATCATTCGGGAGCATCAAAACAAACCCGGCAGAAAAGGCTCATAATCACTGGTCAATGTGAATCTCAATAAGTCATTGTCAAACAGGGGCTTGCATCACAGGGAGCCGTGCAAACGCAAACTGATTTTTAAAACTGACGTCAATGTGTCACTGAGGATTACTCAAGATTTAGGCTTCTGTGATAACCTCCAAATTTACTATCTACCTACAATTGCCACAATAATGAGGTAATATTCTTTTACTAAATAAAACATGCCACCCAGTACACCCAGTACTTTGTATTATTCAGTAAATACTATTATGTAAGAATACAGTTATAAAAAAGCTGATTATGCTCTCTATATAAATAGTTGTCTCTTCATTGTACTGCCATATTGCCTAGCCCAATATGTCATTCAAACATTTAGTTGATGTTTACTTAAAGAGTATTTGTTTGTAAATGAGATGTGTGAGTGTTAAGAAACATTATATTATTTAAGCTCCACATAATTTAAAGGATCTACCCCATTAAAATTTCTAACTAGAACCATACATCCAAACCAAGAACCATTCTGGCACCTTCTTTTTAAAGGCAATACAGGAATGAGGACCCTCATACAGCCACTTAGGTGTTACTCAAACACTAGTTTCATGGAAATCTGAGGCATTTTCTGTATGTGCATGTAATGTACAGTCTCCAACAGAGTACTTCCTACTAGAAGGCTGTGAATGCATGCAAATGTGGAGACAGTGCTGTAGAGGCAGTGCTGTCAATAAACAACAGTAGAGAGATAGAATCTCAATCACTTTTTAAATCCAGGCAAACTTTAAATCATGCACACGCTTCAGGCCCAAGCTCACACTAAAGACTGGGCAGCCTCTGGAGTTCCAAGATGGCCACTGTGTGCGTTCTGTAAGCCAGCACTCAGCAAAGCACAGCCTGTCCCCTGAGGAGCTGTTCACCAGTGTCTGCATCCCCTTGGAATTCCAGTATTCTGATACTAAAGATACATGCTCTTCATTTGCCTGCAATGCCAATGTTTGTTTGTGTACAGCTTCCCTCTGATTAGTCTGATAAAACACATGGAGCAGGTCAGGAAAAATGCCAACCACATGAAATACAACCACACACATATACACACACTCACACACACATGCAAAATATGTACAGGCTTAAAGAAGATAAGAAAAACACTGAGAAGTCAAAAATGTCATGACATGATAAGTGCAGCTTTCAAAGAGTAATTTGTTATTATTAAGATTTATAGTGCTTCCACATTCGACAGCCCCGGGGCAAAATGTAGTTAGATATACGTTCTATCAGCTTTACATGCCAGGGATGTAAAATCAAAGGCCATTAAAATAGGAAAACAATTAGACAAAATCAACTTTTTTAACTGCATTAAATAACTAAAAATGATCTAAAAATCCATCTGTGATCTATAAATTGACTCACAGCGCAAATCATCATTCAGCTCAGTTACTCAAACCTGCAGCTGGGAGCAAAAGGGAAAAGCTCTGTCTGCTTGTTCAGAAACTTATAAGCTAAAAGGAGTAGTGGGCTGTTTTATATTTACTTTTCATACTAATATCATTATAGTTATAGTAGTACATTATAGTTTTTTTATTGATGCCCCCCCCAAAAGAAAATCACAGTACCTTCAACACTATCAGCACCTCCAACAATAAGAAAAAATATTAATAATATACTGAAAAAACAATGTATTGAAATGATCCACTACATTGACTCAAATTATTTATTTCCAAGTAAGCTGACTTACCTACTTTGGCAGTACTATAATTTATTATTATTATTATTATTATTATTATTATTATTATTATTATTATCAAACTCAAAATACCTATAAACATAAGATGATAAACAAGCATGAGCATAACTGCAAAAGCCAGATGTTACCCAAGGGGCACATTCCCTTTCCACAGGCCAAACATCTAAAGTCTTCGATATAAACTCTTTCCAGCATTCCCACAGGCCTACCAACAGCAGCAATCAAAACTACAGCTCTCTGATACTGGGGGACCCTTTTTCTAGCTGTAAAGTTCTCACAGCCACACACTTATAAAAGAACAAAATCCAGTTACACCACATTCAGTAGTGTTTCAGTAGTCAGAGTGGGCTAAGAGTGAAGACCTCCTTACAATACCAAAAACACCTTAAGTCAGAATTCAACATAAAGATAAAAACACTGAATGTGTAAAATGAATCAGTTTTGCTGTTTTTTCAAGTAACTGTCTCACGGTTAATAATGAGCTGAATCTGAAGACTTAGACTGGGCTCTATTCCAGTGACCCGGGAGAGAATCCTCTCAGTGTGACACCTCAAAACTGTTATTATACCTAATCAAGTACAACAAAAACCACGCACTGGTGGATCAGTACAAGCAGGATTATTTATACTTTTCAATGTCATTTGAGAGCACTTTGAAAACATGACATGATTTGGACTATGGCCCCTGAAGCAGGGCCCTCAAGATTCACACACACACACACACACACACACACACACACACACACA
>JBBPCY010000150.1:10786410-10797773 GCA_037974405.1 Brachyalestes nurse | reverse complement strand
ACACACACACACACACACACACACACACACACACACACACACACACACACACACACACACACACACACACACGGTCTCCAGCGCCGCGCTCAGCTGGCTCAGCTCCAGCAGCGCGATCAATCAGCAGCACCCTGATTGGCTGTTTGAGCCCTACACCACGCCCCCGCCCCGCCCACCCCTCATGTTGTTAACCTTGAGCAGTGCAAGAACCTTCCAGGGTCCCTCCAGAGCAGCTGCAGAGCCACTCACTAGTGGGTGTGCAAGTGTGAAGAACATCACTAGTTAAGACCACATAATCGAGATAACAATCCCAAAAACTATGCACCTAACCACATAGGAGTGTGTTTCACAGTCTAGGGATAACAGTGTGGTAGTTTAGCACAAGGTTCCCCTGTCAATAGAAAACCAAGGAGAACTTGTGAGAACACATAATGAGATGTTTTCATATCAATTAAAGGTTTGTCCTACAGAACAGAAAAAACACGTTTTAGTGTGTGTGCAAGTGTGAAGAACATCATCTGTGTAAAGACTATTAAAGACTACTAGATTGTATAATAATGTAGTTTTTGTATAATAAAATAGTGGGGGTTTTGTTTACCCAAGAACTACGCACCTAACCATGAACCACTTAGGAACCTTTACTTTTAAGAGTGTGTGGTAGCAGTATGGTAGTTTATCGTGCAATTCTGTTTCATCTTCCCTGTGCATGTAACAAGACGATTTCATATCAGTTTTTTTCCTACAGAAGAACCACTTTCAGTGCTTGTGCAAGCGGTATGAACATCATCAGTGTTTAAAGGCCACGTGATAGAACAGAGATGGGGACTTGATTCTGAGACCCGGACTCCAGTTGCACTTATGTCACACAAACAAAGACTTGACTTTAGACTTGCCCTCAACAACTTGAGACTTGACTCGGACTTGGATGTTGTGAGTCGTGAGTCATAACTCGTAAACAATGTTCATTTGATGGAATTATTTATTCATATCTCGCACTCTATCAAACGATCCCTCGTTTGTCATAATAACCCCTGAAAAACGTTCCGGTGTCCCATTACTTTTGTCCGTGGTGAATGGTTTTCAGCTAATAATGGTTTTTGAGGGGTCATGGGAAAGGTGTCTCCGAGCCCTATCTAACTGTGAAGTTTCACATTTAAAGTGCGAGATATATTTTTCATACTTAACATTTAGATTTAAGACAATTTAAGGCAGATCCTCCATGTTGGTGAGGGAATATCAGAGCACGCAGTCCAGCCCCCTGCTAAGTAACAGCCAATTGTAATCGTGGGGCGTGGCCAGTTAGCATATCTTCTAAACATTTACAGCTCAACATTTACAGCTCAAAAATCCCACATTGCCATTTGTAAACATTGCTACTCAAAGACTTGAGACTTGACTTGGTAAAAATGACTTGTGAACATCTCTATGATAGAAACACATAACCAAGAACCAGAGGAACCTTTATTTTTGAGTGTGTTTATCATTATTATGGTAGCAGAGTAAAGGGCATTTAGCTGATATTCTCCAGAGCAACTTACAATCATTAGTTACAGGGAGAGGCCCCCGGAGCAACTGAGGGTTAAGTGTCTTGCTCAAGGACACAATGGCAGAAAATGAGGTTTTGAACCGGCAACTTTGAGGTCAGTGGGTTCTCAGGCAAGCGTTTTATGCGCTAGGCTACTACTTATTACCAGTGTGGTAGTTTATCATGCAGTGCTACCTCAGCTTCCCTGTACACAGAGCTTCACTTAATGAGATGTTTTCATATGAGTTAAAAGTTTTTTCCTGCACTTGAAAAAAGATGTCATGTCATCGAAGTGCTTGGTTCTTAATGTTTAAAAAACTGAATCTTCAGAACAGGTTTAAAGAACCTCCACCTAATGGTGGTGGCCTAGTGGGTAGGATATTTGCCTCTTGACCAATGGTCATGGGTTCAAATCTTCTTTTTCAGCACACCACCACCTGAGCAAGATCCTTAAGTTGCTCCAAGGAGTTTCATGTAAAACAATATTTTCACAAAGCGATATAGATAGGCTACAATTAAAAACGAAGTGTGTTTTTTTTACTCATTTTTGCTAGCTTGTGGGCTAAATTTTTGAGTACTGTATCACATAACCGAGATTAGCGTTTTCTTTTTCAAAATAAAAGATCTTTCAGACTCTGATAATCAATACAATAGTCTTTCTGTGGTTGGAGACCTCTGTACTAGATGATGTACATAATGTGAAAGTTGAACATCATATTTGTGTTTTTCCTACTTGACCTTTTAGCAATCATTATTTTAGAGGAAAACTGCACTGGTCCCCGACTCCTGGTTACCCGAGGCTCTGCTGTGAAGGCAGTGTGCACTGCGAGTTGCTCCTTTGACCTTAAGAAAATGACGAATTGGTCTGTTAGAATAGACTCAGGTGACACCTAACTTGTGTTGTCCTGTTGGTGTCTTCATTGATACTGATCTCAGACCTACACAGGTCAGTCAGTCCGTTGTGCTACAAAGAGTTATCTCACATGTTTCACATTCCTGCCAGGTTTCAGAGCTGAAGCCCTGCAGTGAAAAATCATGCCACAGGACAGTGGGGAGAGTCTTTTGAGTCTTTTTTATTCTCAGGTCGGCTCTTGGGAGCCTTCTGCTCACCGTGGTCCAGCTTTGGCCGGATTATCTGATTCGCGGTGAAATGTGAAGCCTCTGTCCTCATTAGCTCAGATTCTGTTTTTTTTGTTGTCGACTCTGCGTTGACATTTCACAAAGTAATTCTGATTATTCAACTCAAGGATGTCCCACCAAATGAGGATGGTGTGACATTTCTTATGCCTGGGGATGTTTGAGACCTCTGTTGAAAGGGTTACACTTGACAAGCACAATTCTTCATGCGGCCGGGTTTCAGTCACGGCCATCTAAGAAGCTGAGGGAGCGCTTCAAGAATTCCCCTCCTCTCGTTCCGTGTTACATGATTTTTATCTTGCTCAAGACCTCCTGATGTAGAAAACAAGGCCACAATGAATGCTGTATATTATCGCACACAAAAGCATATATTTGCTGCAGATGCATGAAATCATGGATCTCATTTCAGGGCACTCAGGCATGCTTGAAGAGGACACAGCTTTGCCAGACAAAAACATTTACATTCACATAAGCTCTGTTCACATTTCTACACATTTGATTTAAATACTAGCCCACAGCGATTATGTTAAGATCCTTGGCCTCAATAATCTTTACACTAATCTTTACGACCGCAACAGTGACTGTTGTTTTGACAGCGTCCTTTTTTAATAGGCTCCAAAACACATTCACATCCTTTTGAGTACAGTACATTTGGCACACAGTAAAACGCATACAATGACATGATGTTTTATGAAGGGGCAGAAACAAACAAATCAACAAACAAACAAAAGACACAGTGAGACACAATGTACAAATAAAGCTTCACAACACAAAACAATGAAAGGAAGTACTTACATGTGTATATGATACTTACAGTGATAAAATACACATAACTTACATTACTTTTGTACTGTACCTCAGTATGTACATACATAATACTCAGCCAGACAGATAGAATAGTGTTTTCCTAAAAGGTATTTCTTCAGACAGGTATATGTTTATTTTTGCTCAGAGAGGTGAATGTTTACAACAGCCAGAATGTGATTCATATGTAGAGTCCTTTTTTTTCAATAATAAAAAAAAACAAACTGTGCAGAAGTTCTGGTGAGGAAGTAGTGAGCTGGAGGCCTGCTCATTTCTGACAAGAGTGCAGTCACAGCAGTGAATAAAGGCAAAGACACAAAAAACCAATGGCCCATGAAGACAATACATGCAAAAAAATGTTCTAAAGGAGCGAGGGGCATGGCCAAAGCCAGCCCGGATAACACTGGTAGAGTCTGAAGACCAGTCAAGACCATGCCAATGAGGTCTCAATGAGACTTTTTAAAGAGTCAATGCCACTGTGTCTGATACAATCATAAAAGCCCCACACCACATTATTGTTGCTGAGAAAGGTCCACCACCCAAAAAACATGGTCTTATGGTGCTTTTACTGACCAATAGGGTAGAGAGGGCTTATATGAACAGAAGAGTTACAGTCAGTTAAACCATCCAAACTGCATCAATATAGTAGGTATCTCTGATCAAATTGCCAACAAGTGTATCTACAAGTGTAAAAACTTATTTGTGCCATAGAAGAACCATTTTTGGCTCCATAAGGAAGCTTTCAATGAATGGTTCTATGGAGAACCATTTTTGCAAGTAAGGTTGTGTGATTATGGAAAACGTTTAAAAGTTTCTTCACATGCACAAGTCTACTTATTTGCTTATTTTTCTTTAAGCAAAAGGGTTCTCCAATGGCATCGCTCCACTGTGGCACCTTTTTTTTTTCTAAAGAGTGTCCGTAATAATAAACTGACAGTGTATTCAGTTACTTAAGGGCCTGTCAACGTTTCTGAAGCCTGTCTCGGAGTGGATGAGTGTCTTTGCTCAGGTTGTGGCTTTGCTTGTTTTTTTAATAAATTAATATAAGGACACCTCTTAAACACCTCACAAATCTTTCACTTGGACTTTCAGAAAGTCTCACATATACTCACACCACACCAAGTTGTGCCACTCTTCCATGTGTGAATGTATTCCATGTTTCTGGAAGGGAAGATAATGAAACGTATGCTCAAAAATGACATAGGTGGGGCCTATCCTTAAGTCTTTAAGAGTGTGGATGGACAGGGATGAACCAAAATGAAGAATCTGGAGTGTGTTCACAAAAGCGATAGATAAAGGAAAAAAAGAAAAAAAAAACGAATATCAGCATTGATATCAAATGATTGAGAGATAGAGGCTGAGAGAGAGACAGAGAGAAGAAAACCACTAAGCAAATGAAACACTCATACATAGCATATTGCACATGGACATTGTAACTTTTTTCTCATCATCTAGTAAATACACAATATTATTGTTTGCATGACCGTGCAACGGATGAGAGCTCTATTACCAAAAGAGTTCACAGGCTAATATACAGGACACGCTCTATACACAGAAACAGACATGAATAGGTGCTGCAGCGTCCTCCCGCACTCAGTCCTCCGTCTCGCTGCGGCGCAGAAAAGTTCAGCAGCTCAGCAAGGAGACGATCCAGTAATAACAATAATTATAATAAAAATAGATTTAACATAGTCGAGAAACACTCATGAATATTTTGTGAAACAACAACCCCTCTGTCTCACACACATACACACGCTCACTCATTTTCATTAACACTATTGTTTACTCGCTTGGGTAGAAGACAACACTGTTGTTTCTAAGTTAAAAGACAGGGTCATCCAGATAAAAGGCAGTTTGTCCAACATCACTCCAGTGACAGGATGCGATTGACGCTCCTGTCATAGAATCGCGCTCCAGCAGACGCTCTCCTTTGGATTCCTCAGCTTCAGCTTAAAGCAAGGTAACAAGCTGCACCCGTTCAGTACAATCATTATTTGTCTACATTTGGTTTTCGCTTTCCAAAAGAGAGGGGGCGGTGGTGGTGGTGGTGGGGGGCAGGGCTACGGTGCTGTTGCTGTAATGTATACAGTTTGGATCAGTTTCAGAGTCTACAGCAGCAGAGTGGAGTAAAGGGACTGGAGTCCATGCTGAAATAAGCACTTGATCCCACTAGGAATCTAAAGGACCTGTTGGCTTATGGTGTGCAGATGTGTGTGAAGTAATGGAAAGCAACAGATTGCATGCAAGTCTATTCACTAGAATATTCCTGGTCTGGGATTTATATGTTTTTTTTTTTAAATAAATGAGACACTGTTTTTTCAAAAATGTTAATACAAAAAAAACATTAGAAATACTTAAATGTAACTGACTGGTTTTCAATATTTTATAGTTTTTTGTAACATTATTTAGCCACAAAGGCTCAAACTATTGGTTCTGATGAAGACTTATCAGGTCTGTCTTTAGTGCATTGACAGTCATATTCCATTAGATCATGAAAAAAGAAAAGCAGCACTCAATTTTTCAACGTCACACAATTTCTTCTGGTTTACGTATCATTGCACAACAGGATAACGATCCCAAGCATTCTTCGAAATTGTGCCAAAATTATAGATTCAAATAAAGCAAAAGGTTTTGAGAATTTTCCAAAATTTGCTGGAAAAGATGGTACGAATCTGTGCTGCTGTAATAAAGGAAAGGGGTGCTTAGTTTGAGGAAACTCATACATATGCTTTCCATTAAACAACATTTAAAGTGTATATTGTTAGATTACACTTCAAAACCAGTCAGGTATATCTTGTTTAAGTATTTCTAATTGTTCCTTGATATGATATTTTGAAATGGCAGTCTATTATGGGTCTGAACATGTGAACTGACAAGTCTTTTATACAAGGTGCTTACCCGAGAATCAACTCAAGCAGAAATAATAAACCTAGATATTGTACTGTTCAGATAGATTTTCTAGTTTGAGAGGGCTCCTGTTTGGATATATTTTCCATCAGTGTGTGTTTATTTGCGTGTGTGTGTGTGTGTGTGTGTGTGTGTGTGTGTGTGTGTGTGTGTGTGAGAGAATGTTGAGCTCAGAGCATTTCCACTCTGTCCATCAAAATAAAAAGCTTAGAATCAGTGAATGAAAATAAACAGACTGCAGGAACAGTCTTTAATTAGTTATTCAGACCCTCACTGTAAACGCTCTTTTTTTTCTTTTTAGGAGAGGGGCCATAGGTGTGTAGCGGCGGGAGTGCAGGAGTAGCAGTTCTAGGACAGAGCCTCTTCACCGAAGTAGGAGAAGCCTTTAAACTCGTCCTGGTTGATCTGCTTGATGATGGCCTCGTCCACAGGCGTTAACACAGGCTCCTCGCGGGTGAAGTCCTGGTCAAAGTTGTTGACGTCTCGCTTGGTTTTCTGTGTGTAAGAATGAAGCAGACAGAAGCTGTCACTCATAGGTAGTGCTGCAGCATAATAAAGTATCACATTGCACATTTTATACATAGTATAAAAAAGTGGGAATAACCCAAAGGTTTTTTACGCTCACGCATGTCATTCACTTAAATGTGCAACTGACAGGTTCTTTAGGGAACCAAATGTGGTTCTTTGATAGAATCACCCCAAAGGACCTTATGTGGCTCCTTGATTTTCTGTGATTGCAACAAGCCTATCATGTCATATGATATGGTTAAATACAGCCTACATAATTTTGACCAAGCTTATGTATATTTATTGGATTATATGAATGCCTCAATTCCTCGATCTAAACACCTAAAGATCATCTGTGATTGGTCAGGACACTCAAAGTACATATGTGCATATTGCAGCCTCAGTACAGCAAAGGCCATTAACATGATGTTTTGAGGCTCTATTTTTCACTTAGAGGCCAAAACAAGCCCAGTACTTATCACTTCCCAGTACTTATCGCTTTAGGATATAATAAGCCTTGGACTTCGATGCACCCGGTAGTGTGTTAGAGCAGAAAAACACTCATTTGAGTAGTACAGGTAGGGTCCACGAAGCTCTGGTATGTGATTCTTAAATTCTTCTCTTCTCCCTTCTTCTAGACTCCTTTCCCTCACTCATGGCTTCAGGGGCCAGTAGAAGGCCATTCGCACTGGGGTGGGAGTTGAGATGAGGGACAAGGCCCCTTCACACTACTACAAGCATTCCACGCACACCAGGGTTAGCTAGGCCGGGTGTTCATGTCGAAAAACGGAGAGCGTCTCAGATATTTCACTGGCCCTGCTGCCAGGGGCCTGAGGGCTACACTAACACATAAGATGTACTTGGCCTTAAAGTCCAGCTACTGTGAACTCCCTGGTGACACGGCTTTAGCCACTCAGCCAGCAGACTAAGACTGTAAACAGAGTGCCACACACACATTAGACATGCAAGCACACCAAGGATGTTCCTGAAAGGCATAATTGGGTTTTAGATGTGGAGCACCTTCAAGTGAAGGTTTAGGGTGTGGACACTATCACATGTGAGAGAATGATTTTGATTCATAACAGTAGAAAATACTTTCTGTCACTTTTTTTCCCCCACAATAAAATGTTAAGTGGAGAGTGTTACATTGGGACAAATATTTTATGATCATCAATATTCTTCTGGACTGTTAAAAAAGTTCCATCAATGAACTTTCGGCAGCATGGAACTACTTTTTAAGTGGAAAACATTGCAAAATCCCCTTGAAACTTCTACAGCCGCAGTGCTAGCCGACTCTCGTCAGAATATCTAAACTAAGCACACAAAAATGTGAATCCATGTCTCTTAATGTGGTAAGACAGTCTACAGATTTGAGAGTTCAAAATTACAGCAAACCAGTGAAAGCTATTTCTCCAGTATTTTACCACATGCGTACATTACTCATCCTGTATTATAAGTTCATTACAGTACTGTTATTTTTTTACAGTATTATTATACACCATCATAGACAGCCTCCCAGGAGTACTCACAATACGTGGTTTGAAAGGTGGTTTGATTTTCCTCTGCTCCAGCAGCACCCAATCGATCTCTCTGAAGAATGGGTGCACTTTAATGGCCTCCTCCAGGCCCTGGGACACCACACAGCCGAGCCGCTTATTGGGACTCTTCGTCATGAACTAGATGAGAAGAGGAAGAAAAGAGAAAAGGTTACGAGGGGTGGGGGGGATACCCGGCAGATACAAAACCAAACAAGCTGGCGATTTGCTTCACCCAGCTAGTTGAGAGGCAGTAACCTGACTAAAATAAGTCATTATGAACGTGATGCATCTGTATTAAACAAACACAATTTAACGCCTGGGTCTGAGGCATTCAGTGCTGCTGGCCACCATCAGTGGGTGATGTAATATTGGGTCCGGCGGAAGGATGACCCGGAGTGACCACAGGTCATGTGACCAAAGTGCCAGTGAGACGGATCCCAGTGTGACATGGTTCGGTCCAAGACAAACACACCGCCGTTCCCACCAACGGGCCAGGGACGGCCAAAGTAAATCTGGGACATGTGACGGAAAAAAAGCAAGAGGCGCACTGTCTCTGCGCAGAGCAGGAGAACACAAGCAAACATGCACACCCACACACATACACTGACATCTATAAACAAATACGGAGATGAGCAACGGCTTCAGGGATAAAGGTTACACATGGTCTAAAGTCTTTCTTAAAAAACACAGCCAAGCAGGCACACACACATGCACACTGGTCGCTGCTGTAAAGAGGAGACTGTGTTGGAGTGTCTTCTCCGAAAACAGCTCTTTGAAAGGACACAAGGCAAACCTCAGGAGAGAACACACACTGTTCTTTTCCCACAAGTAGTGTCACTTCACCGAGAACCCCCCCTCCACCCCTCCACCCTCCTTCTCTCGTTCACTTTGGCACTGTGAACTCTCTCCAAACTCGCCACTTAACTAATCAGAGCAGAGAGAAAGCGAGAAAGCAAGTAAAGCAGAGCGAGAAAGACACACATGAAAGCAGAGACGGAATGAGAAAGAGAGAGAGGGAATCAGGTGATTTAAGACGAGACACTATAGGCAACAACAAGATTTCATAATGGATACCTGCCAGTGGTTTCTCACAAGTATGTTTTGAATGGAAATTTCAGCAACAAGTCGCATTAGGAGATGTTATCTACTTACATGAGTATGTATTTGAATACTGTGGATGATTTATAGTTAAAATGTTTTTTTTTTATTTTATTGTAAAGGCACAGAGACAAGATTTTTTTGTAGAACAGATTATTATTATAAAATGCTACGTGATGTTATTGCAAACCTATTTTCAGGTCATTTGTAATATACAATCTATATTAATATATTAATAGTATTAAGAGTATATTAATAAACTCATTAACCCATAATTAAACTCAAAGTTAACACGTAAAAATTTCCCGAATGCAGGTAAGCTAAATGATTCGATTTTTGGTTCTGAATGTGGCATAATGTGAGAAAAAGCTCTTTAGTGATATCACACATCATGGTGGTGCCTTGTGTGGGCAGAGCAAGGCCTTTATCAAAAATACTGTTGCACGAGAGTGGACGCAAATTTACTAAAGGCATGGAAATGAATATAGTTCTGTTGAGTTTTTTGACATTTTATGAATACTGTTTAAGAGAAGAAAAGTTTATCCAACAATCAGGAAAAAAGACAAATGGGGCCAAAATTGTGACTTCTGCATGCTCTGTTCTGTCTGCATTTTTAGAGTTTATCACCAGTGATAGCAAAAGCATGGTGTAAGCTGACATTAACAATTTCCCCCACAAAACTCAAACAAAGAAACTCAGTTGAAAGATCAAATTCTAAACTTTCGGTCAATACCACGTTCAAGTTTTTTATTTTATTTAAATATGATGAAGTTATTGTTGCTTGAATAGTTCTGTGGAAAGAAAAATATTCCAATATTATGTTGATCACTTCTTTCTCTCTGACTCCGGTTGATACAGATTTAACTGAAATGTAATTTATCATGTAATTTAGGAGCACAGATGTTTTTTTTGTGTCTCACTCATTTGTCAACAACGGCAATGTGGCCAATCAATTTGCATTTTAGTATCATTTGTTCATATCCTGTTAAAGAAATAACTGCTTGAAAAGGAGGGAGAGGTAGAGCAGAGAGTTAAGCGGGTAGGTACAGGAGGAGTATAACTGACAGCAGGGAATATTCAGCCGCTCACCGCTTTGAGGATGCTGACGGCTTCTTTGCTGAGCCACACTGGATAAAGCACGTCATCGTGGAGGATAGACTCGAACAGGTCATCTTCATTATCAGCCTCAAACGGCGGCTGGCCCGCCATCATCTCGTACATTAACACACCCAGAGCCCACCAATCCACCGACGGGCCATATTCTAACTCCTGTAGGATCTGTGTGTGTCAAAAAGACAAAGTTACTGAACTGCCATGTGCACAAATTTTACCATCATAAGAAAACTTTGTATCCTTCATAGCTGTAACTTTACAGAAGGCAAAAACATTAAATCCCTATTAGAGGTGTTATGTGTACCAGCACTTCAATTCCTCACTGTCATAAATACGTAAAAACGTACAAAACCTACAAAACCTACAATAGTTTCTTAGTAGTTGTGCTTTGAGTTGGTCTGTTACTGAATAACTGGTAGCACAACATAAAAGTCAGCAGTATCCAAAGTGGGCTTTACATACAGAGGACATATAAATGCTGTAAAAACACCTTTTTCCATTATACGTTATACTTTTTGGCAATTTGTTATATTCAAAATTTTTACAATTTTATAAAAATTTGGGTACATATTATTTGTAATCTGTGTTTCCGTGCGCAGGCTTCTAAACGTTTTAATCTGTATTTGGTTACTGTATATATGGATTTCAACATTAGAAATGTTGATAAGGGAACTTTAAGACTAGAAGTGTGGAAATCGGTATTTAGGACCATCTGGCATTACTGGGCTGGAAAA
>JBBPCY010000150.1:10761189-10774225 GCA_037974405.1 Brachyalestes nurse | reverse complement strand
ATATATAATTTAAAATATTAAAATAGTTCTTAAATAGTTACTACTTTGGTTCACTTTACTGGGTTAGCAATTTGATATTCTCAAATTTGATATATTTGAAAATTATTTCACTTTATTCACTTTGCATTGAATATTGTCATTATTTTGTATGCACCATATATAAGTATTATCTCTCGAAAGGTTCTACAGGGAACCAAAAGTGGTTCTTCTGTGGCATCACTTTATTCCTAATATATTACACCCCTAAATAATCAGTGGTGGAGCTATGCTCTCACACAAGAGGGAGCAAACCTCAGTAATAGGCTCAGGCCCCACTCCATGTCCATAGTAAAGTATATGGGGTTTGGGAGGTTTAAAACATCAACAACAACAATGCATCTGTGCACAAAACAGTGAAGAAACCAATGTATTTTAGCATCTGAAAACATATCCTGCTAATGATAGACATCTTTTTAATGTCATTTCATTTGCAATCATCTGTCCAGCTCTCTCCCCCATCTCATCTGCTAAGTAAAGTAAGAGTTTTTTTGCCATTTCGTGCGTGCTGCCATGTGGTTTCCTACACCAATGTTGCTAAACCTTATAGTTTATTCTGTCATGTATATCACTTCTATTGTATTATATATATAGAGAACCTGCATTCTGCCTCCTGGCTGAAAGTGTCAGTGTCAGCTGTCAAAGTGTGATTTGGCATTATGGCCTAACATCTTCTTTTATAAATATCTTAAGAAAATTACATAATAAAATGTCTCCATGGATCAGAGGCATATATATATATATAAATGCCAGATCACACTTTGACAGCTGACACTAACAGTTTCAGCCAGGAGGCAGAATGCAGGTTCTCTATAATACTGACATGCAGCTTGCAGCTTCTGTGGCATGCTGATGGATGACTCTGCCTGTCACCTGGGGTCGAAGAGCTAAAGTAAACTACATTCTATACAAAAAGGGAAAGTTGGTCCTGCCCCAGTTGATCACCAATTGACTTCCCATAACTCCTCCACAAAGTTGACAGTAGTGTCTGTTAATGCCCGTCTTGTAAAATAGTGTATCCACAATAAACCTGGCTAAGCACGAGATCAGCTCTGCATTTCATAAGACAGTATTAAGAAGAGATGATCTCCTCCTGCGCAATAAGATAAACTCCACCGCAAAGATCTCTGGCGCGGTGGTTCAGCTAATACACCGCAGATCCACATCTTTTTCTGCGATTACGTCAGCTTACACCTGCAGCGCATTTTCTTTCTGATTGGCCTCCCTGCGCCATGTTTCTGTTTCTTTTCAAATGAAATGCCCCTTTCCTTCACCTTTTCCACTTCTAGAGATGGATCCAAGGTACGAATAGCAGCCTGAAACCCAAAACATCTGCAAATGCTTGCTGCAATTGTAATTAAAGCTACATTCCTGCTTGCTCATTCTTTAGTCCCTGAAATCAGGCACTCTCAGCTGATGGCTGAATGGGCAAAGGAAGCATTAGTTAGTTTTAAAATACAATTAAAACTGTGTCAATTTCAGTGAAATAGTCACTCAAAACTAAAAGTGTTCAGTGTGATGTCTTTGTCAGTTAAAATCCTGGAAAGACATGCTGAGTGACATCCTGTCGAAACGTGTCAACGTAACAACTCCTACTGAAGAATAATAGCAGAATAGAAAAAAATACTCAGAATACAGACAGCTTCTCTTATGCTTTACGGACTGTAGCACATTTTCTGTAACATGGAAACTGATATTTGAGGTGTAAAACACTTTTTTTCATTTACAAATCAAGATCTGTATACAGTTTCTAGCAAACTGCATAGCATGTAAAAGACTCCCATATTGTTCTTGGTTCGATTGTACAGTTCTGGGGAATATTTCTAACCAGTTGACAGTATGTGGAAGTTTTAAAATGTTCTTCAGATTCACACATCTCTAACAATAGTTCCTTTAAAAGGAATCCAATAAACGGTTCTTTAGAGAACATTTACGGCATTTCCCTAACTCAGGAACCCAGTGGTGGTATGCTGAAGGTAGGATTCGAACCCATGAACCTCTTGGTCTAGAGGCAAGTATCCTACCCACTGAGCCACCACCACCCAAAAACAGCTCTTTCACTGTTTGACTCTAAACCTCCTACGCTTTTAATAAAAAAGGTTTTTTGAGTGGTGCCATAAAAGAATTACTTTAGCTAATTTTATCATTGTGTATCTCTATACACCTTTTGAAGGTACCTTGTTTTCTACAAAAAAAAAATCACTACATTATGTGAAGGTTCTTTAAGCTAAAGATCTTCACAATCACATTGCAAAGATGATCCATTAAAGAATCATCCAGTGAAAGGAGGTACTTTAATGAAATGTTCAAAAACCGTTCTCCTATGGTACCAAATAACGACCTCTTCTAACACCTTTATGTGGAAGTATTTTGAAGAAGCAGCTCCAGCAGGAAACCTCACTCTTAGAGGAAGTTTGCTCCGATCTACTCTGAGACAGAGTTGAAACTAATCCTGGATTTAGGAACTCAAGGTGAAAATTTTCATATAAATGTTTGTGCTCGATTTGTTGAATGAGTCTGTCACTTTGCCCACTGAGAATTTTTTCCCAGTATTTTACTGTAGATTTATTTTGTTCCTTGCTCTGTCTGTTCGTCTCTTTGTTTGACTCGACTCTTTTCTTCACGGTCAGTGGCAGGTCGTCCCCAGGCGCCGCCACATTATGTAGAGTGTTACACACTTTACACAATTGTGGTCACTTGAACAATACCAATCTTTCTCGTGCGGCCAGATAGCACGATCGGCCTTGATAAAACAACTAGAATTTTTTGATGTAAAATCATAATCGGAGGCTTCTTTCCAGACAGAGCAAGCGTATCTTACATAAGCGCTCTAGGCCCGCCTCGCCTTGTCCTCCCTCTCTGAAAGCGAATTTAAACAGGATGCTGAAATAGTTTGTTTAAACTGTTCCCAGAGACGCAGCAAAGGCCCACCCAATCAAATGCGAATAAACATTTCCTGCCTCCAATTAGAAATGTAGAGATACTGGCGTCCCCGCGCCGTACAAGAGAAAAGACTTGATCTCCAGATAAACCGCTAAGACCCAACAAGCTGGGGCGTAGTGTGTGGCAGATGGGGATTTTGATGAATCACATGAGCCGTGCATGTATGTATGTATGTGTGTGTGTGTGTGTGTGTGCGCACTCCAGTTCAAGGATGAAGAAAAACATTCTTTAGCATGTGTAAAAAAAATACAGAAACCACCTTCTAAGAAAACTACTTCCAAGAGGTGAAAAAAACCTTTTTTTCCTTGAACAAACAAGAAACTTAATATTACCTGAAGGAGCACTAGGCAGCTAGGGTTGCTACATTCTGATTACGTTGTGGCCCATTTTCCTCACGGTTTAAGTAATTGCTGTTCCCCATTGTGAGACTTTGTACTTGCTTAGCAAATGAAAAGCACGGCAATAATGATAGGAACAGGAATTTGTGAAAAAAAAATCAGAACAAAGTATATTTATATGTGGCTCTGGACAATAGTCAGGGATGTTTATCCTGAAGTCCAGAACTAAGCACTGCGCTGCACATTGCTAATAAGTACATGGCCTGTACATACACACAAACACACACATGCATGCGCACAATACATACACATACACACACACACAGACACACACACAGCTAAACTGAAAGTACTTATTCAACACTGTTGGTCTGTGCAGTGTATGTTTACATACATGCACATGTCCACACAAAGAAGCACTCATGAACGATGGCAGCACTGAACCAGAAACCACAGCTATTTCAATTTAACACAAACCCTTTCTCTTTATTTCTCTACATACACAGAGGCACCTATGTCTGCCACACAAGGACATGCAAGCAGCTCGCAACATAATCGCTCAACTTTTCGTTGGGACATAACACTAACACTCAGACACACTCTCTCTCAATCTGTGGACATGAGTGTAACTGCCAGGCTATACGTCTCGTTTTGGATGGATAAGTTAGCATAGTGGTGTTGTGAGACTTCAAGCAGAACTTGAAGTCGATGTTTTGGAAGAAGGAAAATGGGCAACTATAAGGATCAGAGTTACTTAGAGAAGGAACAAATCATGATATCTGGACGACTGGGTCAGTGGCAGGTTGTGGGGTGTTCCTGGAATGCAGTGGTTGGTACCTACTGAAATTGGGGCACGTGTGTGGGGAGCAAAGCTGACCCATCTGATCCCACAAAAGGGGTACCGTAGCTCAAAGTGCTGATAACGGAGCTGCAAAATTGTTCAGGTATGAATTGAGAAACAGGACAAAATGTTGACTTGACCTCCAAATTCCTCAGATCTCACTGAATGAGCATGTCCTGGACAAACTAGTCTAATCCTTGGAGGCCCGTGGATTTACAGGACTTTAAGGATCTCCTGCTAAAATCCTAGAGACCGATACCAAAGGACACCTTCAGAGGTCTCGTGGAGTCCATGGTTTCGATGAGTCAGAGCTCTTTTGAGGCAGGCCTATACTAGGCAGGTGGTTTTAATGTTATGGCCGATCACTGAACAGAAAACTAAACACACACAATATATACAAGAATTTCATAAGGGGTTATTAGATTGTAAAGATCCCCAGTACATGTAAAAAAATCACTGGAACGAAGGGAGAAAATATTTATTTAATTCGTTTAACCTGCAGTGGGCTGGCGTCCCGCCCAGGGTGACAGATAATTTTACATGATAACAATGAGCAAAACTGTCTCATAAAATGATTTAAGAAAAGCCAAGTAAAAGAGAAGTAAAACAATCCTTCATTATAACTGAATCTCAAGAAGAGAAATATTAGACCCATCAACTAATTTTAATATGGTTTCACTTGTAAAGAGATCTTTTTTGCGGTGAAATTAAATGATTGGGAATCAAAAAACAAAGACATATGACACTGTTTGTGGTAGATCTGAGGGAAGTAATACACACACATACACACACACACACACACACACACACACACACACACACAGGCCTCACTTCAACACCTACCAATGACTCTTAAGTACCTTTCAGAGAAAAACACACAAATGCTTCCCTGTTTGCCAAGAAGCTGTCACGCGTCACCCACTGAGAGGGTGCTCTGCGGAACCTGCCAGGGAGAAATGGAGAAAAAATTTCTCCCACTTTCCAAAGACAGAACAACAAATATAGGCCTGATGGATCTCTCTTTACACAGTGAAGGTCCCACAAACCACCCTCTCCCTCTCTTACTCTCTCTCTCTCTCTCCCCTTTCTCTCTTACTCTCCCTCTCTCTTTTACTGCTTCTCTCTCTCTCTCTCTCTCTCTCACACACACACACAGTGCCAAAGCTCTTAATTGACTTGTTCAGACTGTTTCAGGCCTTAACATGCTGATGTGCTACATGTAAAAGCTCTGTTTGGGAACAGTGTGTTCAGGGAGGAATGTTTGGAGGAAAGAAAAAAAAAGAATGCTTTTTTGGGCTAAATGTAGCATGGCAAGAGATGGACACACAGATGTTAACCCAGTACCTGATGAGTGGGCGCTGTCCTCGATGCCTGTTTAGAAATGTAGCGCCATTATAAACTCTATTAAAACACCAGCACTGTGCAAACAGCGCAATGACTATATATTATGTAACACACACTATACTACAATACATGGCTCCTAATAATAGAGGTTGTTACTTTACATGCATTTTTTTGGATAAAGCCCTGATCTGAGAAGGCTCCTACTGTTTAAATGCTGCAAATCATGGAACAGCAGTGCCGTTTGCTAAAGCATAGGACAAATTCATACAGCAGAAGTTTCTCCCTTTTCAACTATATGAAAATAACACATCCTCGATAGCAGTGGTCCCCAAGCTGTTAACAGGTCTGTAGTCCCTCATTAAACCTTCCAATGACTTCTTACATACATACACACACAACCACATGCATGTGTGCCATGATGCTTAAGATGTTTAGCCTTGTAAAATCAAGCCCCTTGACGTTTATAATGTGATTACACAACACCAGATGCACAGAATAATACTGAATGAATAAATAATGTTAGCATTGATCGTAAGGTCTGTATTATAGTTGGGGAATCAGGTCAGAGCACAGGGATGCGGAATAGGGAACTTTTATAATGCATGTAAATAATAAATAATAAAACACAAATGGAATGAAATCTAATTGTGTAAGTATTCAATTTTTTCCAGCATAATCCAAAAATCATGGGAGCGATTCTGAAAAGCATTACTACACAGTGAGCAAACTTAAAAATTTTTGCTCAATTTTTATTCATTTGTTGACTTTAACAAATTTAAAGATCAAGGCTTTTCTCACCACTGCCTTTGCACATGCAACATTTTATGTTTACTTCATTTCTTCCAATGATTCAGCAAATAATTTGTACGAATAAGGCAAATAAAATTGTAAAAGGGTCTATTCTCCTCGCAGTGTGTACTTAATTTCTCTTATAAAGTCAACACAGCATGAAATTTGCCCAAATCCTGGCATGTGACTGTATATTGCATCATCTCCAAAGCTGAAAGAAATTAAAAATGCAATTTAATGTGAAAGTTACCACTTCTATCGGTCCATTCCACAAAGGGTAAATGTTAACGGTTGTGTTCTAGTTATGTAATGACAAAAACAGAGATACAAGGTTATATGTATCTTTATTCTGTCCAATTCAAGTAAGCGGTAATGCCGGAAAGACAATGATACTACAGAAGACAAAAGTAGCCTGTGCTGACCATGACCCTAAATAATAGGCCTGGAATGCGGACAGCAATGCCTATAAAGTGTAATAATACAATCCGCAGCTTCTGTGTCATATACGTGCTTCTTAAAGTGAAGCTGAGATGCTTCATGATAGACAAGTACATAGTACATGGTGTGGCAGTCTCTGTCACAGAAAGAGACAACATGGGGCACGTACATGAAAAATTCTGCCTTACACACATGCCTGCAATGCATATAACACACATACAATGTTTTGCGTGAGCTTGCATGTACAGTCATGCACAGATATTTGAGAACTTTACAGGTACCATAGGTAGCACAAAACAGCCCTTGAGTAAAAATAACACTAATACTAAAGGCATAAACAGTATGCACAACTGAGACAAAAACACTATTACTGCATCGTTCCACCCAGTCAAAATTCGAGACCTTTTTCCCCTCCACAGATTGTCTTTCCCAAAAAAACAAGCTGGAGAGAGCCAGGAGTTAATCAGCATTCCTCAGAAGCAAATTCCACTCCATTACTACAAAAACAACCACCCAGGAAAACACAGAGAGAGGAAACTACACCACATATGAAACGGAAGGCCCATATTTCTTCCCCGAGTTGCATGGTGTGTTCAAAGGCAAACACACATCGCATTTTATCGTCTAATGTTTGCGATTAATCACCGCAGTGCTGATTAATGAACTCTAAAACCAGTCTTTCACATCCAGACACGCATTCAGCTGTTTTGATTTGCATTTTGCTCTCTGATGGGGGTTTGCAGGTCTGGCCGTGCGCACAGCTGTCGAAGAGCTGCAGTTCAACCTGCTGATGAATGGAGTAACAACAGAAAATCAAGGGACGGGAGTGTGGCCAAACCACCTGGGAGAGATCCAAAGTGCTGTAAAGGTCCACAGACAAAGCCAGAAAATGAGAGAAATAACAATCCATCACCTGTACGAGTGGGAGTAGACAGAAAACAAACAGGAATAAGTGGAAGCCTTCATTACGGCACTGAACACACCTCGGCCAAATCGCTGTTCGATAGTATTAATCTATTGCTGGTTTGGTTGCAGATGAAAAATGAGAGCTGTACGAAATTAACAGTTTAATATATTAACATTCAAATAAAAATGCACAATGCTTCATATATCAAAAGTAAAAGGCAGATAACTTGCCAAAAAATGAATGAAATGAAAGAAAGTCTTAATGATCTTTCAGGAAGTTTGCAGAATTATACCTGAAAAATCGAAATACACATAAGAAACTTTATTCTTTATAGGCAAATAGTTTATCATTTTAAATTCCTTCATGTGTAAGTTATTATTACAATAAGAGTTACATCTTAGACACCAGGAGGTATTTTAAGATGTTTTTACACCTTCCTACAAAGAGTTCCTAGAAAGATTTCCTAGAAATGTGTGAGGTTGCAGCAGCAAAACAGAATAATGTACATGTACCTGCCACACTCTTTTTTCTTTTTATTTCTCTGAGAACAGGGACTCTTTTGAACGCTACTGTATGCAAAGCTCTATGGTACAAAGGTAGCAAAAGCAAATGCCCCAACTACTAAGAAGCTTAACCTGACTTACATCACATCTATTTGTGTTGACCTTTGACACACATAAACATAAATCTGCCTAAACATAAACATTTTTTTCTCTTTTTCAGAGAGTCTTCCAGTCCTATTGACTCAGCTGCCATGTATTCTCTTCGCACTTGCCTGTTACAAGCTCTGTAGGAGACGTTGCTGTGGCCTGTTTTGAGCCCACGTTACTTTCTCAGAGTTCGATGAGACCATCCTGAGAACATGGGTCAAATTTCACATTCCTAACTTTGAAAAATGTAGAAAGAAGATACTTCTTTAAAATTTGCCAAACAAAAAACAAGTGGGTTCTGAAGAGTACGGACAACTGTCAAACAAGTCTGCACAGTGTTCCCTGTTGCATTAATCAACAGCCATGCCGGGCCAGCTGGTAGTCAAGCAGCTTTGCTTCAGCTGAAACTCTGGGACGCGTATGAGCTAAACAGTCAAACACAGTCATCACAGGTTGGAGAAGACCTGCACAAAACCAGTTGTCAATTCATGTCTGTCAATTTGCCTTCAAGCTAAACTGCCAAATACAAAAGGCACACTACATTATTCATGTGGTTTTGTCCATAAAGCAAATGCTACAGCTCACAATTAAATCCTATTCGCTTTCCTGTTGTACACCCGCCGCAAAGACCCTCTGGTGACCTTGCATTGTTGGATGTATCTATATTTACATATCTAAAGTATATTTGGAACGTCTGACATAGTACTTCCACACTGCTGTTTCCCTGTCCTGCGAAAAAGGCTTCTCTATCTAACCTCTTTTCCCTCTTACTGCCTGTGATGTAACATCAAGTAAATATTATGTAAAGCTCTTTTTCTTCCCACATCCTCACCACTTCCATTCCTATTATCTCCATACTATTTATTTTTTGATGGAGACCAAGTTTGTTTGATTCTTCGCATTTTGTTTCACTTGCCGTCTCTCTCCTCTGCTTTTTTAAAACATAAGGGTCTACGGCGTGAACTTCGAGGATTAATGAGCAGGACTAACAAACTCAGGTTAGGATGTTTTCTTCATATTTTCTTCCCTTTTGAAGCCTCTTTTAAGAATTTGCACAGCCCAGGAACCAGGACATCGCAATACGTTGTGTGCTTTCTCATGACTATACAGAGGGAGGATGTGGGATGTTTTGGGAATAATGCTTTTATGGGTCCTGCAGGTTCCTGTTTTTGTCTACACCGTTTGGACTTCTCCATACACACATATAGGAACAGTTATCTGTTCAATCTGTCAAATGTGCTAAAATGTTTCAAAAACCTTTTAACCTGACTGGCGAGTTAATCTCATTACAATGGCACCTGTTAAGGCAAGGGGTTTATTAAGCTGCAAGTGAACTGTCAGTAGGAATATAGGAAAACTAGGACAACATCAAAAACTTTGAGACAGGCCAAATTGTGATGCACAGGCAACTGGGACTGAGCATCAAAGTGGCTTCATAATAGCAGGTCTTGTGGGATACTATGCGGTGGTTAGTACCTACCAAGAGTGGTCGTGGGTCATGGGAACCCAAGGCTCACTAATGCATGAGAGGAGTTAGGGCTAGCTGGTGTAATCCCATAGAAGAGCTACTGTAACACAAATGGCTGAAAATGTTAATGCTGGCTATGACTGACAGGTGTAAGACCAGGCAGAGTGCCCATGTGAGCATCAGAACTGGACCATGGAGCAATGGAAGGAGGTGGCCTGGTCTGATGAATCATGTTTTCATTTACATCACACAGATGGCTGGGTGCATGTGCATCGCTCACATGAAGAAAGGATGGCGCCAGGATGCACCATGGGAAGAAGGCAAGTTGGTAAAACATTCTGCTGGAACACTTTGGGTCCTGGCATTCATGTGGATGTTCCTTTGAAACAAACCACCTACCTAAACATTGTTGCAAACCAAATTCACCTGTCCATAGTTACAGTATTTCCAAACAGCAGTGGCCTCTTTTAGCAGGATAATACATCCTACCACACCGCAAAATTGTTCAGGTATGGGTTGAGGAACATGACAAAGAGCTCTAAGTGTTGACTTGGCCTCTAAATTCCCAAGATCTCAATCCGATCTAGCATCTTTGTGATGTGCTGGACAAACTAGTCTGATCCATGGAGGCGCCACCTCGCAACTAATGTTATGGCTGATCTGGGCATGTGTATGCAAATGTACAGCTGCATGAAAAACATACGTGAACGTATACAGCTTATGAAGAGGCGTACACAGACACATTATAGAGTGGAACTGAATTTTTTTGTGATTGTGGCTCGGTTCATGATAGTGCTCCTGCTGGATGTGAGTGAAAGAAAGGTTGTATGCTTTGGCTGTGGGGAGCAAGTCCAGGCAGCGGTGTCCTTGGCAGTGCCTGATGGCAAATTAGACATAGAGGGAACGTGAAATGGAGCGAGCGAAGGAGCAATGTCAACAAGAGGTCAACCTGGCGTGCTACGTGTGGGGTGACAAAGAGCTGATGAGAGAGAGAGTGGGGGAAGAGCGAGGGAACAAAAAAGAGAAGGGAACGCACGTCTGCTCACCTGCATTCATTCAAAGAGATCTGATTAGAATACAGAGTGATGGAGAGAGTCCAGCACACTTTTGTGGGAAATGTACAAGTACAACACTGGACAAGGAGTGCCCAGACACACATCTGAGTCCCAACACAGTAATGGCTTAGCAGATAATCTCTGTCCACCCTCTTCTCCTGTGTTTTGCAGGCAACAGCTCTTTTGGAGCTTTCGGGGAAAACTGTTTTGTAATGCAGGCTTGGCTGCGGTGCCTGAATCTATCACTACATCCAAATAAAGAACAAAGAGCCAGCCAAGAGCAAAATACTTGAGCGAATTCAATTAATTACCCAGAGTATGTGGTGTCTGTGCATGCGTTAGTGTGTGGTAGTGAACTCTGTGGCATGTGCAGCATTAAATTCGTCAAAGCAGCAAAGTGACAAAGAGATGTTGCATGGCACATTTGTTCCAACTGGGCTAATGCAATGTGTGTGTGTTTGTGTGTGTGTGTGTGTGTATGCGCAAGGGTGTGTGGTAGGGAAAAGAAAACAAACAGCATATGGAATACACATCAGGGCTGATAAGGATCAGAACCCCATGATGTAAGGTCTACAACGTTCGCCCGTTTTAGCACAGAGCAACGAAAAGGCTAATGTGCCCATTAAAACAGACTAAGAACAATGAACGCAGTGGGTGTCCGAACAGAGAGGAGAAAGAAAGTGAGTGAAAGAGAGAGAGAGAGAGAGAGAGAGGGAGAGAGAAAAAGAGACTGTCATGGCAGTGTCATTTTAAATGGACGGTAACAAACATTCTGTGTTCATTTCTGCTATTTCTCTGATTCTCATCTTTAACCATCTTAAAGCAATGACTGAACCAGTTATTAAAGCAATAACTGAATACAATTTCAACAAGTCCTCCCACGAATGCCTGACACAATCTATTAAAAACCTACACAGCTTCAGGGATAGGGATCAAGCTTTAGGACGGTTGCTACTGTTTTTAGCTAAGCAACGTATTCCTGTCCGTTTTAAAGGTAACAATATGCCATTAAGTTGGAGAAGCTACATAAGTGGCCCTAAGATTATGCTGCAAGTCAACCTGGTATGAGACAAGTGTGTGATGATTTAGGCCAAAGACATAAAGGAGGAGACAACATGGTGTCTTTGTACAGGAAATGTCCTGCCCTTCTGAAACATTACAGTAGAGCACATTTATAGGTCTCTCCCCATTTTACAGAGACAGAAGCCTGGTTAAAGCAACTACCTGCATATGTTGCTAAAATAGCCACTGTTTGGACTTTGTGTAGGCATGCAGTTTGCACACTGATTCTAACACTTATTAGTTATGTAGCTCTGGTGTTAAACTAATGGAACTAATTTTAAACATGTCTTGGCTGATCAAGTATATTAGGGAAGAGGGAGAACATGTGCAAACATGAATTTAGTTCAACAAATATTTACCTTACATTCAATTTGAAATGATCTCATTATCTGGATCTTCAGTTTGGTTCACAGTGAACACAGAAGACCCCACACTGAAGACCCCTTTCCACCATTATGACCTTCAGAAGAACTGCTGCACCCCCCACTCCTACCAATCCCCTTTCTTCCGCGTTCTTCCATCCTCAGACTTGGTCCTTCCGCTTCCTGAGCCTGTATCCACAACTCCTTTCCCTTCCCTCTCCCTGCTCCTCCTCAGCCAGCCCCACCCACCCCTGTTCCCTCTCCCACCCCCGTTCTCTCTCCCACCCGTTCTCTCTCCCTCCCTCGACTGTTAGGACACAATGTTCTCTGGCTTGTTTGGGGAAACGGCAGAAATAAATAAATTAGAGGGGCCTAGGACGCCATCATTATGACCAACTGCAGGTTTGAGCTGGGAGAAAATAAACAAAAAGAGCAGGCGAGGTGAAGTCTACCTAGGCCCGGCTCTCTTTAACGTATGAGTGTGAGTCAGATGTACGGAACGAAAAGAAGACACTATGTACCTGCAATTTTAGAGACAGGGATGCTATAGTTACTCTGTTACAGAGATAAATCCCGTGTTACATTTTGTTAGTTTTATAGCCAAGGTTCAAAATCAGTCTGGATCTGTGAGGATCAGTCCAGAATTTGTATATCAAACATAGTTTTACACTGATATCCCCACAATAACGTGGAAACTGCAAATATCCTCTGCCTTTTTTTGCTTTATTGTGGCAATAAATCTATTTTTTCTGGATGTTTTCACACAAGGGGACTCAGGGCAGGCTGTAGCCGACCTGGAAGCA
>JBBPCY010000150.1:10736296-10752202 GCA_037974405.1 Brachyalestes nurse | reverse complement strand
ACACACACCCTCACTCACACACACACCCTCAATCCCACACACACCCTCACTCACACACACACCCTCACTCACACACCCTCACTCACACACACACCCTCACTCACGATGTTGAGACTGTCGTAACCCGAGGACCCCCCCGTACTGATACAAATGGCCTCAAGCCACTGTGCCTAAGACAGCACTGCACATGGGTCTTTTTATGATCCAGTTGTTCAGTGCTGACCTCACCCATAAAGGTCTGTGGTGTAATTTGTCTCACTAATGATATACACTTGAAACCCCTTGGTGAAAGCAAGTTATCTCTGTTAGGCAGATAAATATCTCAAGAAATGAGAAGTATTTATAAAGGGTGTGGGCAGGACAGGCGTTCCTCTACCTCGTGTTCTGCATTCTTTGGATGGTTTGGCTGAGCGTCGAGCAGCTCGCTCTTAAGTGGCGTTTACTGGCCTGGAGAAGAGCGATGGTCTTGATGTCCCTGAGACTGGCCCGAAACTGGCTGAACCGCCTCAGGAACAAAAACTTGTCATGAGGCAGAGCGAAGACAACGGCAAGATGGTCATGTCCCGCCATCAGCTCTAGAACATGGCCGTTACAGAACCTATGGGCCATGGAGCTGGTTTGGTCGGTGCAGCCTTGCTTGGGGTTGAGCAAAGCCATCGCCAAGGGAATACGGGTCAACTTGGCGCAAGAGCGCATGTGATTCCCTTCATTCGCTTCTTTAGACGCCAGGGCCACCAAGTCTAGCTTCAGGATGCAGAGATGTCGAGTAGTGAGGAACAGAACTAAGGGAACCGAGGTGTGGTTTTCATGAAGTGGGGATAAAATGTCTGAGGGTACAGAGCTCTGCCTTGAACTGTTCGTGACCTCTTGCACGGGACTAAGCAAGGAGGACCGGTCCAGGACATGAGCAAGCAGCCCATTTCTCACTCCGCTATCGCTCTCATCGATTTCCCAAGAATTTAGAAACTGCTGAATGAAGAGCTGGATGTTAGAGGACCCGTTCGGATGTCCACCAGGTGTTCTGCTCACCAGAGAGTCCACGTGGGAATGCATCTCTTTCAGACTTTGGCTATCGGAGAAGAAGTACCATCGTTTGTCACAGGACCTCACCTTCAAGGAGACACAAGTGTCTGGAATGTCGAAGTGAAAAGCTTCAATGTCCGAGTACGGCACCATTAACCCGATCTCAAGGCCGTCCATGAGTGCCTGCAAGTTATTTGGCGGCTCTTTGGACCGTGTCTGAAAAACGACCAGCAAGCTGTCGGCCGCTGCCACGCAAGACGTCCTCTGACTCAGGCCTCCGTCTCGAGTCGCGGCGATGCAGTGGCACCACATGGCTGAGTTCACGTGAAAACCTGCCCTTTCCGCGTCCTCGGGTTCCCCGTCCTGAAACGTGGAAGAGGAAGAAGTGCAGCCCATGATCTCCTCACTGTGGTCCAGGCCCATCTCAAAGTAGCTGCCTCCAGAGTCGGGGCTGCCCTGGTGAGTCACCTCCAGAGAGGTAGGCTTGCATTGCCTGGAGGTCGTCCTCTCTCTCTCTGCTTGGCAAATCAGAGCAGACAGCTGGGTTCTGAAATCACAGTTGGTGGGGGTGAAGGACAGATAACAGAAGGGAAGCACTGGTGTGGAGAGTCTGCTGGTCCAGGAATCCGGGTCTTCTCTGCAGTAAGAGCAGCTAAAGATGGGAAAAAAGACAAATAAAGACAAAACACTGAGCATAATATATAGAATTACTATCCACCATCGATATCAACTGTGGCGAACAAAACAAGGAGTGTGCTTGAATAAAATAACTAATAAAATAACGTCTAATAAAATAATATCTTGCTGCGTTGGTAGTCCACAAGTAAAACTGATCATTTTGTTGCTTGCATTAGTTATTACTGTATCTTCCACCTGAGAAACTGGTGCACATACACACACACACACACACACAATATATATATATATACACACACACACACATACATATATACACGTGTATATATATATATATATATATAAATAAAAATATACACAAACACACACACACACACACACTATATACGTATAAATAAAATATACATTTGCTACACACAAATGTCTATACTTTTATTTTATATTTTTGGATAGTGAGCTTTTTATACTATACTGTTGTGTGTAGCTTTATTCTATTATTTTGCTGCTGTTAACTTTGTTCTGTCCAATTTCCCACTGTGGGACTAATAAAGGTTTATCTGATCTTAACTGTGAGGTCTTGGCCGTTTTATCTTTTTGCTGCGTTTTGGTTTATAAAGAGCCATTATCTGTATCTATATAATATGTTCTGTTCTATGCAGCTGCATTTTGGGTCTTCTATGCCGCTATACAAAGTTTCAACCTTTTCAGAGGTAAAAACAATCATGTGTTTGGTCATCAATGCAAATCCACATGTACAACATAAAATTAAACACCAAAAGCTTAACTGTGTATTTTCCATGCAAAGCTACAGCCCATGATGGTTTTCAGGAAAGCTACTGTTATTTTACTAATGAAATAATACTGTCAAGTCAAGTGTGTCTGTACTTCAATGTGCTTTACTGGAATAGAATCAAAATCATAGGAAGTAAAAAAAAATAAAATGCACAGAAATAAACATAGACTGAAAGTTTTTTCCCCCCATTGTGAATGGTTGGCCTCTTTAATTTACTACTGAAGATAAAACACCAGTGTTTAGTGTGATTTGGTCACAGTGAGGATGAAAAGGAGGAACTGACCCTGAGCTTTCGTATTTCACCGGCTCACGAGGGATCTCTGGAGAGGAACAGGTTCCAAATTGGGTTTTTACCTGCAGACACAAACACAGGAGGTGATTAGTGCTTCGTTTCAGGAAAAGCACACCTTTTGTAAGACTGTAAACCACTCACTCCAGTATAACGCCATTCATAAACATTATAAGAAGGATCAATAAAAATAAAGAAACTTGTTAAATGTGAGTTGTGACAGTGTGTGACTCTTAATCATCATTTTTGAGTTTGAGTGACACAGTTTGTAGGTTCTGACATGTGAATAAAGTGGAAGCGATGCAATCTTGAGTCACACTCTGGAAAATATCAGATATATAAATAGCTTTTACTCAGTTATCATCGTTATCATCATCAGTAAGGGCCTACAGACAGACAGACTATATAAATAGTGTAGATCCTGGAGGAAATTGCTTCTGTAATGACTGCACAGACACAGAGACACAAAAACAAGAACAATATAAAAACTATACAGTAATCCCTCGCTTTTCACGGGGGTTACGTTCCAAGAGCCCCCGCGTATTGTGGAAAAACCACGTTGTTGTGTTTTGGTAAAAAAAAAAAAGCCTAAAAATGCCAATTTTTATCATGTAAACCCTAAATATGCCGCCAAACATGAAAGTATGGTACACCCGGTTTTCAGAGAATAAAACCTGATCTACTCGGGCTAAAAATACAAATTAGGGCTCGGAAAAGGAAAGGTCTCCTGGAGATCTGCTGAACTGTGGAGTCTGAAGTGTCTGAGTGCTTTCCCCGCTGAGATATGCAGCTCGGAAGGTTGCGGGACAAAAGTACTGGGACACCGCGGCGAGGTGAACGGGTCCACTTGTGTGAAAACATCCAGAAAAAATATATTTATTGCCACAAAAAAGCAAAAAAGGCGGAGGATACCTACAGGTTTTGCAATTTGAAAATTAGCAATTTTAGCAATTAGCAATTGAGAAATAGCAATTTTGATACAGCCCTACAATGTGATATTATAGGCCAGATTATTACAGGATTGGACAGGACGCATTGTTCATTTCTTTTCTCTGATATCTGATCCAGCATGTCAGTCTAATACTGATATGCCATCTTTAGGAATGTTATGACAAAAAAATATGAGTTTATTCTGTTCTCCCACACCAATCCTCATTCTTTCTCTATTGCAACATGTGTTTCTCATTACTCAAGCTAAGCAGTGCCAAAAGTAAGCAAATGGCAGTGATAAAGGTGTGTCTCACTTAGTCTTGCGTGGTATAAACGGCATAAAAATTATGCGATATAAATTTGGCCAAAATTTCGAACATGTCGCGTCACCTGCACAGAACCACGCCTACTTGCAGCACGAGGCATTCGTTTTGGAAAGTGGGCGAGAGCAGAGAGCGCACAGAGGAGCAGCTTGTTAAAAAGAGTGGTCAATGAACATTTATCATGTGACAAAAACGAGACAAGACACAATGTAATTGCTGGTCATGTGACGATAACCATAAAAAAATATATGATGTTAATATTGCTGACGAATAAGAACGAGACTAAATGTGGTTTACAAAAGAAAAACTACGCAGAAATGTCTTTTCATTCTCGTTGACTAAAACGAGACGTTATTTCCTGTACGATAGGGAGAGGAGAAAAAAGTATTGGGACGCTCAACCTTAGCTTTGAACGGCATTACGTCTCAATACTTTTGTCCATTAAGAGGCACTGTGAATGTAGTATTGGGACATAGGGCCATTAAAGTGCCAGGGAGAGAGAGATCACACAAACACACACACACACACACACACAGTCACACACACACAGTCTCTCACACACACATATCCATATTTCATATCCATTCAAAAAAAGCTGATCCTAAATTGTTCTGATTTGGTTGTATAGACTGTATTTCTTCAGGAATAAAAAAAATATTAAGGTAAGTTCAGTAATGCCTTTGCTATGGATTTAAATTTACACATCAAATTATATACCGCAATATATACCATCTACCGTCTATGGTTAAATTTATATCGCAATATGAATTTTATGCCATATCGCACAGCCCTAGTCTCACTGGGCCTTAACAACATGACAATAACACCTAAAGAAGCAAATTAGCAGTTACTGCAAGCATCATGGTTTGCTTGCTCAGTCATTCCTTCACCAAGTATTGATTGACCTCACTGGTGGAGCCACAAGTCAAAATACACCTTCTAGCACCTCTAGCCAACTTGAAATCAAAACTGACCTTTTTAATCTGTTGGGTCAGTTCCCTAATCTAATTCATCATGATTTGTACCATTTAAAATAAAATTCAAATTTTCCCATATTTTCCATTATGATTAAGTGAAGTTTTCAGATATTTGATTACAGCGCAGTGCTCCAGTGGGCAAGGAAAAATACTAATAAACAAAATCATGTTTTACCTACCACTCCCACCACCCCCACGTTTCATCAAGTGAGATACTCAGCAAGCCCAGATTTATGATTCACTTGGAAAAACATCATAGTGCTGAAGGAAATTGTGCAGATTTCCAATTGATGTCGACTTTAAAATGTCATTATTAGAATCCAGATCTGCAAAAGCGTTGCCCCAAAACTCCACAGATCTTTTCACTAACTTCATTTCTGGCTCAAAACACTTTTTTAGTCCTTTTTATATCATAGTGCTTGTGTTGAAATGTGGTTAACGGGCTGTGGAGAAAAATTCGGAGGTGCCTGATGATTAGAACTTCATACAGAAGGCAAAAAGCTCCCAGTGCAGCTTCACAGTTAAGTAAATTGACTGCTGTGAGTTTGAGAGTGGAGCGCTGAGAACTTGAAGTTGTTTTAGGGATTAGAGAAGAACACGACAGTGTTGGTGTCACCACAAAGTTTTACAACACATATTGCACAAATGATTTCAACACACATCTACACACACACACACACACACACACACACACACACATCTCACCTCACTAGGGATGAAACAATACAGTAAACTCACATTTCAGTTCAATAGATGATTCAGGGCTTATGGTTTCATGTACTGAAAACAATTTAATAATACCCCAATATTTAAAATGAAATCTGAATGAAGAAAACAAATTTGGAGGATGAATGTGCTGGACTGGGTTGTTGATTGGTTTTATGATATAAACAATGCAGTTCCATCAAATTTAATAACATAGGTCAACAGGTCAAAATCATCAGAGATAAGTTTATGTGGGTTTCCTAGTGTTTTTCATGCGGATTTCAAATCTGTGTTTAGTTTTTCCTGCACGTACAGTTTTTGTGATGAATGTAGTTATATATTGCATGACAGTTGGTATAATTAGCATATAATAATCATATGCTAAGCGTTTTTGAAGAAACAGTGGAGTTGACTGACACTGATCATTATATCTATGCCACAGTGTGCGCCTATCTGACTTCACACTGAAAATATTGAAACAGTTACTTGATTGGTGCCTGCAGTTTAATAAAAAACGCATGCAAGTCTATTGCAAATGTAATATTACTCATAATTCAAAAAGTTGATGTGACTGAAAAAAAATGAAAGCAGATCTGAATTTAGCATGAACAACTGGTTTAGAAAAGTGTGTTGAGGTTTCTGATTAATACAAAAAAAAGTAAATTGTTGACCTGTGTAATTATCAGAATGCTTATTCTCAAAGATGCACTCTGTCACATTTTTGCTGTGCAATCCCACAATATTTCAATGCATTGTCACAACCATCCACTGCCACAGCATAAAGACAAAGAGAGAGACAAAGAAATGGGCTGAGAGACTCTTATTAATTACGACTTCTTTGGAACCAGAATGGATGTTCTCACAAACCTGTCTGCACCTTCTCACAAGAAAATAATCTGATGATCCCAGAGCTGTGATACGAGGCAGGTAGAGAATAACAAACATTCAAATTTACTGAAGAGTGACTTGGAAATGTTTATTAAGGTTAAACTTTAATCACAATATCCGCTTTGCTAGTGTTTATCTGGTGCGATGGAGCGCACATATCTCATACTGTCAGTCATGCACAAAATCAGTAACACACACCTACTGGAGCAGGTGAAATCACTAACACACACCCGGTGGATTGGAATGGGCGAAAACACTTTCAGCCGAAACCACTCATTGGAAACTGCCATTGCACTGATAGACATGCAACGACTTGTAAAGTGTGTGTGTTTGCACAGACATGAATGAGAATTCATTTCTCTCAAAGTTGATGTTTTGAGCTGACTCAGTCATGTGGAGGAGGCTGCAAGTGTAGGCATGTGTCGTACCTACTTAGACGGGTTTATCTGCTACTGCTCACCTTGCCGAGAACAATTCACTTTCAACACGCCTAGAGAGAGATGCCAGCCCCTCTGTCTGTTCTCAGCCCTTCCCCCTTAGCCTCCTTTTGCCTGAAGCCCTTGGAGAACGACAGCAAGCTGCTACTTGACCGAGCCGCCCACTGCGGTCTGAGGGTCTGGTGCCGAGTCTTCATATCCTTAAATCGATTTGCTTCTCTTCTTGGAGCAAGATTGGCGTATTTAAGGGAGCGCAACATTGTTCAAATGCCAAGAATTCAACCTGAGTCATGGATTTTGCCTTCCAATACAAGATAATCTCTGGAGTATAAGAGCCTTGTAGAGGAATTTACAGTTTCACTATGACCAATTAAAGCATAAAAGAGAAGTAAGCACAACAGTGAACTAAGGCACCATGTGTTAGGAGAACTAACAGTCAGGGTCAGTTTACAAAAGCAGTTCAGCCAGCTGGAGCTCCAGCACAACCTCCTAACCATGGCCAGTCCAGTTGTTTGATGAACATTCATGATATCACACATCTGTAGGGAAACAAACGTCTGTTTATCAAGTTAATGCAATAATTTGCCACCGGCAGGTGCCAGTTCTGCGCACCAGGCTCTTTGGACAGTTTACGAGAGTACATTCAATCTTACAGAGTAAGAGTAACTATCTTACAGGTTTTAACTGCAGCCCGAATACGTTTCCTACTCGTTCGAGTTGATATCTAGCCAGAATGCCATAAGTTGTATTCATTCTCATGAATAAATGCAGTTGCAGCCTGGAGCAACAGCTTCCGCCTGGGTTTTTTTTAAGTGATTTTAGTAGATATTTCCACTCATATAAGAAGAATCTCATGAAATGAGAAGAGAACTTCAAACCTGATACTCTAAGCTGCATTAAAGAAACGCACACCGTGAGATTTTCTTATTCTTATAGAATATTCAAACGTCCATTATATACGTAAGCGTATAAGTTATATGAAAGTTGTTACACAATTTCTACGCCACACCAAAAATGACACACGTTTTTCTATAAACCGCTCTCATGCACTGATGCTCCCCGGACACTCAACACGGCTTAACATCTGCCCGCATGCACAATTACATCATACCACCTGACAGTTATCCAGCAGACAGATGAGCACACCAATACTCAGACGACCTTTGGGCAGATGTCTAAACCTCATCATATCTTACGGCATGTGCAAACTCATGTCATGTATAGGTCTTGCCACACGCACTCACTGAATGTCTGAAAGAGAAATGCACTGTGTTCTTGGAAAAGATGTACGCCTTTACTTAAAAGACGCTGAACACTATGGTCCTGCACACATGATGAGCTCAAAACATCGTCCATACATTTCTCCCTCCCATATTCATCCAGCCTGAGGGTTAGAACAGCGCTGTAAAAAATAGCAGAAACAATGAGGTCAGGTCTGTGTATCTACAACTCTAAGTTAGAGTTAAAATGAAGCTTAAAGGGTTAAACTTTATTGGGTATAGTCTGTAGTAAACTGTGGGGATGGGTCTGAGCCCAAAGAGACTGAGGGCTCGGTGTACTAAGCCCTTTGAGGCAGTTTCTGATGCAAATCGGACACATTCTGCCTGTTATGGCACACAAGCCCAGACAAGCAGCGCAAATGCAAAACATGCTTCTCTTCCTCATGCTTATGCATTTGAGGGTGGGCTGTGCAAGAAGACTGGGTGAAGACATAGATATTAAGATGCAGAGAAAAATATACCATCATGGCATGAATATTTCATCATCTACCTACATTTCATAATTAAACTTTCACTTTCTTTTTTGTCTCCGTTATTTCACTGTGCCTTTTAAGCCCTGTGCCTCAGGAGCAGCCAGTTAGTGGGCGGGGCCACAAACAGTTTGGATGATAAGCTGCACTTTTAGTAAATCAAACATTCATTCTGGAAGCAATGGGAGCACTTATTACAATCGTATCAAGTCATATCATTCCGGGCTCCGTCTGGGCTCACATGCACATCTGGCCTTGACTGAGAAGAGAAGAAAGGCACACAGAGACGGGGGGTGGGGGCGGTGGGGGGGTAAAAGCTGTCCCACTCTAACCCCTCCAGCTCAGTCTGTTTACACAGCAGGCCAATCTCACGCTTCACACCTCCAACACAAGACCCACTATGGTGCGCTAACTCGAAGCGAGTGGAGACACTTTAGACTTTCAGAGCTGGGTGTGATGTTCGGAGCAGCACTGATATGCTCTCGGAAAAACATGACACTACACGCAAGTGCAGCACAGAAGAAAGAAAGCTATTGTCTGAGAGAGGGAGAGCACTGCTTTCGTTTACGTTTAAGTGAGCATGAGAACATTTGTGCTTAAGGGAATTCCCAGTTCTGACAAAACCAGTAGTAACCAACCAATTCTCATCAGTTACTCATACACATACACACACACACACACACACACACACACTTTAAATCAGACCGCTCCAAAGTTATGCAAGCACAGTTCATTACAAAGCAACAAATCCATCTAAGGCATACCTGTCTAGTAAAAGATTGTCTTTGTCACTCTTTGCTTATTCATTCTCATTTGCTGTCTCTCTCTTTTTCTCCATCTCTTGCTCTGTTTCAACACACATTCTCTCTTTCTTTCTCTTTAAAAATTCTGTAAAAATTCTAGGCTGATGGGGCAATTAATACAGTATCTGTGGGCCCAACCATCTACTGTTGATGTATAATTGAGGTTTTTTTTTTCAATGCCAAACAATAAAAATAGTCACCCTTCAATAGCCAGCCTTCTAAAAAGGTTAAGAAAATCCAGAATACCTGATTATAAAAAACTACAAAACCTTTTCAAAAATCTAATGAGTTATGGCTGAAAACAGCTTGTTTAGAAGTCATTTGCCACATCTTACAAAGAAGCTAGCAGGAGAATTTAAAACATGTGTTATAATCAACAAATCACATCCAATTTGCTGAGAAGGCCGCCCTAATCTTTGAAATCCAATAACTGTGTTAAAGTAATCATGGGAGTAAGGAAAATCATTTATTCTCTTAATTTGAAATCATTTGAAATCTGGTCAGCTTTTCGTCTGACAATGAGGGCTTATTGGAATGGTTCTGTTGCTGCTTCAACACTTCACTAACAGCAGGCTACCTACATGGGGACCTCGTAACACATGCACACATACAAGGACATTTATAAAGCTTATGCCAGTTTTCACAAGAAGATATCAAATGTTTTATAAAGCAACTGACGTATGAAGAGCGAGGGACATTTCATGTGCTCTCATGCCAATCCATTGTCTTTTTTTGACAAATTACAAGTAGACTTTACAATGACAATTTTCTAACCCTAACCCTAACCCTCAACCCAAATCTTATGTTATGATGCAAAAAACCCTGTTCCTACATACTCAAGTGTTGCTTAATGTATATAAATTTCGAAATGTGTAATTCAATGCTCATGCATGTTTAATTCAGCAACTATAACAGGGAGCCTTCCATCAACTGGAGAGACGGCTCTGCTCAATATTCATGTATACACTCAATTCCCACTAAACCTCCAGGCTAAATGTACCCTTAACCATGAACCGCTGCTTCATAGCACATCTGTACTGTTCAGTGCAGCCTCTGTGTGTGTATGTACGTTCACTTGAGTGTAAAAGGAAGGTCACTTCGGAATGGTTCGGTCTTCCATGCGGAAGGAGGACCAAGGCTTTGTGCCAACATAATAGGGGCCAATCTTCTGCTTGTTCACTTTGGTATGGTAATTGCCAGGCGAGCACAGAACCTCTTTAGATCAGGATCTGATGGAGGCACATCAATAATTCAAATCACTGTCTGCCTTGAGCATGGGAACAAAGAACAGAACAGCTTCCAGACCCGAAGTGTGGCCAAGTGCATTCACCTACTGTACACCTGCCCTATCAAGACTCTTAAAGGGAAGGAGATTGATGCTGCACTCCAGCGCAAATCAGACATAGGAGCAATAATTCAATCGAAAAATGTTAAGACGGGACAAGCAGTCATTTTTAAGCGCTATTAATCTGAAAGCACCCTGCTTAAACAATTCCGATTATTTTATATCACTAAAATGTCTGGCTCACTTCACCACTGCTATCTGGGCAAAGTCCTCAGTCTCAGTCAGAACATTTTGTTCAGCCAATTAGGGCTGAAAATGTGAACTGTTTTTACATTGATACTGCAATTTAAAAGAGCACAACTTGAATCACGTTAAGTGTATGTGCACGCGTGTGCATGTGTGTGTCGGGGGGTAACCTAAAAATATGACACTTGGTAAATGCCTGTAGAGAAGTTAGACCAATCAGTAACAAATAAAAAAAAACCCCACTTATATGATGCATACATGTCAACACAACCCCAGTAAGACCACAAGCATCAATCCACAAAAAAACAGCCCTGGAACTGAATCAATACTAAATAATCACAATCATATTACTGCTCCAAATAGGGCCGGGTTCAAAAAAGCGATTCACAGATCAATATCGATTCTCGTTCAAAAAATACGATATCGATTCAAAAATTCGCGGATCGATCTTCTGCTGTCGACTACGCACTACTTCTCGCGACCGCGCAAGGAAAGCTTTAAAAACACGAAGCCGGCGAAACCGACACCAAATGGGGCAATGGCGGAAGCTGCTGCGCTAAAAACAGGTAATATTGCAGTACAGTCCATCAACATAGGGATATCCTCCACTCAAGTCAATTTATAACCAAGCCAAACTAGTATTAACACAAAGAAATCTGTAAATAAATCAGTATCGAATCGAATCGAATCGAATCGAGAATTGAATCGGATCATGACCTTGTAAATCAGAAATCGTACCCAGCACCCAGCCCTAGCTCCAAAGAAGCACAAATAGATATTTTCCCCAAACTCTTCAGCTTTACAGCCCATTCAAAAAAGTGAAGCAATGAATTTAGCTACAAATGTACATATTTTCCACATTAATTGAATGTATAAAATCTCAGGTAGGTAAACTGAGAGACAAAACTGTGCTGACACACTGTATTCTGTGGAAACAATGTACACATTTGCATCAATTTAATAAAACATTATTCATTTCAGTGTCCATGAATTAATTCATGTGTTATTACACATATCATAAACATAACTCAAATCAAACCGACTACAGATGAATTCATATATCTGGTTAAAGTATCATACTGACGCACTGGGTTATTGCTATAGTGCTTGACGCACCAGATACAGTAGAATATGGACACAGCAGCAGAAACAGTACAGTCTGTCCTCTCTGTTACAAACGGCACTTTAACATCCCACTGCTAACCGCATGAGAGTGACCAGCGACCAGCTGAACCTGCATCAGCAACAGCTCTCCTGTCTTGCCTCTGAAATGAAAACTGCAATCCGATCTGATTTTGTCTGGCCATTTACCATCCCCAGTGCAATATGGCTGTTTGCAGCTGCAGTCTATGACAGACTGTGCACTCTCTCTCAACGTTTCCACACAACCACCTAATCTGAACATTGATCAGAGGCATATATGCTGCTGTCCTGGCATCACACACACACACAGGCATGACCGCACATGGCACAAACAACGGATGCTGGATGACACTCAAGAGATGCTGAGGGACTTTTTTTGTGTCTAAGATTTATGATTTACACATTAACTATAGTTACGCCTCCATCTTAAATTAACTACGGCACTGGATGAGAACTACTCTATGGGAATAGTTACCATAGTAATTATTCTAAGCTTTTTAAAACATCAATATATCTCCTCTCTCTTTTTTCATTCGTTTTAAATCCATGGTGATGCTCAAAGGACCCGGCAGACGTTTCCTCAATCAGTACTTCTCAGCTTTAGACTGCACCTCAGACACGCAACGGATGCTGCAGCCAACTACGCATTTCCCCATTTCACCTTTTCATTCACCTCAAATTAACTATGATATTCAAGAAAGAATGAAGATGTTCCAAAAGGACCACGATAATCTGCTTTATGCAGGGAAAAAGTTGCTACAGCATCCTGGATTTAGCTAGAGTATTATAGTCTGGTACTGATGTTACTTCATCCTGCACCAGTTTATGTTTTCTCTATGCTAAACACTCTCTCATGAAGGGCTTGTTGATGACCTCAGATGTGCTCAGCCCTGGTACTGGAGACCTGAGGTGCCCATCCTTGATCTTGAGGGTTCCACTGCCCTGCAGAGTTAAGCTCTGATTCCACCTGATACACCTGATCCTGAAGGCCTTTAGGAGCATTTAAACATGAGATCCAGGTGTGTTAGAACCAAACTCCCCATGGTGGTAAACCAGGACCATGCTTGGGCAGCCCTGATTTAGAAAGGACTTGAAAATTAGCTGATGGTTGAATAAGGTGTCCTGAGAGCAGGGACACAAAAATGTGAGGAACCAAGCATCAAGACTGGAGAACCTATGAGCTAGAGGTGCTTTTGCTGTCCAACAAACAAACGCCAGCTTGTGTGTAAGGGATAGGGTTGAGTTGATTGAGTGTACATCATTTTAGACTGAAATAAATGTATTACAGTCAAAGACTGACATGATTTGTTGTCTTCATGCTGAAATAATGTACCTCTTTGACTCCAGTTGATTAACACCTATCCTCAGAGTGTGTGTAAAGTATACACCGTTTCAGATTAAATGAAATCACAATCAAAGACTGATGTGATCTGTTGTCTCCATGCTGAAATGATGAATCCAGCGGATTCATGCCTGTCCTCAGAGAGTGTGTGGCATAGGATTACGTTTATTGAGTATAAAGTATTTCAGACTGAATGCTATTATAAAGACTGATGTGATCTGTTGACTACATGCTGAAATGATGGACACCTATGAATCCATTGGATTCATTCCTGTCCTTAGAGAGTGTGTGAGGCGGAAGGGGGCACGTACCCAGTCCTCGAAGTGTTTGCTGCCGTTCTGCAGCAACTCCTCGAACTGGATGGTGCAGTTGGCCACGAAGTCGTCGTAGCCGATGGGCGCGTCGTGGAAAACCGAGAGCTCGATCTTCTTGCCCCCGCGCACCTCCGTGACGAACTCGTCGTGCCACGCGGGGCTGTTGGTCTTTTGCTTAGTGCACGTCTGGCCCACTCGCGAGTCATCCACGTTCAGCGCGATGTAAGTGTCCAGCAGGAAGCCCTGCGGCTTGGGCCCCACGGCGTGGCGCAGCGCCCAAGCAGTGGGCTTCAGGTCCAGCGCCTCGCAGATCTTGATCTTCAGCACGCCGTTGAAGACCACCATGGCGGCGGAGGTTGTACGGTCTGTGTGTGTGTGAGTGTGTGTTTGTATATATCCTTATATCCTTATTTTCTGCTTAGGCCAAAAGCTGGGAGGGGGTCTCTCCAAGTCCCCCACCCCGGGCCACCCGGCCCCTCTGGGTCCCACTCAGTGATTCAGAGGCGGCTGGTGAAGAGCTGGAGTGTCCACTGGAACCACCACACACATAGACACACACACACACACACACACTCACATACACACACGGTCCCTGTCGAAACTAACGGTGATCTGGTCCTGGCTGATCGGGCAGTCTGGAGCCACAGGCAAGTCAAGAGGTTTGGTGAGAAGGAAGGTTTGGACGAGCTCAGATGGTCTAAGAAAAGCAAAACAAAAGAATTCAATCCATTCGTAAAGAACACAGACACGGTCGTCCGGTGTTAGGAAGACAGAGGAGGAGGAACGCAGCTACGCAGAGACCCCTCAGCAGACCGTCCAGCAGCAGCTGGAGCCCCTCGGTCCTCCTCAGGCATTGGGAAGGGGGGCTTCCAGTAGACCGGCAGGAGCTCAGCCCAGCTCCCCTCGGCTCCGGTCGAAGGATTACTCAGGAGAAACAGGCTCTCTCAGCCTCCCCGGCTTGTTTTCCCTCTTTTCCCTCTTCTTCGGTGCTCGATTTCCTGCAGACCTCTCTCTCTCTCTGTCTCTCCCTCTCTCTCTCTCTCCTCTCCTCTCCTCCTCCCTTCCCCTCCCCTCCACCAGACAGTCTGTGTAAACGGCAGTGCAGGAAATGCGCAAAACGCGTCGCTTTCTGCAAAGCTGCCCTGCGCCAAATGGAGAGAGTGCAGCACTCAGGGAACGAGCCCCCTCTACCCCACCCCCTATTCCCACCCCTCAACCCAAAAATCACTTACCAACGATGGAAGGGGGGCTGAGCATCACTTAAGACCACTTTTAAAACCTCCGTGTGCCCTATAAGCTGCACAGCCCCCTTTTATTTACTTGCTCCTTTCCAATCTGACCCCAACTCAAAGTGTTCAGGTGAGCTCGAGCTGAAGCCCCGGTTTTGAGACCCCCCCACCAAACAGAGCTCCTGTCGAGTTTCCGCACTGTTTGTCGGGTCTTTGGTTTTCAGTAACAAAAACATACATCCTATAGATTGAGGTTATAATGTATCACTATAGGACCAAACATCAGTGCAGAACCTTCATCTTCTCTTTCAGCTTATCTTCCCGGTGGCAGTGTGTGAAGAGCAGTGTTACACTGTCAAAAAGGAGTGTTCAGTATGATAACCTGTTTCGGTGTGGTTTCGTTTCAGGTATATAATCCATCCCAAACATCACATGTTCACAGAGAGCCATAACTGAGCAGGTATCTCCGCTTTAACCCTGTTTTGCTGCTGACTCGTGTGAAGATCGGCAGTGTGTTCTGACCTGTTGTGTCTGGAACAGGGTAAGCCTCGCCTGTCCTCCTCGTGGCTGGAATTCACACTGCAGCGTGGACCTCTACAGGCCTGAGATCTGAGAGAGGAATAAAACACAATAACTATCGTCGCTGCAATACACAGGAATGTGCAACAGTGCAACGAGATAAGATTTGCAGCTTGTATATATATATATATATATATATATATATATATATACATACAGTGTTGGGCAACTTACTTTAAAAATGTAATTAAACTACTGATTACTGATTACTCCC
>JBBPCY010000150.1:10704193-10724734 GCA_037974405.1 Brachyalestes nurse | reverse complement strand
TCTCTCTCTCTCTCTCTCTCTCTCTCTCTCTCTCTCTCTCTCTCTCTCTCTCTCTCTCTCTCTCTCTCTCTCAGTGTGCAGTCACTCCGCTGGTGTCGGGAGACTATTCTCACAGGGAGATAGCCGGGATGTCCTCCAGGATCTCGTTCTCCCAGTACCGGCTGGAGGCTGAGGTGGAGCGATGCCGTGCCGAGTGTCAGTGGGACAAGATCCCGCCTCTGCTGGAGCAGCTGGCAGCAGCTCGAGTGCACGAACACGGTGAGTTTGCACACTTTCCGCACCGCTGCTGCCTGCTACGGTTCACTCCTCATACCCAACGTGCGGACTTTGTACTTTTACTGGCCGACAACTCCTGTCATGGGCGGCTGCTCCCACTTGTCAGCGAGAGCTCGAGTTGCCAAGACTGGGAGTGATGACCACCTTTCATCTCAAATGAGATATAAAGGCAGAGTTTGAGTTTTGCTTCAGTTGGGCTTGCAGCAAAATGAATAGGGTAAAAAATGACCCTTTACTTAACACGTGTGGGAAAAATAGCATTGTTACAGCAGCAGCAAAGAAGAAAGTATAGGCAGAGTTTTGCTTCAGGTGAAAACTCTCAGGTGGGCTTACAAAAAATCAATAAGATGTGATGATCCTTTACAATTCACACATGTAGGAAGTTTGCATTGTTACAGCAGAAAAGAGGACAGTGCAAAAGAAGACATAATAATCTACAAAATATAAATGCCACTTTCTTGATCTACAGCACGACATTTCCTCAATATAGATCAAGATGCTTCTAAAATGAAAAAGGAGCCATAAGTAAAAAGTATAGGCACCCTGATTGTTTTGAATATCTCACACACAGCACTGCACTAAACCCAATACTGATGCTCAGCCAACCTGCAGCTGGTCAGTGTTGCAGAAGTACTGACAAAACCCACCATAAACTAGAAAAACACACTGCAAAGCAATGTGAAGCAGGTTATCATATTTATGATAATAAATATCTTTAGATTGTTCCTCCTAGGGTGTGTCGTTCCCACCTGCCTTACTTAAACCTGAGTATATGTTAGGCCAAACCCAGTCACACTCCAGAAATTGTCTAGCATACATACACAAACAGAAACCACTGCCCTTGCTAAAGTAAATAATGGTCCAGTGACTAGCCTAGCATTGCGTTACCTGTTGTTAAGCCCAATACAAAGTGCAAAAGCCACTGGACACAATTCTATCACCACTCGTCAAGGCTTCAGAGATACCCAGCTTTTCAAAACAGCACTTAATAAATTACTGTGGTTGTTCTTTGTCTCAGTGTACTAAACATTAACCTGTTTTATTTATATCTAAACAATATCGAATGCAAATATTCATGATCACACCTAAAAACATGAACAAGCAATAGTTTCTCTTAGTGGCTGTAACTGCTTTACACACTTCCTTCACACAAACTGTCAGTCTTTCCAGGCATTCTTAACTGATCATGTGATGTAGCAGTTACTTCTGCTATGGACTTTAAATCATGTTTTAGTTCACAGTGATTATCCCTTTTACTTACACATGATATAGTTTTCCTCCAAATAAATCTGGCTAGTCAATAATATTAAAATGGGATTCCATACTGACAAGGACGACATGATAATATATGCCTATTATCAATTTGAAATTTCCTCAGATTCTAAAATGAATTTCCTTGTATCTTTTTATTATATCTGATTTACAGTGTATTGAAAAAGTTAAGTGTTTTGTGCCTTTTGTACTAAGCATAAAACTTAAAGCGAAATCAGGCAGAAATCAGTGTCCTCAGGCAGAAATTGAGCACACAAAAGTTGTTTACAGTACATAACCTGGCCTCCTTAAGGTGTACAGTACATTCACAAGGGAAGCATTTTGTGGACAATATACTAGTAATTACAAAGTATTAGTAATTATTAGTACTAGTAATAGCTTTGTATTGCCATTCTGGTACAACTTGCTATATATAAATATACCCAAGGCCATGAGCTACGCTATCGGCATACCTGAGCCACACTATGACTTTTAAAGGCTTGTTAAGTATTGTGATATGACCTATTGCAACACTGAAACCATTAAATCATTACTATTTGTAGCTAAATAAACTATTTCTGATGAAAGAAAGCAGGAATAGTGGTTGGTACAGCAGTATTGTTCCTGACTCCTGCCTGGACCAGTCATCCACCTCACTATCGAACCCCCATTACAAATGTCCCCACTGGATAAAGCCTTGGTCTCAAGACTAAGGGATGAAACTCTCGGTCTATCCTATGAACTAAAAATCCCTTTTGAAATCATATGAGTCTATTCAATGCATTTACAGAAATAAGTATTGAATAAATAAGGAACACTTCTTGGGCTTCCATGTTTCCGTTCTATTTTTTCAACCAAAATATAGCAGTAGTCTGCTGTATTGATTCGATTCTTCCACCCATAAAATATACATGAGTCTGTCTATAATGTGAGATTGCATTATTCTGACCAAAACCATATACTTTTATTGGATTGCGTTAATACATCCATGGAAACACTCATCTGGAACAGTGACTGGGCAGGACGCTCGCAGTTTAAACACTGTTTGGTGTTTGGTTAGCATTGTGCAGCGTGTGACATATGATGTCACTATTTTAAAGACCAGTATCAAAAAGTATATAGTGAACAACTGTGTCCACACCAGAACATTCACACTGGGACGGCGCACACACTGCATCTGTAAAGCCACCAGCCTTGTGGATGACCCTGCTCACCCCTCCCACTCTCTCTTCTCCCTCCTGCTGTCTGGAAAAAAGCCTCTGTAGCATATGGGCCTTCACTGCCAGGATGGGAAACAGTTTCTTCCCCCAGGCCATCAGACTCCTCAGAACTGTATCCCCACATGCAAACAACTGAACTCCTTTTCCCTGAAGACACATACACACGTACACACTTAAACTGTTCCCCTAGAGAGAAGAATCACACCCGAACTGCACCACCGCATCAACAAACTCACAGCATACCATTCCCTTTATTTATTTAGACCTTTCATGGTTCATGGTTGTTGTTCTTTACCTCATAAATCTTTCCTCGTATTGCATATTCAGTTACTCTGGTGCTAGAATACTGTATCTGACACACTACTATATTCAAGATAGTATAGTGTGTAAATGTAACAGATGATGTTCATTATCTCTTACATTTACACACACAGTTACGCATGTACAACCTGCAATGCAATAACGTTGAATAAAAATAAATAAACTAGAGACTAATTAAATTACAAGTCAACGAATGTAAATAACATATTTATAGACTAATGTATCAGAAAATTTTAATACAGGAAGATTTGTAAGTGAAAACAGGTGCAAATTGCTGTATAAGACATATCTGAGTAATGTTAGGATCAATACTGAGAAGCTAATGTCATGAAATGACAAGCAGATTATATGCATGTAAATGTAAACAGCAGCTTATTCACTCTTACATTGTACTGTTTTTGTTTTTTATGGGCTGCATCTTATGCTGTTGTGTCCTGTACTATTGAATTGTTTGCTCTTGCATTTTAAAGCCTTGCTTCGTGGTCAATGAGGAATGTTGTTTTATTACACTGCGTACCGTGTAGATGGCTGAAAGGACAATAAACACCTGCTTGACTACTGAGACTAGTGTTTGAGCAGCCTGTTCTCATATTGTATTCATTCTAGTACTATTGTATTCATTCTAGTACTATATGTGACTGTCATCTCTAGAATAATGCACCCTGTCACTAACAAGACAGAAAGCAGGAAACAGCTTTTTGTCATCTTATTTATCTTCATATAGCTGTCAAATGTCTCTTGTAAAAATGTGTAAGATGGTAGACATTAACTTGAAATGCAACATACGGAGGTGTCTGCTTCACCACATAAGCCAGAGTTCAGTGGAGGAGTGCAAACTCTTGGACCAAACAGGAAACACTTAATTCACAATGTGTTTACAAGAGACCTGAGAAAGGAAAAGGAACATTTTAAAGTGTCGTCTGGTCCGGCTTCATATTTATGCCAAAGCAAATACAAGTGAAGTGATTAAGGGCCATTAGAACATTAGGGTTCTATCTCAGTCTCATGCTATCTTGGAAAAAAGCATAGCAGCCTGATGAGAAGTGCTTTCCCTAGCAGAGCTGATAATGTGTAACACAACCAACTGCAGGTGGCTAGTTCTCTCTTTGATCTCTTTGCAAGGAAATAGTTCTTGGGTACTGATTTGGAATCAAGTCTCTTGGCTCTGATATGTTCAGTGCACACAGATGGTCACAGCACAAACTTTATAAAACAAAAATGTAACCAGGGTTGGGACTGGAAAGGATGTATTCAGTCTAAAGAAGTGACGTATCTGTATTCAGTACATGTTACATTTGAAGAGTTTTTAGGAGAATTTGTTTTGAAAACTTGCCCACTGAGTATTAATATACAGGCTTGGAGAAAATATCATTCATGTGTGTTTATTATATTTAAATCACAATAATGTCTGTAGCAAACCTGCTTTCCAGACAGACCTGTTAGACTGAAAGAATAACAGTGACAATTTTACTAAAGCTTGAGTAGACTCTTTTTGAGATCTCTTTGAAGGAATCAGTATCCTGAGTATGGACATGTAAAGCATAAAATACTGTCTTTATTTGTCAGATACAACATCCCACTTTTCTTTTTCTGCTGGCTCCCAATTGACAAAATGAAAATTAACCAAAATATTTAAAATGAATGCAACAACATAGTTTCCCCATAACTCTTAACTTGGCTCTCTGTGTTTGAAGTGTTGTGACACTGTGTTGAGCTGCTAGCGAGCAATGAGGTGTTGAGAACTGCTGGGAAAACTCACCAAAAGATGAACATATTCCATCAATGATACTGAAGAAAAAATACTAAGTTCAACAGTGTGATAAATTGTTTTCATTTGATGGCTGCTTAAAAAAGGACTAAAATTAAAAATTAAAAAGTATAAAAAGGAAAAACCATGTTCATATGCCTGAAAAAATAAAACTGTATTCATTATATACTACTGGGAGAACATTCAAATGATCAGCACTTTTTTATGAAACAACAGAAGAATGGCATGGAGAAAATGTGCCTAATCAAAACATATTCTGAATATTAAAATATTGTTATGTATTATAACAGACTATGTTGTTGAATCTTTACTAAAGGGATTTGACACCTTTTTATTTTGTTTAATTTGTATTTTATTTGATACACTGTCATAATATGTCATGGGGCTAGGATGCAGTGTAGTGTGTGTTTGTCAGAACGTTTCCTGTGATTGTGGTCAAAGTTCATTGAAGGGGTCAGGGCACAGGCAAATTCAGGATAATACAAGATAATCCATACTCAGAAAAACAGAGAAACAAGTAACTACTGTGCATACAAATGTATTGACACTCTATACAGAGATGTGTAGAGTAGCTTGGAAAAAGTAAGGCAAATACTTGTGGATGATACTGTAGAAACACGGAACAAGGAAACAGGAAAAGTATGAACACTGAACAAAGAAACTAGAAACTAGGAAAACTAGGAATAAGTCTTGGAATTGCAACACACAAAGGGAAACATGCACAAAAAACTGTAGCTTCCTTTGAGTAGGAAACATGATTCCCATTATAATGAGAAATTACATATCAGTCATGTTTTGTTGTGGTAATCGTATGGATCATCAGTACAAAACAATGCATGGATTATAAACGGTGTAGTATTCAGTGTGTGGTACTGTAATGTTGATTGTAAGCCTGTTATGTCAAAACCTTATTGTATTTACTTATTTTCATATTTTTTCCTAAATGTAGCACTACTGTTTTGTTAGTGCATTTAGTAATTTCCAACATGTTCACAAAAAAGAAATACAGCATATATGTGTATATGAGCCTATATGTGAAAATGCCATAAACGTCTTTGCCAGATAGTCCATATAATCCATTGTCATATTATAAGATAAGATAAGATAAGATAAGATAAACCTTTATTAGTCCCACAAGTGGGAAATTTGCATTGCTACAGAAGAAAGTGGACAGAAACAAAGAGCAGAAAAGACAATAGAAACTATACAACAGTACAGTTTAAAAAAGTACACTATACAATACAAATAGTACAAAAATATGAATATGGATGTGTGTATTGAAAATATACATACATATTGAGTATTTGTATGTATATATATGTGCAGAGTAATAATACTGTGGATATACATACAGGTACATATTGGAGATTATCTGATGTCTGATGTCTACATTCTTACCTAAATTTTTTTAAAGATACCCTTAATTCAGTACAGAATTATGATTAGGACTGCATCTCTCTCTCTGTCCCTCTCCATGGTGTGTGAAGATGACTATGGGACCCTGCTTTTGGCGGAGTCTCTGTTGGAGGAGTGTCTGCTAGAGAACATGGCTTTACTGAAGAACTCGACACCCCTGTCTGAACACACTCAGCCTAAACTAGCCAAAGCCAAAGACCACCTCAACAGCCTTCTGAGCAGAGGACGTCTGGAGGTGTGTACCAGTGTCACATTTTCTCAGTTTCATGTGTATGTAAGATTGAGCAAGATATGAAACCATTTTTGTATGTATGACGTACTCTTCATTAAGCATTTTTAACATTACTTTCTGATGGTCCTGATACTTATAATACAATCTTACTAATAAATGTTTCTAAACTACCTCAGACGTGCAATTCTAAGAAATACGTTCCTTTGGTTGAAAAACAAACAAACAAAAAAATTTGGATTACTTATGTTTCGTAGGGAACCAAAAGTGGCTCTTCTATGGTTACACTTTAAAGAGCCCAGTTTGGCACCTTTATTTTTAACAGTGTAAGGTATGTATGGGTCTGACAATACCCATGCCATGTTAAGCAGTAGACCAAAATCATCATCAGCTGCCCAAGCCTTTTGTTCTTTGCCTGTGATTGAACTAGTATTTATGTATTACTTCTACACAACATCCTCAATTCTGACAAACGGCTAAATTTGATCACTTGCAGGCAATGTTTGTTATTCTCTTGCACCCTAATATGTGAATATTATGTCAACAAATGTGTGGTTGTACTTTTGTATGCTTTTATAACTCTTGTTTTCAGTACAAGGTCTCATTTTCTGTCCTAACACAAGGACAATAGGGCTGAAAAAAGCAGAAGTAGAGTCTAACATTAGATTGTTAGTTTTTCCAAAGGGAAACGCCTTGTATTGTCATTATGATGACAAACATGTGAGTAGATTGCTTTAAATGAAGCATTAGGTGGCACTGGCGGTCCTACAATAAGCAAGTAATGCCAATTATGTAGGGTCACCACAGAGCATGAAAAGATAAAAATAGGTTGCAAACTGGATTGTAAGGCTAAGAGGTAGAGAGAAAGGCCCAAAAAGTAGAGAAATACTAGAAAGAACAGAGAGAGAGCAATTCTTACAAAACTTTAATGAACTTATAAATCGTTATTTCACTCCGCAGCTTACCTGTAAATATTGTGAGCTGCACCAACATTTTTGTGCTGAATAACATGCACTTTTATGGGGGTTATACAGAGATGATAGTGAGAGCTAATTTCGTCTGATAGTCTATCATTAGTCTGGCTACAGTTAATGTGGCTGGATTCAAATTCAGTGGGATGGAGCTAAAAATTCCCACCCCTGGGATGGACATTGTTTCACAGATTAAGCTTCATTTAACTTTAGACGCTATGAAGTTTACTGTGTGCATTGAGGGATTGTTCACAACACAACAGTGGGCCTAAAACACAGGCCTAACAGCGGGTTTCATCAGATATGACTGTAAATCAGGCTTAAAGTTTGTGAAAGTCAGTTTTTTTTCACCTCTTAGGTCACACTGTTCTCATTAGACTAACATTCAAGTCACATGAGAGCTTTTTAAAGCAGCATAAAGCTACTGGTGTGCCTACGACTAAATTAAATCTGTACAACTTCTGCCCGAGCATAACCCCATGGGACTAGTTGTAACGTAGTAAATCAATGCAAATACAATTCATTCAATACACCTCTATGTTCTTTGAGTTTGCAGAGACTAAATGTGATAAGTGTATCAAACTGTTGTTTTAAATTGATTAAACATGCAGTTAATATTGGCCTTTAGAGTTTAACGGACCAAACAACATCTAAGATTCAAGGGTGTCTTAGTGGACTAGTGGCCTACTAACCTCAACTGTCTAGTACAGAGGCGTCCAGTCAGAAAGTTCAGTGTAATTTTGGTGATTTTCCTAGTCAAATGTACATGATAGATCTCAGCAGGTTGTTACTAGATTCAGAAGTTTTTAGCATAAAGATCCCCAAACTGTGCTGAACCCTGGGGCTCCTAGAATTGGACATCCTTGGTTTAGTGCCTTGTCTGTGTCTTTACAGCCTCGGTACCTGAATGAGGCTCTCCTCCTGCTGGCCAAAGTGCACTACGTACAGGGACACTATCGGGACGCCCAGGGCATGTGTGCCCGAGCTGGCATTGAGGAATTCACGCGTAATGAACAGCCCATTTACCATCTGCGCCTGCTGGCAGAGGCCTTCGTCATCAAAGGTACAAATCACTCAGAAATGACTCATGAGTTTGCATTTAGGGCTCAGGTTTTGCTTGCACTGCGGGATGGAATCCTAACACAAAGTTGATTACAAGGTTAATAAAATCCAATTACACATACCTACTCACGGGGTGAAGGCTACATGCTGTATTTGATTATTTGTACTAGGGCTGCCTCCTTCATCACAGTGCACATCCAGCGTGTGTGTTTAGAGGAAACCCTCATCCAAGTTGCCACCGGTAGTATTTCTGATTAAAGAAAACCGAGCACTGTTTAGATGGGATGACACTTGGCAACGTGGCCAGTATTCCATCTTGCACTAATTAGGTCTATAAAATGGCCCAGTTCCCAATCAGCAAAGCACTCTTCCAAACAGTCGGCGGTCTTGCTGCGCCATGACTGGCTAAACTTGGATGACCAGAAGGTTCTGAGTCTTATGTAGGAGTCTGGAGCAACATTTCCATATATGTCCCTGAAACTCCTCAGCTTGGGTTGTTTAAATGCAGTGCAGCAGGTTTCTTTGGAACCTTTCCTGTTTTCAAAGATTAGCGTCTGCCTCAGGTATGCTGACACTGGTTTCAGAATGGGAAATCAACCATATACTACCACAGGACATGACATTTGAGATATGAACATCTTGTGGTGTGACCTTCACAACTTGAAAATAAAATGGATAGCCCTGAGAACCGGAAGGAATAGCTAAAAATGTAGAGATTGGCGTCACTGTCTGTTGGAAAAGGGCTATATATAGCTGGCCCAGAATCTTAGATTTAAAGACAAGTTGGCTTGAATGCTTATCCTGAGTTATGTGGAACTGTGTGTGTAGCAACATGACTTCCTTGTTACTTCATACACACACTCACACTGTATAACTTGCAACTGGTTTTAGGAAATGACCTCCCTCAAAAAAGGAAGTCTTCTGTTCCTCAATAAAGATTATCGTTTTCCAATGTCCTCTTGTGTACAGTTAATTCAGCTAGGATCTGTCTTTATGAGTGACTTAAGAGTGATCTGACTTTTGGCTGAAGTTCACCTTCCAAAGCCAATCAGGTCTGTGTGGTCTGAAGCTCGCTAAGCAGTAGAACAGCGTACATTTCAAACTTGTGACCTTACCAAGTAATGACTATAAGCTCTGCGAGCATGGTGCCATGTGTCTGGCTACTGGCTGCTGGAAAACATCAGTCACAGCCACATGATAATGAACACACATCCTCCAAACCATTACTGGAGTTCTCTGCTCATACACTGTCCCTGGCAATGTAAAGAGATGGAAGCAGACAGTCACAGAAGCTTTCTGGCACTCCTGACCAAGGCGTCCACTAGCAGTAGGTGCAGCAGATGCCGCACAGCGTGAGTTAACGTTTCTCTCGTCTTTCTGTGAAAAGACAGCCCCCATTGTAGCTCTAGGAGTTCCCAAGCTTTGTGTCTTAAAGGAAAAAGTCAAACCACACATTTCAGTGTAATGTTTGTGTTGAGCCAAAGGCCAAAAATACAAATCAGTGTTTAGATAAAAAGGCTACTTGGACTCTATTAAGCTGCAAGCAGTGTTAGCCTTAAGATTGTATGCTTGATGTTCTTTCCTTGGTTTTGTTTCTCTTCTCATGGGCTCATTGGTTGACCACCCAATCAGAAAATTATGAATGCAACACCAATTCAGCATGCTCAATCTTCTAAAACAGCAGAGACAACAAGCAACTAAAATTAATGTTGCACACCATAAAAACTGTGGGCAACTGTCACCACAGGAGCTTAATAACAGCTTGATGGCAACCAATGGCCAACACTTTGCTTGTGTGCTTGTGTCACAGTTGTTGTGTTTTCCTGGATCACAAGAATACATGCAGATGGCTTGATGCTGTTTTGCCTGCATAATGTAAACTGTTATCTTTTATTTTTTCTTGTTATTTTGGGATGAATAAAGTTCTCTCTTATCTATCTTATTTTAGACAAATGTAGTATTCTTTAACTGGCATAGAGGTTTCATTACATGTGGGACACGTTATGTTGATTATAAATGTAGCATATCTGGTTGGGTAGTATATCTGTGGATGGTCTTTCTGGTGTTTCTGTTGCTCAGTTGGTATGCAGAGCTGCAGAGGCAGTTCGGTGGGGAAGTACAGCTGAATTATCTGTTTGTCTTCGGTCTCTACTGTATTGGCAGTTGTTCCCTTATTTGATTACGGCTGGCGTCTGCTCCCCTGCTCTCTTCCTGCTGCCTAGGAGGTCCACCGCAGATTTATTTGTTTATTAATGGCTTCAGCAACTTCCCGTGCCAGAGATCTGCTGGAGGTCCAGACCCCCTCTCACACAGGGACAGAGGGATGTGGGAAAGTCCTACCAATTGTTGTCTACATGGACAGGATCTTGTCAGGGTTTCTTATCTTTCACTGTGATCAAGTAGAGTTACACTCTCTCCATCTCTTCTTTCGTGTTACTTTTCCAGTGAATATGTAGTGATCAGTTGCAGTGCCACAAGCATGCAGTTTCAACAGTCTGTGTTTTCTGCTGTATATGTGTGAGCGTGTGTTTCTATGTGCTTGTGCAGGTCTGTCTCTGGACCATCAGACCATGTCTGCTGCCTCCCGCGTTCGCCTCTCTGAGAGAGAAGAGGAATGTTTGTCCTGTTATCTCAGAGCCTGTGATACTGCACTGCTCTACCTGCAAGAGCTAGACAAGGTCTGTGTATGTGTTTGTGTCTGTGTGTCTGTGTGTGTGTGTTTTAAGTAAAGAAACCCTGCTAATTTCAGACAACTCCGCCTCAACTTAAATGTGAAAAATGCTTAAAAATGGAAGAGACATGTCTGTCCATTTTGGACGGAAGGAGTGTGGGCAGTTTGGTGCATAGTAGGGGTGTAATGATATGCCCAGATCACGATACGGTACGTATCTCGATACTGAGTTCACGATACGATATGTATCGCGATATTTTGAACAAAATTTAGATATATTTAAAAAACATTAACCAATTTCAATAACTGTTATTTTTCAATAACTGTTTCTGAGCTAGGAGATGTAGGAGAGGCAGCAGGGGTGATCTGGATCTGAATAGGGCTGGAAATAGTGATGATAATGGTGGCTGGGTTTATTTGAGAAACCAGGCAGTGTATCAGAACTGGTTTAAACGCTTTGATGAGCCTGTTTGTGTATAAACGTTATAATGATGTCATCATATGCAAATTACATAAGTACATTTATACTCCACATAAACTTTGGGTCATGCCCAACATTTTTCCAGTAAGTCTCTATCTTTAACCCCTTTTAAGCCACAACCTTTTGAAATATTGATGTCAAAATCCGGGTAAAAAAAAACACCCTGGCGCTTAAAGGGTTAAACTGCCGTCATATCGTAAATGTATCGGCAAAACTCGATGATACATATCGTGACATTTTGTATCGCTACAGCCCTAGTGCATAGTGTGGGAAAGTTTAGACTCGGCGCAAATATAATCCTAATAACCCACAATCTTTTCACACGGCTAACCTTAACTAACAAAGCAAAGTTGAGCTAAAAGGTCGCTCCATTCGCTGAACTGATCACACAAATGTTGTCATTTACAATGTTTTTTGTAAATGACATTTGTGTGATCAGTTCAGCGAATGGAGCGAACTTTTTAGCTTAACTTTATTTGAGTTTTACTAAAATAAACTGGCTTTAACTACTCTTTGACCCAACATTTGAAGGCCATCTTAATTAGTTAAATTGGGTTGAATCTACTGCAGTATAATAAGTAAGCCATGTGCTTGACTGACTTATGCACTGTTACCACATAAAGCGGAATGATGTGCACATTTGGAAAGAGCAAATGCAATGTATCACTTTTTTCAAGTTTGGGATCCAGTAGACTCTGTTGATATATCATGATGTGTATATAACTGATATTTGTTAGTGTGTGTGTGTGTGTGTGTGTGTGTGTGTGTGTGTGTGTGTATGTGTGTGTGTGTGTGTAGCAAGACATTTATTAAAGATCTACAGTCTTGTTGACCGTTCAGCATTTAAATTTATGTTTTTACTTTAATAGACGGTTAGTACACCAAGCGCCAAAACAGCCAAAAGCAGTTTATCAGCTCCTCCAGTAGAGATGGACCCGGGCTACTTCTTGCAGGCTGCTCTCCAGAGTGCATATCTCTGTCTGCTGCACAAAGGGTGAGTGTGTGTGTGTGTGTGTGTGTGTGTGTGTGTGTTTTCCACTGGTAATAAAAGCATATATGTCCACCAGTTATTCTCATGAAAACTATATGTCTTTAAATCATCACCAGCTGCCTAAATAGACTTTCCTATGTTGTTTCTGACACAGGCACTGCATATATACTACAACAGTGTTCCTTAATCCTGCCCCTGGTAACCTATTGCACTAGACAGTTTTACTATTCCCTGCCTCTCAATAAAACTGGACAGAAGTTTCAGATGTGAAATAATCAGGTGACTGTCAGCTGTTAGCTGTTTTAAGACATGCTGCAAGTCTATGTGAGATATCAGCTTTGTGGCAGATGGTGATGTAGTCAGGAAGATTGCACAGTGCTAATTGGTGAAGCATAAGCATCTATTGATTGTGAACTAAATTAGCCCCATAGCTCAGTTTCTAATACTGCTAATGTAATATCTTGGCTGGGCAGAGAGTCAAGTCGAGCAATTTATTTATGTTTTAATTTCTTTAGACAAACTGTTCCTTTAAAACGATTTTCTGACTTGATCTGATCAGTGGCCGTTGGACATAAACCCCAAAAAAGAAACAATATGGACGTTACAGATAGACCCTACGCTTTGGCTTGGATGGGATATTTTCATTGTGTACAGCAGGTGTCAGTGGTCCTCTGTGGAAAACACTGAAGATGTTGGGGCCATTACTTGCTGGGATTTTGGCGTATTTTGTCTACTGTACACCAGAGGGCAGTAAAGCTCTGTAGTTCTTTTCCTCTTGTCAATATCCCGTACCTGATTCATTCATAGCTTTCACAGCAGGGCTTGTCTTGCGATCACACACTGAAGTCATCAGTGCTATTCTTGGCTTTTCCTTCTGTATTCACTTGAGGAGTGTTCTATTTTAACCTGTTCTGTCCTCATATCGCTCTTGTTTCAATCCTATCTTCTGTCATTGTGTGTGTGTATGTAATAGTCACTTGGCGCAAGGGACTCACCAACTGCGTCGAGTTTTAAGAGTGGTGGAGAGTCGTGGCTCTCAGAGCTTTCGGAAGGTGAGAGGTCACTGGGACAAACAGTGACTCCAATAATAGATGACACAAACATTTTCTTCAGTGAAGCATTTCCTTTCTCACACACACACACTCTGTTGTTATTGTGCAGGGAGTATCAAGGAAACTAGCAGAGGTTTTGCTAAGCTCGGTCAGTGAAGACAGTTACTGGGGGCCGTTGTCCGCCCCACCCCCTGCCTGGCTGCACATGGAAGGGGCCACCCAGCCAAAAGATGCAATCTATCCCTCCTCCAGACCACCACAGCGCTACAACACTGAGGGGTCAGACACACACACACTTTGTTTTTTATACTCTTCCAGGATATCAATGTAGGCAGTGTCCTTTAAGCCTGTATATGGATTGTTGCTATGGTGACAAATCTTAATACAGGAGAAGGGAAAAAACTAATTTATGTTATTGTAACAATGTACATCAAGAAATGTTTACACAATATAACATGGATATTTTATTATGTTAAAAATTCATTTGCAAGGTTTAAACAAAATAAGAATGATATGACCTTTGTAAGACAAACCATAAACCTTTAGCAAGTTAAAACAATTAACTTCATTAGTGAAAAACAGTTTTACTCTGTTAACTAAAAAAAAGGCTTACCCGTTGCAGGTTGACCCTGTTTTTCTCAGATCTTTCTTCAAAGTCAGGGCATTTTTGCCCTTGAATATGTATAAACGCACAAACACACACACACACACACACACACACACACACACACACACATTCCCTCTTGCTCCCTCCCGCGGACTTGGCTCCATCCCCTGCTGTTAAATCCATTTCTGTCATATTATTTGTGACTAAGTGTTTACTAGCAGAAAGGATAGGAAGACGGAGAAATACAGGATGTAGAAAAAGAGGAATACATACAAGGATGTGGAATCTGCAAATTTCTTATTCAGGATTAGTGAGGCAGCAGGATTCTCTCCTACCTGTGAATATACTGCTGTGTAACTTTATCTCTGACTCGGAAAAGGAAAAGAGACTGAAATGAAAAGAACTAAGAAATATAATTCAACAAAAAGGAAAGAGGATCACAGGCAGATATTCTCCTATTAAGCTGAGCAGGCAGGTCACAGATCCTCCTAACAAAAATGTAACTGAATATATATGACAGTATTTTCTGTTTTTGTTTTGGATTGTATTGACAGCATGTACAATTTAGATCATACGCCGCATAGCTCAAATTATTAACAAACTACCTGGTAAAACAATAAACAGACTTTTTGATGGCTAGGTTCAGAGCATCTGCAAAATGTTCCTGGTATGCACTGGTTAGGACTAAACAAGGTCAAAGGAATGACAACCAACAAAGGCCGTGGGTCCCGTGTGGTCCAGCCCCAGAGAAGAGCTGCTGTAGCACACTAAGTTGAAAATGTTTATGTTGACGATGATAGAAAGGTGCCAGAACACACCACACATGATTGGTTCCTGCCTATACGGCAGAGTAGTCATGAGTGCCCATGTTTACCCCTTTCTAGCACCAGAAATGCCAATTTGGGCCATGGAAGAAAGTGGCCTAATCTGAAGAAGCACACTTTTTTACATGGTGTGGACGGCTGGGTGTGTGTGCATCACTTACCTGGGGAAAGGCAACACCAGGATGTTCTATAGGAAGCCGGTAGAAGTAGTGTGTTGCTCTGGGGAGTTTTCTACTGGGAAACCTTGGGTCATGACATACATGTGGATATTACTTTGATATGAGCCACCTACCTCAACATTGTAGCAGACCAAGTACACCCATGCATGGCAACAACATTCCCTAATGGCAGCGGCCTTTTTCAGCCCACAATTATACAACATTATGGGCAGCTGGTGGCCTAGTGGTTAATGCTTTCACCCTGCGATCAGGAAGTTGTTGGTTCAAATCCCAAGACTGCTAAGCGCCACTGAGGTACCTTTGAGCAAGATACAGTCCCCACACTCTGCTCCCCGGGCGCTGTGTTCTTGGCTGTCCGCTGCTTCACTTGGTGAATGGGTTCAATGCAGAGGAAGAATTTTGTGCTGTTCACACTGTGTGCTGTGTTCACGAATGACAGAATGATCACTTTCACTATAAAAATTGTTTACTAATCACACTAGGCAGGCACAAGGCCACCAACTAACTGCATACACTCGTGAGACGCAAGGTTTATGGGGCAAAGCGAAATCATGAATTTGTCTGCAAGCTCAGGACAAAAGAAAACTGAAAGTGACTATTAATAATAAATTAACTAATTTCCCACCCAAACCACAAGAAGGGTGTAAATCTACTCCGCCCAACATTAAAGTAGTTTTAGAATACGTTTAGTTGCAAGCATCTGTCTGGAGCATGAAAATTAAATGTAATATTACCTTCATTTTCAGAGGCTCATGTATCCCCAAAGCAGGCAGGAAGACAGGAAGAGGCTAAAAGGAGACATAGAAACTGGCCCACGATGGCTTAGAGGAACAATAGCTGCTATGTGCCAGACACCTGAGAGTAGGCTACAGTTTTCCATGATACCAGTAGAGCGCCTCTCTGTTGCAGACTCACACATGTAACTGGACACACATGCTCAAACACACTCACACACACCTGCATGACGTGTCCTGTCCCCTTCCTGTTTCCCGGGGAGCAGAGCGTTCTGTCCGCAGGACGTGGTGGAAGAGGCCGTCCTCCTGCTGCTCATCGCCGAGTCGATGGTGAGACGTTCTTTCCCACTCCTGTTTCTCTCCTCCTCTCTGCTCACTCTCCTTTTCTCATTATTTCCATCTATTCAGTATCACAGTTTTATTACACTCTATACAGTACAACCAGATATCTCTCAAATGGGTGTTAGTTATACAGCCGGTATATTCTAGAAGGGAAGGAATGTGTCACAGTTTGCAGTGGGATATTATGTCTGCCGTATCACTTTACTGTGGTGTTTCCCAACCCCTGCCCTGCACATTCAAATATCTACCCAGCACACCCACAGCAGCTCAGTAAGGGTTTATTAATGAGGAGATTAGCTGAATCAGGTATGTTGAGAGCAAAGAAAGTATTTCAATTTGCATGGCAGTGTGCCTCCAGGGCCAGGGTTGGAAAACACTGCATCACCACGATTATTAGGACTTTAACCCAAAGGTTCATTAGTGGCATGATGCCACAATCAAATTCCACATTCCAAAATCAAAATGTACGTTTTTTTAACCTTTTTTAGTTCATGTTTATTAAACATATTTTTCTCTTTAAAAGACAAATTATAAAAACATATACTTATAGGAATTTTATACTCCCCTCATAATATTTGACTGCCTGTACAATGTTTTCTTAATTTTTGGCATCATGATCCCGGTCATGAGAGGGCAGAGGAAACAGTATTAACTGATAAAATAGTATTTTTCATCTCCTCCTCCTGTCTTTGGGTGAAGATGCTCAGTCAACACATAGACCTTCTGTTTAGACACTCTTCGGTGTCAAGGCCAAAAGATTAGCTATTCATAATGTAAGTTTCACTTTTATGAATAAAACATACAAAGCCTGACGAAAAAGACAGTGTTGACGAAGTAATAGAAATTCATAGAACTTCTCATTGTATTCACGTTTTATTGTTACTGTGATGAAACAGCATGATAGAAAACAGAGCTGCACACAGAAAGCCCCAAATTCACATAATATGTTTTGCTGGTAGGCTTTATTATGTTGGTATGCTCAAATGACATGGACATGCACATGCTCCAGTTAAGGAGGTAATGGGGACAGCATAAACATCTCTGAATGTGTTGCCAGTGATAAGGCAGGTAAGACGGGTTTAATAAAAATTCCTGATTCCTGTATCTGCACTAGCAAGTAGGGATATGCTAATCAGGAATCTTTATTTTTCTGTTTTCTTTCCCTGCCAGCAAAAGACCAGTTACATGAGTGCACTTAACCAGCCTTGTGTTATTTCTGTCCTGAAATTGCATCATCCAGAATAAAAATAATAAACTGGCCAATAGCCAGTTTCTTGATTGGAACAAAAATCAGCCTATTCCAATCCTTGCTGATTTTGATGTTGCCCGATTCCAAGTGTGCGCTTCTAATGACAAGCACTTTCTGGGTTGAAGTGGGAATATTAGAGAAGGAAACAACCCAAAAATCTACAGGACAGAAGTACTCTAGGAACTTTAGGAACCAGTGTGCTGGTTCAATGTGTCCAATATGAAAGTCTATCTGTTACCCTGCAGGCCAGTGGAGAAGCAGTGATCAGCCGCACGCCTGAGCACCAGGAGGCGCGGGAGGCCAGCATGCAGGAGGCTTCCTCCGTGTATGACCTGCTCAGTATTGGCATGGCCAGGAGGGGGCAGTATGCCATGCTGTCTCAGGTAAGGCCAGTTCAGAGCTCGGGGGAAACCCGCCAATCTAGTGCTATACATAAGCCTACAACCATTTGTAAGGAGATTGCAAATCAGGGCCCTGTTGAAGTTACTGCTCCTCTACTGCTCTCTCCTTGCTTTTCTTGTGTGTCAGATGCTGCCTCTCTTTTCTTCTGCTCTCATTCCTCCTCCCTCTCCTCCTTTCTCTCAGGCTGTCACCTGTAGACCAGGTGCATTCCAGCACGCTCAGGTGAATTCAGGAACACTGATAAAGATTTCTATGAACTCTAACAGAAATCCTCCACCGATAACATCTTGCATTATTTATTACTAACAGTGTGTTAAACGCTTCCTGGAAAGTGCTTAACGTGCACCCCTGGGGAACCCTCTCCTATTAAAATGTCATTAAAGCTTCTATTATGTGTATCATTTGCCACATCACTTCGGAATCCACCCATATCGTCACTATATACCCAGTAATGACAGGCCCAATCAGGAATTTCTGAACCAAGCAGAGCCATGCCGACATTAGGTTGGAACATACAGGAGTCTTTTAGTACTGCATGAAATGCAGGTTCAGTCAGTATATTGATTTCTGTTGTAAGTATTTTTGGTCTGACCTTCAGGAACACAGGCCCTCAGCGTTTGGGAACAGAAAGTTCAACATTTGAAAGCTATTTCTTAATTAGTAAGAAACACAGGTACATACTGCAGTTCTTTTGGCATTTATTTGGTCTCTGTAAACTATGACCCATTTTTTATTTAGCTATTCCATTAATTTGCCCATCTTTTAAATGTCTATACCTTAGTGTAATGTCATTAAAAAATATTCGCTGAATTACAACCAGGCCTAGCAGTTGCAGGGATTCCTGGTTGAGGTTATTAACATAAATATCATGCCTACAGACTTACCATTTCATGTCAAACCAACACTATTTGTCATCGCTGTCTGAAAAAAGGAAAAAATATGTAACTTCTGTTTTCAGTTCATGTATCAAGATTTATGTCTTATGGGTACGTTCATCATGAAAAAGCGAAAAGTTTTCATCAAACAGCAGCTTTTTTCAAATGACATAAATAGTGACAGACTTAATGATTAGTATATTTTCATTTTATATAATTTCATGTAATTACGCAGCCTTCAACCTTCATGTGTGTTTGTGTGTGTATGTGTGCGCATGTGTGCATGCGCATGTGCCCGTGCATGTCTGTGTGTGTGCGTGCGTGTGTGTGTGCGTGCGTGTGTGTTGTCAGTGTTTGGAGCGGGCCATGAAGTTCTCCTTTGATGAGTTTCACCTCTGGTACCAGCTGGGTTTGTCTCTAATGGCGAGTGGAAAGGTGAGATATAAAACCCAAACTCAGTGCACCTCATTTAACACAGAGAACACAAACGTGAACACTGGAGATTTTATGCACACACTTCCTACAAACATTAAAACGAATGACGCTCAGATGGAGAACCGCCACATCCTCTGTAAAATATAATTCATGGCCCTAAAAAGACCAGTGGCACTTATTTGAGTCTCATTTACCAGATACAGTCTAAAAACTGTACGTCTGGTATGCGGACCATGTGTTGGCAAGTACACATTTTTTCGTGAGTGTGTATGTGTGTGTGGTTGTGGTTGTGTGGGTGCATGCATGCCTGCGCCTATGTTTGTCATGTTCTTTCATATTCGGAACAAAACATGTCCTTAGTAAGGAAAAAATGTAACATACAAACATTTGGATTCACTTTCTTTTTTCTGGTGTTTTATTCAGTAACGCTAGCATCAGACATATATTATAAACTGTATTTTTAGCGAGAACATCAAAAAGCTAATATTCTGAAATGACTGGTTTACAGTAATTCCTTGATCAGTTTTCTGCATCAAGATTTGATCAACTTGTAAAATACTTTTCACTCTGGATATTCATTTTATTTTAATTTTACTTTTAAAAAATCAGTCATCTAAAACCTTTTCATTTTGTAGATAAATAGACATGTAATTGAATCATTTTATACATGTATCTGTGAAAATATTGGTTTTATTTTCATTAAAACAGTCATTCAAAACCTTTACACTGCATGGTAGTGTATACAGTAAACCCACGCTTATCGCGGGGGTTACGTTCCAAGTGAAAATGCCTGTTTTTATTGTATAAACCCCAAATGTGCCCCCAGATATGCTCCCAAACACTTTCATTTCATTTTAAATCCATTACCCTTAAAGAAAATGTAAAGGTAAATCTGTATCTGTACTGTACAATTTAAACTGAACTTCCGCAGTGCTAGAATGTAAATACCGATGTTACTTCTGTATAGACTGTACTGTAATTCATACACGCGCGTTTTCTTTGGTATGCGCTGCCGTTTTCTTTGATATAAGCAGGTAAATACAGTAATAAATTCATTTAAGAACACTCGAGACGCTCCAAGGGGGAAATTCTGGACTGCAGCAGATGTGTCAAAGGGCAGCAGCCAATCAGCAGCAAGGAGAAATAAATAACGTTCTCGGATTGGCTACTTTCAAACCTCCCGTC
>JBBPCY010000150.1:10687781-10704093 GCA_037974405.1 Brachyalestes nurse | reverse complement strand
CAATCAGCAGCAAGGAGAAATAAATAACGTTCTCGGATTGGCTACTTTCAAACCTCCCGTCTCTGAGTACAGCGGTACATATAGTGCCCCAAGACACGCTTTCTTTGTATTTCTCTCCACAGTACCAAAGCATTTATAGTTGTATTTTATATGGAAATGTAGCTGAAATTCTGTGAATATTTATGTTACAAAATTAGTAAATGATATTTTTCGTAATAATTTAGCACAAAAATGCATGAAAAATGATATAATGCTACGGAAAAAGCTGTGACGTCCGGGCCTCGTCAACCCAGCACGAGGACGAGGGGGCGTGGTTGATGAGGCCCGGACATCACAAAAGCAAAAAAATGAAGAGGATATCTGCAGTTTCCGTGGGAGTTTCACCGAACAAGTATTAGTTCAGTTCTCTGAAAAAATCCGCGATGGACAAAAACCACGACAGCTGATCCGCATTAAAGTGGGGTTTACTGTATACATATAGTGTAAATGAGACATGAACATATATCCTGCAGTGGAAAAATATACTGTAAAGTATAAAGTCTTTTGCTGGCAGCACAGAGACCAGTACACTACTGGTTAAATGTCACATTAATTTTCAGCTTGTTACTCAGTTACTTTATTATAGCAAATAGTACAAACTTTTGTACTTAAACATATTTGCACCCCCATCCTCAATTATAAACAGTAATGAAGTTAAATTTAACATCTGACACTCAACAGTGCTTTGCTTGATAGACTATAGTACTGTAAAACAAAATTACAGAACCTTGCTGTTCAACATTAGCTGTACGTTTACACATTTTTACAGCAGTTTCATGTAGTTAAGACTAAAAAAGACAGGAATAACCAGACATCTATCGGTAACATTATGGGATGACCTCTTTCCCAACTTGCTTTACAGATACTTATTACCATTTACTGCAACATATTTTACTTCTTTGACCAGAAGCTGGACCTGTGCTGTATTTTTTAAATAATCGGCTGTATAGTGCATTACTGCAGAATTTCTCACCAGTTCATTTCTTTCCAGCATTATGCTGTATAAAACTTGCCTGTGTGTGAGAGAAGAAGTGAAGTTAAGTGACAGTGCAGATCAATGAAGGCCTCTGGAAATAGGCCTCTCTCTGTATATGGCTGTGGCATTAGATCTACTTCTATTTCCAGTGTGGGCGTGTTTCACTGTCACTGTGTCACTATGTCACTGCATATGTCTGTGTGTGTGTACGTGTGTGCTACTGAATGTGTGTTTATGTTACAGGCTGAGGGGGCAGTATCTGTATTTAAGGAGTGTGCCAGAATGAAACCTCAGGACCCCACGCCACCACTGCTGGCAGCCAAAGTATGCATCAACCAGCTGCACTGGGTAATCCACACACACACACACACACACACACACACACACACACACACACACACACACACATAGACACGGATACAAACAGGGAGTAAATCCATGTTCCTGTAATGTTCCTGTAAATCCAAGTCATTTCTTTGTGTTACTGAATGGCCATTATGTAAACTGGCCCAAATAACAATGCCATACAATTTATGCCATTACAGTACAGTACAATATCCATCACAAACTCAAACAGCCACCTACCCAGTGATAGAGGGCTTGACAGTGAGGAGATTAGGGCACATCTGCTGGATGAGCAGAGAGCAGGACTGACATGGGGAGTGCAGGTTATAAGAGGCTTATTCCTTTTAATCACAATAGGCCACTATAGTTGTAGACCTCGACTTTAAGGTCGTGATTTAATTCTTCTTCTCAGGTCATTCACACTCACCTCTGGGATTCTTGGGAGCAGTGATACTATTATCAGCCTGAACTAGAGGCTGACAGTTACAAGAGATATGTGACATTACTTTGGGTGTGGCTTGCAGTCTGCATGTCTGAACTGATGCAAGTTGTTAAGCTTGTTAGCCACTGAGTTGTTAATAAGTAGCTGGAAGTGTGTACCATGTGTTTCATTTCATCACTGAACAGGCTGCTGTGATGTATGTATGAGTGTGTGTTTAGCTGTACTGGTTTTCATACATTTGTAATGTTGAAAGTGACTTTGTGAAATGCTTTTCCGTTCCTTAAATCTTCATTCTTTTTCCTAAATTAATTATTTTGGAGGTTAATCTTAATGTAATTCTTACATACTGTACCATTCAACCACACAAAGGGAATTGTTTATAAATAGTTATACAAGGTAGTTTGAAATGATAAACTAGTCACCAAATGAAAACTGTTGGTTAAAGCTTAAAAAATGTTCAGAATAAGAAGTTTAAGATGGCAAAAATACCTATGTTAGACTGTAATTAAATGACAGAGCAGTAAATTTAATTAATCTAAAGAGAACACAAAGAAAGCGCATCTTGGGATGGTGAAATACCGCTGTACTCAGAGGTGGGAGGTTTGAAAGTAGCCAATCCGAGAACGTTATTTATTTCTCTTTTCTGCTGATTGGCTGCTGCCCTTTGATGCATCTTCAGTCCAGAATTTCCCCTGTGGAGCGTCTCGAGTGTTCTCATGTTTTTTGTTTTGTTCTTCTTAAAGCCCTGTATTTTTATGACTGTAAATTAAATGTTTAATTTATTACTGTGTGTACCTGCATATACCAAAGAAAACGACAGCGCATACCAAAGAAAACGTGCTTGCATGAATAACAGTACAGTCGATACAAGGATAACATCAGTATTTTACTTTGTAGCACTGCGGGAGACTTTCAGGGTAAACTGTACAGTACGAATACGGGTTTACATTTACATTTTCTTTCAGGGTAATGTATTAAGCAAAAGTCTGTTCCAACTTTTGCATATGAGTTTAACAAAATAGATTTTACATCATTCAGAATGGTAGTGCAAATGTAGTTAAATATTAATGGAACATGTGCATGATTTTAAAAAGTATGTGTGTATTATAGCTGGAGGATGCTGAAGCTCTTGCTCAAAGTGTGGTTGCTTTGGGAGAAGGAGCTGAAGAGTCTCTTGCCAGGTCTCACTTGGCAGTTGGTCTGTGCTGTAGTCTCCGGGCTTCAGACGGTAGGAGCATCACTGTCTGTGTTTTCAGTACAGTGAATATCATTCATTAACTCTATTTAACCTCAGACAGACCTTTAACATCCTCTTCTGTCTTCACATGTCTTCTCTCTTTACCTGTTGTGTTGCCGCTCTTCGTGTTAACAGCCACGCTGAAAGGCGACCGGGATGAGTTCAACAGAAGAGCTTTACAAGAACTCCAGAAGTGAGTCTAATCACGAAGAGTCTTCTTTCTTTCAGTCTTCACTGCAGTAGCATGTTATGGATTTGTCTGTTGATTTCTTCTTGTTACTAGAGCACATGACGTGGACCCCCAGGATCCTCAGATTGCCCTCTATTTGTCTCTTCAGCTTGCCTTGGTGCGGCAGGTGAGGATACATTCCCTCTCAGTCTCACATTGTTCTAATCAGGTTGACATTTTCATGCTCTGTGTTCTTCGGTTCATTCGTTTTGGATACATTTTGCATATTGCCTCCACAGTAAATGATAATGGTATCCCTTCATTTAGGACTAAAACAGCAGGTCTAGAATTCCCTTCCACACTCTAATAACTTCATATCATCACTGTCCAAAAGACATCTTCAGAATGATAGCTTTACAGGAGGAAGCAAAACTCCTAGTAGGAACCAAACTCCTAGTTGGGAGCATTTCCATCAATTTATTCACCATAAAAGTTTTGCAGGAAGTGAGGAAGAGCAGCTGCTGTGTTCACATGATGCAGATAAATAAAAACTAGGGAAAAAAATGAAGATACAAGGTTTTCTTGGCCCACCAATGATGTGTGACATATTAGTCTGTAGTGGGTGATGAATAATTCATAGTATTTACTGGACAATAAATGGAATAATAAGCCTTGAGTTTAAGGAGCGACACTGCTCACATGTTCATCCTCTCATTCTGCTTTCATAAAATTGATCTAATTTATTTTTCTTAGTCCTGGTTAAGAGTAAAAACGGATGCTGTTTGATGTTTTGATTCCCCTCTCTCTCTCTCTCTCTCTCTCTCGCTCTCTCCCTCTATCTGCTGGGAAGGTGTCAGCAGCGATGGAGCCTCTGCAGCTGTCTCTGAGTCTGCGCAGTGATGATCTGCACTCCTTGCACCTGCTGGCTCTCTTGCTCAGTGCCCAAAAACACTATCAGCATGCCCTTGATACTCTTAGCGTGGCCCTCAACCAGTATCCCGACAACTTCAAGTATGTTTGTGAGAGTGTACTTTTTCCGAGAGTGTGTAAATGTCCTGACTTTATAGGAACGTTTTTGTTACAAAACTACATGCTTTAATATTGAAAGACAAACATTTATTTTTGGTTACTGAACTTATACATTATGAAGCTATTATACATTATATGGGTCATATGTGCAGTATCTCGCAAAAGTGAGTACACCTCTCACGTGAGTATACCACTCACGACAAATATTTTATTATAGCTTTTCATGAGACAACCCTGAAGATGGGACACTTTGATACAGTGTAAAGTAGTCAGTGTACAGCTTGTAAAACAGTGTAAATTTGCTGTCCCCTCAAAGTAATTAAACACACAGCCATTAATGTCTAAACCACTGGCAACAAAATGAGTACACCCCTAAGTGAAAATGTCCAAATTTTCCACTTCCACTCCTCCATGACGACATCACGGAGCTGGTGGATGTTAGAGACCTTGCGCTCCTCCACCTTCCGTTTAAGGCCCCACAGGTGCTCAATAGGGTTTAGGTCTGGAGACATGCTTGGCCAGGACAGCACCTTTACCCTCAGTTTCTTTAGCAAGGCAGTGGTCGTCTTGGAGGCGTGTTTGGGGTCATTATCATGTTGGAATACTGCCCTGAGGCCCAGTTTCTGAAGGGAGGGAATCATGCTCTGCTTCAGTATGTCACTGTACATGTTGGCATTCATGGTTCCCTTAGTGAACTGTAGGTCCCCAGTGCTGGCAGCACTCATGCAGCCCCAAACCATGACACTCCCACCGCCATGCTTGACTGTAGGCAAGACATACTTGTCTTTGTACTCCTCACCTGGTTTCTGTCACATGCTTGACACCATCTGAACCAAGAAAGTTTATCTTGGATGCAGACCAATTTGATGCCATGTGCAGCATATGGTCTGAGCACTGACAGGCTGTCTCCCCACTCCTTCAACCTCTGTAGCAATGCTGGCAGCACTCATATGAAAAAATTAAGCAGAAGCAAAAATTAAGAAAGCAATAGAATAAAATATTATGTCTATATTATGTATATTATGTACAAAATGTACTATACAATCTAGAAATATAAAATATGGACATTGTATTATAAAACATATATGTATATGTAAACTATTTGTAAACTAAATGTAGTTTCAGGGTGTTGGCAATCTTCTTATAGCCTAGGCCATCTTTATATAGAGCAACAATTCTTTTTTGTCAGATCTTCAGAGTTCTTTGCCATGAGGTGCCATGTCGAACCTCCAGTGACCAGTATGAGAGAGTGTGAGGGCGATAACACCAAGTTTAACACACCTGCTCCCCATTCACACCTGAGACCTTGTGACACTAACGAGTCACATGACACCGGGGTGGAAAAATGGCTAATTGGGCCCAATTTGGACATTTTCACTTAGGGGTGTACTCACTTTTGTTGACGGCAGTTTAGACATTAATGGCTGTGTGTTTAGTTACTTTAAGGGGACAGCAAATGTACACTGTTTTATATAAGCTGTACACTGACTACTTTACACTGTATCAAAGTGTCATATCTTCAGCATTGTCCCATGAAAAGATACAATACAATATTTACAAAAATGTGAGGGGTGTACTCACTTTTGTGAGGTACTGTATGACCCCACATTCTGACATTGTACAAAACAAATGCATGTTGTATCATGCACATGTAGAACTGGAGCCCAGCAAATAAGCACACTTCTAATAATAAACTATAAACATTCTAATTCTATCATTTAAAGTCATTTTGCTAATCACGACTGTATGATATTATGATCGTTATTTTTTTATGCATTAGCCCAAAGCACAGAACACAATTGAAGGTGGATAAACAGTTCCAGATTTTGTCATTCAACATTTAGAACAGCCAAACAGGTTTCTGCATTCCTCCAGCATTTCCCTTTAGCTACACGGCTAATTTAATGCCTTAACTGATCTTTGTAGTCATGCCGAAGAAACACGTCTTCCTATGTATATCCTTGAGCGACCCATCGGCTCGAGTCCTACACTGCGCATGGGCATGGCCTGTTTGGTAGTGTAATCTCTTGACCCTGCGAGTGTGTGTGTGTCTGGAAGGATAAGTATAACTGCTGTGTGTAGCAGCAGTAGTGGCTGAGCTCAGAGACACCCGCTCTGCCTTATTTAGAAAGGCCAATCCTGGCATCCTGGAGTCCTCTCACTGCTGAGCTGGAGATGGTCTGATACACCACCGACACCGTAGAAACACACCATTCCTAATATTGTAACTGCTTGCCCTAATAATCATATTTGTTACCATTTAATTCCGTAATGACACAGTTCAAATTGAACTATTATATCCTAAATAGCAAGGAGCATTTTTAGACACTTTAGTCAAAATTTCAAGTTTGTAAACAAAAGGTTTATAAATGTTTTTCAGTGATAAATGAAATCCTATAATAATCTACGTCAGTATTAGAAACAGGCATTCTGGATATTCATTTTTATTATGATTACTTCTTCACGTTTCTCCATCCTTCCTGTAATAAAACAATGAAGCTGCATGCTTCTAGCATCCTACTGGGATCATTTTAAACAGGTATCATTGTAATCCTTTGTTTATTGCATACATTGTTGAAAACAGTGATTCCAAACTTTTGAACAGTACCGTAGGTTCTCGGAAGCCTTTTCCGCTAAGCTATACCAACAACCTGGTTCTAGTCTAGGGGGATTGCTAGCCTAGTTTAAGGTACAACATCCTGATTTGTGTGTGTGTGTGTGTGTGTGTGTGTGTGTGTGTGTGTGAGAGCAGTGACATGGAAGTAGGTTACGTGTTAGCCAAAGTGTTATACCGTGTGTTATGGGGGAGAGGGATTTCATCAGCGCAGAGAGTGGCCTACTTGGCCAGGCAGCACAAGCCAGGTCCATAGGTTCAGGTTTTGAAGTGGCTTTTTAATTATAAATTAAGGACTCCCCCGAAAAGGTATACAAATCATTAACAATAGGGGTCTCTCAAGTTTCTATCCTATTATTTTCCAAATACTTTCAGAGTAAAATCTGTGCCATCCCACTGGTTGCCGAGGGTGGAGAGCATTTGTCTAAGACCGATGACTAACTCTGTAACAGAAGGCGCCCTCCTTATGACACTGGTTTGATTGTTAGTCGGTGACAGTGATTCAACAGTAGATTGTGACAAGGCTGGTTGCCATGGAGTCAAGCGACACAAACAGTTTAAGTAGAGCATGTAGATACAGATTAAGCCTCACCTTTAAACCTGATATGACTGTGTTCATGTGTTTAACACTGTCTCTCACGCGCTTCACATTCTAGCCATGTGGGGTCAGTGTCGTTCTCCAGAGTTACAATGAGAGAGAATCCTTCAGAGACAGGAAATAATTAGGCCTAAGATCAAAGGGCAAACTCTAAAGAGGGATATTTTGCTTATATGTACACATACATGTGCATCCATATAAGGAGGTTTGCTGAGCTGTGTGTGTGTGTGTGTGTGTGTTTGTGTGTCTGTCTGTCTAGAATGACAGAGCTTATTTAAAAAATAGGGACACCACTTCTCTTTAGTCTTTTCTTTCTTTCTTTCTTTCTTTCTTTCTTTCTTTCTTTCTTTCTTTCTGTCTTTCTTTCTTCTCTCTCTCCCTCTCTCTCTTTCTCTCTCTCTCCTTCTCTCTCTCTCTCTCCTATTTTGAGACCTAGATCACACCATAGTAACCGCATGAGCCCCTGGTAAACTGAAGCGGGGCTCCAATCAGCCCTTGTCATATCATATAGCTCATATCACATGTCCTCTATGTGCACACTGTGCTCTGTATCTCACACCATGAATGGCAGCTCGGGTTTTGTTTGGAGGATCACTTTCACTCTTTACAGACAAGAGAATTGACATGCATTTATAAAACCTATGTATGCATACCCTCCAGTCTGTTAGTGGTCAGCATCAGACTTTTAGTGTTTTTGTTTTAAATTACACTTTAAATGACACTGACTATAGGAAAGAGTACAGAAGGTCAGCTTTGGGCATTTAAATGTACTCGGGGCAGGGCTAAACAGGGGGTCATCAAGTTACAACAGGGATCCGTTCCTACGACAGTGATGTAACCTGAATTTTGGTGTAGGTTGAAACACACCCTAGCCTAAGTTAATAACCTGTCCTAACACAGTTGTAAAATCTATAAACACAACTAAGGAGAAGTGACAAGAAATGAGTGTAAAGAAACCATTCAAAAGCCATGATAAAGGGCAAAAAGTCGGCAAACAAAGCAAGACAAATGGAGCACTCCCTCACTCATACGCTGCGTTACTGCGTATTCTGCGTATTCTTCCATCGCGCCACTAAATTATTTCGCCCATGTGAGCGTTGCGAACTCGAAACATTGTATATGGAGACCTTTGTGACTCGAGGACCCCCTGTATATAAATATCTATTCTTATATATCCGTTTTATGTAGGCTTTATGTAAAGTGGCCCCTAATAGTCACGCATGGACACAACACAACACAGCACAGCACAGCATACAGTGTGAACAGTGTGCAATTCTTTCTGTGCATTTAAGCCATTCACCTACTGAAACAGGGGGCTGCCACCAATGAGGGGCGCCCTGGGGGGCTGTGTGTGTGGTTGATACCGTGCTCAAGGGTACCTCAGCGATGACACAAGCAGTATTGGGAGGCCTATAATATAATTATTTATTCTAAATGACAGAAATAAAGCTGTCTGGCTCAGAAACAACTCCGTCAGATTCAGTTTGTGCTGATAATTGAGAAGGACACGTTCACACACATGTATAAAATGAGCGCATTGCAATGTAAAATGATACACTGAAGGAAAGCGCAAGAAAATTCTCTTGGACATTCTCTTGGAGTCATCTGGAGGTTAACATATATAATGAACAGCTTCAAATTCTTTTTAAGGTCTTTACAGAATGAAAAAAAAAGTAATTAACCGAGGCCCTTAGTGTTAGGTGAACCACTCACAATCACAGCCTTTTTATATACAAACCTCAATTACTGAGGAATAATTAGGTAAATATATAAATAACTAGTTAAATAAGTGAATTGTTGTGTTTAAAACATGGTCACAAATCCCTTGGAGTCAGTAACTTGCCTTAAGACGCTGGCATGTGTCCATGCCTGTATTGCAGCCATTTTCAGTTCCTACTTACTTTTGCCTTCAGTCGTAGATAGAAAAGCCCTGGAAAACACAGCTGTGTTAGTAATATGTTTGAGGTCATGAAGTTAATGTGAACTGAAACCGAAACATCCACTTTGTTCCTGGCAAACTTTGGATGATAAGCTATTTTCTCCTCACTTCTTCATTCCATTGCAGGTGGATCTTTATCTTTTTTGTGTCATGTGTCTATAGGGTTTTATTATATTTTAGCAGACTGTAACCTGGCCTTATCATTTTCTGCGAAGTTGTTAGTCATTACTAAACTCGCTAGCGTGTTCTTGTCTAACAGTCAGCAAACAGTTGATTTGGATAAAAAAAAGATTGTTTTACGGTCTATGATTCTTAATTTCAGACTCAGGATGACCAGTTTTACTGAGAGTAACTAATGCATCAAGATCCCTCCTAAGACATTCTGTCAGACATAGCATCCCTCCGTTGCACTTGCCGTGCTTGTGCCAAACGATTCAGTGCTTCACTGCTTTTGTCACACACACATACACACACACACACATTCGCCCTTCCGCATATACAACCCTGTCCACCCACTCATGGGCTGCTGAGGAGCCATGCTTCAGTGGGAGTGTGTCCCCTGGCTGCAGTAGCGCTGCTGGGCCGTGGGTGCAGGTTGTCAGCATCACACACAAGCAGCGCACACACACATACGCGCGCGCACACACACACACACACAGAGCCTTCATCTACACGTATTAGTACTGCTAAAGGCCTCAGCTCAGAAAAATGCCACTGCACAGGCTTTTTTAATGGAACATAGCGAATGGATGACTCACTGGTCTTATGTGTACTGTTGCCTTGTCATCGCCTTTTGTTCATTAAATTGACGGGCTTGTGTGCTTTGCAGCCTGCTCTTCACTAAAGTAAAACTGGAGGAGGCTCTGTTTGGCCCTGCTGTAGCGCTGCAGACGTGTGAGGACATGCTTCAGTTGTGGCAGAGCCGCTATGACTTTGCCCGGCCCAGGTAAAATATGTGTAAGTACTTGTCTGTGGTTGCTGGGTGTATGGATGCTTTGGTATAAAGTGATGCTTGTTATTGCAGTGAGGCTGATGACAGTAGCAGTATCCTTCCTCCTGAGCCAAGCCCTCTAAGCAGAAAGTCCAGCGGCTTACACCTCACACTACCGGACTTTCAGGAGACAGAAACAGGTCTGTATAATTAAGTGTGTGTGTGCGTGTCTGTGTTTCCCTGCTCAAACACACCTGATTAGCAGCTAGTGACCTGTAATGCCCAACCAAAATATATAATTTGACTGATATTAAGGTTCAGATATTAAAAACAATAAAAAAATATATATATATTCCACTCATGAAGTCATTCATTTGCACTTTAATGTTGTAGTCAACATTACAAATCTGTAAATATTCATCATTTTTGAGGACTTCACACTGTTATTCTAATCTTTATACAAACAGCTTAGTAAGTAGTCACCTCTGAGCTCTGAACTTACCAAAATACCAAACTGGTTGGAAAGAAATTGCATCCAAACAAGTGGTGTAATTTAGTTTTAAGTAGTGAGTAAACAAGGCTGGCCAGTCCAGTGCATAGCTGTGTAATTCAAATTTCAAGTTTCAAGTTACATATCACTAGCAGAGCAGTGATGTGTAATATATAATGATTTAGAAATATGAACAAACATGGCATGTATATATATATATATATGTATAAAAAGTGAGATAAATACTGTAAACTAAAAGTGGCCCGTGCAAAAATGAATACATTCAGCTATGTATTTATTTTAATATCACATTAACTCATATGACTCATGCTTCTACTCCTATCATGAATATTATTTTCTATGATTCTAAAAATAACTATATTTTACTTTAGATTAATATTCCTTTAATATTGTGTAGTTATGATCTATAAGGCTTGTTCAAAAGATATTATTTGCTTACATTAATGGTAACTCACAAGGATCCATGAGAGACCTTGGATCACAAGGATCCATGAGACACACACACACACACACATGCGCGCGCGTGGACACACACTCAACTGTCTCACTGCTGGGGTGCATCAAGATTCTGAAGAGGCTGACCTTTTACTGTTCTAGGCAACCAGCCTCACAAAGACAAGACTCCTTTTTAATAAGGTAAAAGCATTCCTAGCTGTAATTCATTGCAGTGTCTGTGTGACCTGCAGTTGAGAACCTTAAGGTTTTGTTTTCAGGTCGTTTCTAAGAGCAAAGGAGAATTTCATTTGCCTGGCTGTTCGGAATCAGGTGTAAATGTTCATTTGTTACTTTCCTTTCTTGTATCAAAATTTTGTACACATGAATCTCTTACATATCACTGTGCATATTTCAGTAATTAGACACAAACCTCAGTGGTTTCCCAGCAGGTAAAGGCTGCTGTGTATTCACGCCGTTTTGCTTGTTACAACGCTAGTACGTTTTACGTGAAGAGAAATAAGAAAATAAGAGGTAATTGACATAAACAATATTTATTCTGTTCCACTAAGATACTTTAATTGTTTGGTTATTATTAGCAATTTGCAAAATTTGAATCTTGCAATCACATTTAACAGTCCATCACTGACAACTGACATTTGATTAAGTAAAAATAGTTTTACATATACTATTGGCTTCTGTTTGATTTCTTTTAAGCATGTCAAATTATATCAGCTGATATTTTTATTTTTTTAATTTTTTTAGCTCTTTTGAATTGATCATTTTATATGGTTTCTGGGTACCAGGTTTAGTAGGTTGTGTTTGACCAGGGAAATCACCAAACTGTGCTGAACTCTGGCTTTCCTGGACTGGAAGTGGATGTTGTTGGTGTGTGTGTGTATAAGCGTGTGCTTATGTGTGCGGATGTGTAATCATGGTCTTGTCTCAGGTTCTCAGAGTGCTCTGTCTCTGGCCGTGTCTCGACTGGAGCAGGCCATGTCTGAGGTGTCTGCCATAAGCTCCACCCACAGACAGGGCCCCGCCTACATCTGGACCACGCTGGAGCGCATCTGGCTGCAAGCAGGTGAAGAAAACGTGAATCTCATCAATGAACATGAAAACAGAGACCATTCATGAGAGTCTATTACATTCAGAAAACCATGTGCTTAAAAGAATGCCATCGCATTGGGAATGGCTTTAGCTTCAATGCTGTTGATCAGTTCATAAACTTCATGATTCATCATTCAGTTCACTCTGGACAGCCTTTTGTGCAGAGAGAGCTTCACAGAGACTTTGACGGTCTACATGCCCTGAACATGAACCGTATGTTATCTTATGTTATTTATATGCTGCTATGTATGAAGCGCCTTTCCCAGGGCTCTTGCTTGCGGGTATTTGTGCCCTCTCACTTCCATTCCCAACATTCCTTCACCAAGGGCTCATTTCCTGCCCGAAATGGGCGATATCCTTGTTTTGCACCAGCGAGAAAAAAGCAAGCAGAAGGCAGTGAATGTCAGCCTGGCTGATGTAATACTGGGCCAGAGCTCCACACTGCAGCCATTGCCCAATTCGTCCAGACCACTGCAAGAACTGCAAGTTGAAGAATGAAAGCCCTCCACTATTAAGCAATAGCAGGACAAGCATATAGGCTGTAGTGTTATTTCCCCATTCTGACCATATCTTCCATGTGAAATGAATTGGGACACTCTGGGAGAACCTGCGGTGACGCAGAATAATCTTCAATTATTTTGCAATTGTGTGTTTGCGTGGAATATGAAATACCCGTTTTAAAATGATTAAATCTGAAAACTGAAATCTGTTTTAAAATCATGACTTGGTCATGAGTTCTGGTCGACGCTTCTCGACTATTTTTCCCCCGAACAGCTCAAAGCTTTAATCTTTATTTTCCCTCAGTGTATTAGCATGCCCAAATTATCCCATCTGTGCTCCTGAAAAACAAACATGCACACACACACATTCACTCACACACAAAACACACACACACACACACACACACACACACACATACATAGGCTTTAATGAGGATGTTGTAATATGGTGATGGGCAGCCGTGCGTGCCAGTACAGATCTGTGTGCGCGTGTGTGTGTTTTGTGTTAGCCAGTAAGGAAAGAGTGTGCAGCTGTCTGGGATACCCCTCCCTGCAAACTCTGCAGCAGCAACCGCACATGGCCTTATTTAGGCGTGGAAATGAATATCCTTCACTGTTTGCATGCATGTGTAAACAAGGACTAAGTAACCAGTGTCACATTTTAAGATGTCCAAACATAACAAACTTAAAACACACATAAAATAAACATTCTGCATTTTAGTTACGTGTATTACCTTACCTTAAATGAAGCAGCGAAGATAGTGCTAATGATCTCGGAACACACTGCTGATTTTAATTCCATCTCAGAGACACTTCATTCTGTACATCCATCCAACCATAATCTGAACTGCTTATCCTTAACCAGGGTCATGGGGGTGCTGGAGCCTGTTCCAGCTGTCATGGGGTGAAAGGCAGCCAATTAATTACGGTTTATAGACATTTGCTACAATTCTTTACGTGTTAAAGTAATCTGCTGTGACTGCTGTCCTTAAATACTAACCACTATTTTTTTTTTTTTTTTCCGGCAAAAAAAAAAAAAAAAAACTAACCACTAATAAGTGTGTAATCTTATCAGTGTAAGATTTTAACAGGTTAGTTCATAGGGGTTGTGTTGTTTGTCATCAAGCTAATTAATTCACTGACACGGTCATTTATGCGTGATTTTCGTTTACTGCAAACACAGTCTTTTAGAGGATTGCTCCTTTTATGTAACTTTAAATGTAATTTCCATCTTTTCTTTTGGGCGCTCGCTAACCTGCCACTCAGCATCTGCCATGCTTTCAAAATATTCGAGCCGTGGATAGCCTCTTACTTTCCACTTGATGCCACTGCATTATACTCAAAAATTCATGGATTCTAAGCACATGTGTTGGATTAGAATAAGTTATGTGCTAAATAATAAGCAATGAGTTCAATAGGTTCAGATAAGTGTGTGTGTGGATGTAGAGAGAAACACTGGTGTAATAATATTTGTTGTCTTGTGGGTGTTGACCTGGGCTACATCATGCAGACTTTTGGCCTTGCCATTATTTCCTCTGAGCTCAGTGGGGCTGTAGTCAAGACTACCTTTGTCTAGTCTGTTGGTTCCCAAACCAGTCCTAGCGTACTCTCTGCCCTCCACATTCAAGTGTTTACACACACACTTTAACTCAAGAACAGCTGGGTAATAACTGACTAGTTGGATCGGGTGTATTGAGAGCAGGGAAAACACTAAAATGTGTGGCAGAGTTTAGTCCAGGACTGGTTTGGGACTATGAGTAGTCTTGACCAGGTTAAAACTAATTCCAAATGAAACCAGGTCAGTTCAGAGACCCAGTAAACAATTGGTTTTACCTGCTTCCAGTACACATTTCAGGTCTTTTTAAATGAGCAAAATACCTACAGATTTACATTTTTATCTATACAGATGACAGATTATACTTTCATTTTACTGTACTCTTAAAATTGAATTTTTTACAGAATTAATTACATGGTCATGCAATGGAGTACATTTACGTTCTGTATTGTCAAGTTTGAGTCGACACCCCTTTTCTTCCTTGGTTTCGATGTCAGGAATTTACACAAAACGGATCAAAATGCAAAGGAAGGTCTTTCTTCAATAACTATTTATCAAAAAACATACATTTGGTGGGTCAGGTGTCTTACTAAGACCAAAGGAAGTCCAAATACAAATACTACCACGCCCGAGACAATAAAAAACACCTTGAGTCTGGACTACTACAGCGCTAGAGCTAAGAGCCAGCTGGCCCTTCAGGAGCAGCACTGAGTGGGAGGCGGGAATTTTGTGAATACATTACATAATATATACTCAGAAACAGTCAGAATGCATGTCTATATGTGTTTGAGTCTATAACTGGGACACGACAATTGTAAAACTGTAGTCAATGTTGATTGCCATACAGCTGTGTTTTCACTCTTTGTGTTCGTGTGTATAAGTGTCTGTGTATGTGTGTGTGTGTGTGTATGTGTGTGTAGGGGAGCTGTTCATGGCAGACGGGCGGCTGAAGGAGGCACAGTTTTGTGTTCAGGAGGCAGGAGCGCTCTTCCCCACCTCCCACTCAATGCTGCTCCTGAAGGGCCAGCTGGCTGAGCTCAGAGGCAATGATGCCGAGGCCAAAAGTCTGTATGATGAAGCGCTGGCCATCAACCCCACAGGACAACATATATTAATACACCTCGTAAGTTCCTCTCCGTACACCTATATACACACATATCTTAGCCCATAGACTTATTATTCATTTCTAAATTGTATGATTCAGGAAATGCTTTCAATTATTCAGTGACTATTATGAAACTAATGTGTAAGTTATGTAATTATGAGCATGAAGGATTGAAGCGTGGACCCACATACGGACCCTCATCACACTTGCGCAAAGACAGAGCACACAGCAGCCAGCTCAGTCGTCAGAACCATACAGCGTCACATTTGCACACACACAGACTTCGGATCCGCTGCCCACACACACTCAGGTCTTATACTTAAAGCGCAGAACCCAAATTAGATTCTTGATACATAGCATGGCTCTGCCTCTGACTGAATGTCTTAGGTCATCTTCACACTACGACAGATTTATGTTGCATAACACAAGCGTGAGAGTTTGTGACACACACTCAGCACCACCAATGGTGTCATTCAGCACATCTGCAATATGTAGTTTGTAGCGTAAATACATGTGTGTGCTCCATGCTAGGGGAACACGGGGAGAGTTTTTTTCTGTTTTCTGTGTGTTATATTTTCAAAACCTTTTTGTTTATGCTTATAAATACATACTTTTTACCTTTATTTTTTTATGTAATGTTTAATGTTTACTAGAGATGGGCCCGATCCAATATGATATCCGTATCGGGTCCGATATAGCCGTTAATCTGATATCGGATATCGGTCGGACAGCCCCGATCTCTATATTCCAGTTCGCAGCTTGCGCTGGACCTTAAACTCG
>JBBPCY010000150.1:10657949-10681707 GCA_037974405.1 Brachyalestes nurse | reverse complement strand
TATGTGTGCGTGTGTGTGTGTGTTCTCTTATAGGCATGTCTGTACATGGCAATGAAAGTTTTCATTTACGAATCGCTTGTAAAAAATACTGTATTCATTCAGCTGCAATTTAATCTAATGAAGGACTGTTTCACTGAAGCAGGTATTGATTTGAAAGCAGCTATAAAATTGAGGAGAGGTTTGCAGTCACATCGATCACGTTCATATGTTCATGAGTTTATCGTAACGTCAGTTCCGTTAAGCAAATAAATGTTGACTGCTCAAATAAACAGGCTTTAATATCCTTTCCTGTTTTACAGTACTGTAGGGGCGTGTGTCTGCTCCACTCTGCTGTACTGTAACAGCTGGTGACAGTGGCCCAGGTAACGGCAGCTGATTCACACATGGATCATATCTGTGTCCAGCAGGATTAGCAGGTTCAGGCGCAGGTCTCCACTGGGCCGTAACCTGCTGCAGACCGAAAAAGAGCCTGGGGATCTCTGGGCAGTGCCTCCGCCGTTCACCCTTGCTGTGCGCCAACGACCCGTTAAACACTGCTACACAACACTGCCCCAAAGCTTCCTGCTTGACGTCACCCCCGTTCATGCTCTGTTGATGTTCTCCGTGCCAGTGTTGTCCCATCCAGCTTTTCAAAGACTCAGAGGTCACAGCCTTAACAAGTCAGCGATCTACACACATACAGTATGCTGCCTTCAAAATCTTCTGGTCTCATATCCGCAACTTTGAAAAATCACTACAACTAAATAGGACATTTGCTCACCACTCTGTCACGCAAGCATGAAAAACATCATGCCATCAGTCCACTGGTATTACTTACTCATAGCTGCACTTAAGGCTTTCTGTGTTACAGATGTAGCATTACTGTGTCAGCAGAGAAAAATAGGCCAAAACTCACTCTCACTGCCTTTGCACTGCCTAACATATTCATTCTAAAGTCAGTCCTGTTGTTCTTGAGTCCATTATACATCTTTACAGATACCGATGCTGAAGAGCAGGGACATAAAGTGGCCCCTTATAGTCACACGTGTACGCAACACGGCACACAGTGTGAACAGTGTGAAATTGTTTCTATCCATTTAACCCATTCACAGACTGAAGCAGTGGGCTGTCACCAACAAGGGGTGTCCAGGGAGCAGTGTGTGGGGCTGGGTCCTTGCTCAAGGGTACCTCAGTGATGACAGTTGCAGTGCTGAGGTACCCTACTCACAAAGCAGGTTGAAATGGCTGTGTAGTGACAGTATAGTGGATGACACTTCTTGTCCAATGGTGGACAGTTGGAAGGAGGAGCTTTTTCAGAAGAATCCACTGTGGGAAGGAAATCATTACAGAAGTATTCTTCCATAAATTACATGATTGCACCCAAGAGGGCTCCGATTTCTTAAACATAGACAGTCCCATGATATTAGGTACTTTGAACAATAATGACAGAAAGGGCCACAGAAGCATCAGTTTGCCTAGACATCCTGTTTTTATAGTATATTAAATCAGCATTTGTACTATTTACATTAGAGACAACTCTATTGGGGTTTTCAAAGACACTGGATATTTTTCTGAAGGTTTGCCATGGTTAGGATAGTGAAACACCCGGTTCTGCCATCGTACAATTGTTCCTTAGTAAATTTGGTTTCCGCTGCTGTGGTACCGACCAAGATTGCAGCTGTCTCTACAGTCATCAGTGCTTAAAGTCCCGATTATTAATCTACCACTTATGTGGTTTTTAAGTGTGGGGAAACATTGCCGTCGTAGCTTTATGTGAGTCCGATCGCTGTCCTCTTTAGAGTTACACTTGAATCTTGAAACCACACAGTGCTTTGTGGGTTCCATGTCCACTAATGCGCACCGCCTATTGTGGTGCATAACAGGATTGTGAGAGTGTACTGGATGTCCTCCACTGTGTTATCAGACACCACTACAACATGGCACGCTCCCAACATAGTGCACTTCACAGTGAAAAGGGCAGCTTAGATATAACCTATAATTGTCTCCATTCTCTTTGTGTCATCAGGTCATGGGTTTCTTGCCATGTTTCACAACTGTTTTCTAGGCGTAGAAAAAAATGTGTGCAGCAAAAGGGAAACTGCAGGCACCCATTTCACAAACATCTTCTCCACTGAGCACCATGCTTTTCATCCTCTCTTCCCTCTATCTCTCTTCTCTCCTTGTACCAGGAGTCACTCTCTTCTGCCCTCAGCTTTTGAAGTGCCCGCATAATCAGCAGCCATCTGTTGCCACTGAGAAATAGCAGAGCTCCCTGCGTCTGTGTATGTGTTTTCCCATTCTCTGTCACTTCTATTCTCCCTCCCCCAGCTCCCTCTCTCTCTTTCTCTCTCTCTCTCTCTCTCTCTCCACCTCATACCTCTAGTTTAGTTTGTGCATTAGCGAACAGCATGCACAAGTACTTGAGTGTGCGCGCGCATGTGTTTTGACATGAGGGACTGTGTAAGTGTAATTGCAATCTGTGACAGCTAGGCTAAGGGGAGCCAAGTCAACACACACAAATATATACATATATTCCCTCACACTCACACATTTATATCCACCCTCCTTCCTTCTTCGAGCTATTCAGAAGCCAATTTCATGCTCCATACAGACGACCTGGTTCTGCTGTCCCCCACTGAACACAAACAGCACAGCATGGCTTCCATTCACTAAAGCAGTACAGAGGGGCCTAAACACGGGAACCAAAAGCAAGCGTTTTTAAAATTGCTTGTAAAGCTCAGGGAATCTGATTCCATTTCTGCTGGAAATTGTGACACATTATATACATGTACACTCACACCACTTTAAAGTCTTTGGGACTAGCTCTAGTGACGGGCTGTGAATAATGTGACGAGAGATGACAACACAAGTGAATGACTGACACATCAAAACACTGATACACAACCTGCTCACTCTTATCTGTCCTTCTGGATGGACTTAATGCAGATGAACTGAACAGTAACCAATCAGACCGTTGTATATGTGGCACCAACCCATTCTTTGTGAGCTTCATTATTATGTTACATTCATTTTAAAGGTTGAAAACAGTATAGATTGCTTCAAACAGTATTTGTAGTATAAAACGAGCCTATAGCTCTGCACACACTTTCAGAGTTTGTTTACACACCTCAAAGAGCAGTGAGGGAAGTCCCACCCTACAAGCACATATTGGTCTTTACTATTTAGTTATTATTTTTCATCCATTAATTTGTGTATTTTTGCCATTTCAGTGAAATAATCCTAAAATCTAGGCATGCTCTTAACAGCACCTCCCCACTTCCTGTGTCTCTGGGTTTGAATCAGAAGTGCTTCTTTCACCTAACATGCTTGGGACAAGAGCTTCTGCTCAATGCACAGCTGTAGTGTGACTGTGTAAAAATAAATCACATACATTTTGTTACTCTAGTTTCTCTGCTAGTCAAGTAATTTTTTAGTAGCAGTCACGTTTGGTGACTCATGAGTGATAGTGAAAAGGCCTCTCAAATACACTCATTGTGCCACTGTGAAATAAAGAGAAACACCGAAAGAGCTAGCAGAAGTAGTCTGCATACCAAGACATGCTCTGAGTGTGTGTCTGTGTGTGTGTGTGTGTCTGTGTGTGTGTGTGTGTCTGTGTTTGTGTAAGCGAGGGTGAGTCGCCTTTAGGCTGGTTGTGAGTTGTGCCATGCTGTGATGTTAAAATCTTGAGAACCCTATGAAGAAGAGACATGACCACCATTGTCTCACACACACACATGCACCCTCTATACATGGTTTGAATATACACTTTTCTATTTCTAGAAAGAACACATAAATCAAACCAGATCTACTTGCAGCTTTCAATGCTAGTGGTAGGACACAGAGCACTTAAGCCCGCAACTCTTTATAAAAATGCAGTAATGGCAAATTCAAGCTTGAATGTTCCGGCGTGAAAAAGACCCCTTTCTCTTTTTACCTGCTTCTGGTGTCTACTTTTGGTAGGTACTAACCACTGCATGCTGGGAACACCTCACAAGACCTGCCATTTTGGAGAAGCTCCGACCCAGTCATCCAGACATCACAATTTGGTCTTTGTCAAAGTCACTCAGATCCTTATTTTTGCTTCTTCCAGCACATCACCTTCAAGAACTGACTGTTCACTTACTGCCTACCATACCCCACCCCTTGACAGGTGCTGTTGTAAAAAGATAATCAATGTTATTCACTTCACCTGTCAGTGGTTTTAATGTTGTGACTAAACTGATATATATTTAGTTTTCACTCTCTTTCTCTACATGACTCAAAAGCCAATTTCATGCTCCATACAGACGACCTGGTTCTGTGGTCTCTCACTTAATCCAAACAGCACAGCACAGCCTGGAAATTGCATGTAAATCTCAATCTGATTCGGGTTCTGCTTGAAATTGCATGGAATAGATCTGCAATTGAAAAGTGACATGTTAGATTAATGCACATACACCACACACATTCTTCAGAATAAACTCCTTCATTCACCCACGAAATGCATAGCAGTACTGTGATCAGCAGAATCTGTCTGACTCTGAGGGGTGTAGCCAAACACTGCTGGACCTAAATGTGAAAAACCAAAACAAGCATTCAGATCTCTGGGATCTCTCTAAATCTTCTTTCTTTGTGCAGGGTAAGCTGTTGGTGCGAACAGGCCGGGTTGGTCTGGGGGAGAAGGTTTTGCGGGATGCTGTGCAGGCTCACAGCGTGTCCCATGAGGCATGGAGCGGCCTGGGTGAGGCGCTGCAGAGCCGGGGGAGCACTCAGGCACCCGACTGCTTCCTGACTGCACTGGAGCTGGAGGCCAGCTGCCCCATCAGACCCTTCACCATCATCCCCAGAGAGCTCTGAGAACATAACCCGGGAGGACATGCACATACACACATTCACGCGCATGCACTGACACATATATTCAAACATGCGCAAACATGCACATTTCATGAATGACATATTTTGTCCCCGTTCTGTGTCCCCATTTTCTGATAGTTATATGGCTCTGCTGTTGCTCTGTAGAAGACGCCATTTCAGATTTACTGATTATAGCGGCTGTAAACATTTTGTTGTCCATATTTCTTGTGTTATTAATGAGTTACACTACAATTTGCAGATGTCCATGTCTGTGTTAAATGCATGTCCTTTGATGAATCTGTTTTCCTCATGCCAGCACATATATTTGGCATATTTATTACACAAATGTATTGCGCAAAATTACAAAAACATCCTCCCTGTGGAGACACAAACACCGAGCACTGTTATAAAACATGATCTATGCATACCAAAGAGGACTTGGAGCCGTGCTGTATCACTGAAGCCTGCTGGACACAAAGGCACAACTAAAGCATATAAACACTCTGCTGCACTAATTTATGTCTCATGGATGAACCTTCCTATTACTGTAACCTTAAGTACTGTATTATTTTTATTCAAAAATAATTCCTTTTCATTGATTCATTTAAAGCCTCTGTCATTGTATGTGTGTGTGTGCATGTGTTTGTGTGTGTGGTTAATTCGCTCTCATTTGTACCATGCCATTATCCACAGCTCTGTAACGCGAGTGCCACGGCTGTAGCTCACTGAGATCTTATGTAATGTTTCCAGTGCTGCTGTGAAACTGGAAGCCCAGTTTTTCTTTCTATGAGGCTGATGTGGCTGCCTAGCAGCCTGGGCCTATGTTTGAGTTACAGGGGAGACTGGGAGGGAGCTTCAGTGTTTGGGCCTTCCAGCACGAGGGCCTATTTGAAAACCACTCACTTGCCATGGGCTCTTTTCTGCCTGCACTCTTTTCTGTTTGATGCAGAGGCTTGGGCTGTTAATAAGAGAGGGGGATGCGCAGCAGACGATGGAGTTTGGTTATGTAAGCGCTGTTAAGTGGGTTCCTTAAAGCAGAATGGATTCTGTCCGCTCAAACCTAAGAGCGTGATGCGGGAAGCGAAAAGAAACTCTGCTTTTTTGTTGCCTGAAGAGCAGTAGGTTCATCACCTAGTGGGTGTTCTGTGCTTGCGACTAGAAATTTCTTTCAAGCCTAGAGAGCAGCTCAAGCCTGCGTTGCATCTCTTCATGCTGTTCAATTGATGCAGGCTTGTTCCCTGTCATTCAGGGGCACAAACTGTCCCTTCTCCTCTGTGGTCACTCAATTTTCCCCCAACTTCCTTACGACTTTCTCGCTGTCTCTGCCTCTTTGTGTGCGTGTTCATAGTTTTGAGGCGCAGTGGGCGGGCAGTAAGGGGAGATGAATGGGCTGAATAGCTGTGGCGGGGCTGGGTGATGTATAGGGCCACATGGGGAGGTCATGACAGCGGCTGGTAAAAGGAGACAGATAAATGAATGGCGTGGCCTGCCTCTCTGACATCCGCTGATGAAGGGTGCTAGGCAGCGCTATTCATCGACTCCACAGCCTGAATAATTAGGCAGGCCGGCAGATCCCTGCAACTCTCTGCTTTCCCCCCTCCTCACACAATTCCGGCCCAGACTGAAGAAACCAAAAACAGTGATGGAAGGCGGGAGTGAGAGAAAGAACAATTAGAGCGATGAGATGAATGAATGGAGAAGAGATATGGGAGGATTTAGAATGGAATGCTATTGATGTGAAGGTGTGTCCTTCAGGTGTCTCTTCCATTATCACTTAACTGCAGATGCAATGCTTGCACAAGTGACTCACAAAAAGGAGTTTTGCAGGACATCCATTTGTCTGCCTGTGTTTGTGTTCACAGCTTTGTTCGCTTACTATGCAGAGAACACTTGTAAAAATCTTTTCAGTCATGCATTTCCATGTTCTCCTTGCTTAAAATTAAGCAGGATACACATTTCCCACAAATGGTGTCAATCAGTGAAGACACTAGCTTACAACTAATGGAAGCTTATAACCACCAGATAGCATCATGCGAACTTCATGCCTAAATCTCCACAAACCTGCCTGGAAAAAACACAGATACAAATCATGACTGAGACAGGCTGCTTCCACGGTGCATCATGCAGTTTGTGATTTAGGACATTAAGCATGTTTGCATTTGTGGCATCCAGAAAATTGTGTAAATTGTGTTGATGTTTCGCAGAGTTTAAATATTATTATAAATATAAATACAAATTGTAAAATAGTACAATAGATGTTGTGACCGCATCTAAGGCTGAGTGTGTGAATACTGCACAAGGCATTCTTTTTGGTGCTGTGTAGAACTATTTCAGAAAAGATTTTTACAACTGGTAATAGAGAATCATAGAGGAGAGCACATTATGTATTATGCATCTTTGGGTGTTCATGATTCTCTGAAGAACCATTGCCTTCATTTAACAACCTTCTCTTTTAGGGTGCTAATCTTACCTGATGGCGAGTCCTTTCAGCCATAGTCTACACCTGTGTATGTGTGTGTGTGTGTGTTTATGTGTGTATAAGCTGCTCCTCTGGTTACCAGCAGACAGCATGGTGGCCCGTGGTTCCACTGGCTGGGAGGCCAGACCTTGGGAAGGTCAGATGTCCAGACTGGGTTACAGCTCTGAAAGAAGGCAGCTCCACCACCTGATTGATGTGTTTGTTTTTTGATGAGGAGTGTGTGTGTGTGTGTGTTGGGGGGGAAGGGGGGCATGCAAAGAAAACTGGGCAGATGTTCTAATTTTCAATCAGCTTATTCTTCACCTCGCAGAGAAGTAAAGATGGAAAGGAACTCTTTGACTTTACCGTCATGACCTGACACATAATAGCCTATATTCTAAATTATGACAATATTATGTCTTATTAATGTCTCATGTTTTGTCATTATCTGGATAATGGATAATGTTACATATGTCTGCCTCTTCTGCAACCTTGATAGCCATGTATAAGTTTATATCACAGCAGTGCTGCCTTGATATGAGATCGTTTATCTGAACCATTTCCCTTATTGGAGTGGAGACAAACAAGCTAATCATGTGCAAAGTTGCCCTCTTCATATTTCACAAACACAAACAATGGGATCGCTCTCAAATGTGCTCCATCGAACCCTCAAGCCTCTTCAAAGTTGCATGAGTCATTTAACAGAGCTCTGCCGTAGGACTAACGCACCTGTCAATGGCCAAGTCAAATGATCCGAGACCACATGCTGCTTTTGTTTTGCTTGATGTGTGATCTGGACATGACCCTGGCTCAAACGACTCGTGAGCTCCCACAAGTCCTCGGGATGTCCCCCAGCCAAGTCCTAGGGTTTCACTGATTGGCATTCTATTTTTAGGAAGAAACAAGAATGGAAATTACAGACGTTCTAGCAGTGCATGAATGAGTCATTCGTCTTATGCAGGTGAAAGTTAATTTCATACTGACAGAACAGTCAAGGCTAGGTGGGGACATAATGGCTGTTGGCTGACACAAATCTTCAGCCAGTATCCAGCCATATGCATAGTAAATCTTACCGAACGCTTTTTCGAACAGAATGGCCATATCTGTGATGTCTCTTGTTTGTGCTGATGCCAGATGCTTTTCAGAAACCAAAGAAGACCTAATCTGCTCATAAAAATCTGGCTTCTGCTACCTAAAACTCCATTCCCTCATAGACAATTTGTCTTTTTGACTTCTAGTACCCTACTGCAATAAATAATAGAGCTTTATTTAGATTTCAGCACACGTTTACTTCATACTGTGTGCCACATGTAGACTTTTTTTCCGACAGGGTTCCAGGAGGATGGCCTTGCGTGCATCTACAGTCATTTGTTTGGATGTAGAGTTGAAGCGGGGTCAGATTGGTGTGATCTGATGAGTGTGCTTGTGCATCACAAGCGAGTGGCGCTCTGACGCACTTAAAGAGAAACCTGGTGGCGTTAGATCATAAGGTCATAAGGTCCCTCATAAGGGGATTAGCGGTGTCGTGACCCAGGGACATGCAACAGCTCTGATTTAAAACAAAAATGCGACTTTCGTACTTTTGGCCATCAAACCTATGATGTGTTTTCATATATTTTTCCATTTTGTCCAAAGTCAACAGACACATTTACATTGGTGTTTTATACTGCAGACCTAAAAATCTATGTTTCCATATTGTTTCAGAGAAAAGGAAGGAATGGGCAAGTCAGTTGCTTTTCATAAATGTTGTTAACTAGAATTACAGCCAATACAGACTTAGTCAGGAAGACATTTAATTTCAAAGACATAATTAGGAGGAATATGGAGTGCAGTAGCAGTGGCTTCCCCTAAACCTATATCATAACAAAGCACTAAAATGGCTGTCTCCTAACTCTTACTGCAATTCAGTGTTTTAGGGATTAAGTGAAAAGCTCTATAATACTACACCCAGGCGTGGTTTGTTTATTCAACATCAGCTGTGTTTCACAGACAGCCTAGCCAGCATGAATGTGTTTGTGGAAGTCAGCAGAAGCACAGCCCATAGAATCCTGTGGAAACCTGGCTTCCATGTGTTTGTGGCACATTCAAATACAAGCTGTTTTAGTGGAGCAAAGACTAACGCTTATTGGACAACAGGCTGTTAGCCACATCGTTTTGGGTCGCTCCTGAATGCTAGGCTTCACTGAGTGTCTATGAGGCTATCAGGGGTGCCTTTTGCATATGAAAATCACCTCAACATTTATCGGGCTGTAGGCCTTTACAAATGTAATTTTGGTTCTGCCTGAAAGCTCAGTTTCTTCAGGGGATGGGCCTTGAAACAAACTCTCAAGACCCACCCTGTAACATGCATGGCTGACATCGCCTTAAATATAAAACAGTCTGCTGTTTACAAAATGCTCAGTAGTGCAGAGGAGTCGTGCAGAAACTGTGGTTTTTATGGTCTTCTTCCATCATCAAATGGAAAATATTCTGAATAATTAAAAGTACAAGCAGAGTTCTGAGTTTAGTCATTTTCTTTTATTTGCTAAGTTCCCTACTACCAACCCTAAAGCATTCAGTAGGTTATATAAGTAATATATAACTCTATTTTAAAGTAGCTGGTTTATTTTAGATGATCAGCAAAAAAAAAGTTGATTGCACATTAATGCCTAGTAGCAAACTAATCAGAGAAAAAGCACCCAGAACGATGAGGAGAGCCGTTGACTGATAAATTAAGGGTGACGTTGCAAAAAGGGGGTTAAATTTAAATTAATTTAATTTATTGTTTTACTATCAATAAATCTATCAATATCTTTTAGTATTTGTAATATGTAACTCTACATTTTATATACAGAAATTATTAGGTATGTGGTAGCAACTTTATATGGCAAGTTCCAAACTTTTGCATGGACGTTTATGAAAAGTTTATTACTTGTTTTGCCATTAGATTAGCACCAGCAAAAACTGGAGTGTAAAAAAAGAGCAATTCCAATCGACAAATGACACCTTTTCTATGTTCTCCAGAGAAGCTGAAGCCAAACTCCACTGCCCAAAACCTACAAGTGTTTCAAACAACATGTACATATCTACACATGTAGATATATATATACACAGTACGGACTCAGAAAACAAGCTAACACTGCTCTCTGTTGCACTGGAGAAAAGACCTATAGTTGAAATGTTATTCAGGTTTATAAATATTCAATAGAGAACTGAATCCTCACTCCCACCGTATATAACTCGTGCTACTGGGATGGTTTGGGACCGCTCACACACATTTCACTCTCTGGCTCTGTTTGGTCTTGTGTGCTATGGGGAGTGCTAGAGACAGCTGTTTCATTGTGTGATACTGACCTCTTTGTTCCAACTGAATAAGTTCGGCAGGCGTGAGAGTCATCACAAAAGGTTGGGTATTATATGGACGGCCAGCCTGCATCCAGAGCATGGCATAGCTGAGATAGCTGCGAGGCACGACAGCAGGACATGGAGCACAGAGAGTGGAATAGGTAGATAATGAGCTCCAGTTCTTCTCTGATGCATGCTAAGCAAACGACAGTAGGCCAAAGGAGAGGGAAAAGGCTTCTGGAGCACTGTGATCCACTAAATGCATGCAGCAATTAGCTTGTCTGAGATAACATTCATTTGCTTGTCTGTGTAATGTAATATGTGAGAGGCAAACAAGAGCGTCAGAAACAAAGGCTGTCTGGCATTTTAATGTGAGTGGAAAATAAACAAGCAGCCAATTGTCAAATGGCAGTTGAGATGATGCTGTGAAGCAGCTTGTGAGGCTGGGAGAGCGACGCAAAATGGGGTTTTGACTGACACATGAACGTGGAGTTTTAAAATACATTGCGGTAGAAGAGGCCATGGGTGCGACCCATGTTCGCCTCCGTTGCACGTCGAGGGCCACTCTGCCGCGAGGGCTCATATGTGCCAGGTCCAGGAGTCCTCTGTCAGAACCACAAGAAAAGAAAATGGACATTAGCACCAGAGACATGAGGTTAACTACATATAGGTACGAAATGAATATACTAATAAGAGACTGAAATATTATAGACTGATATGATATGATGGGTTCGTTTTTAGGGTTCGTTTTAACGTGCAGGCCTAGGAGTTTTAAAGAGCAGGTGTAAGGGTTTTGAAGGGTAACGACTGGAACTCACCGAGCGCAGGCTGTGGAGGCGAGGCACTGAAGACCTGAAGCAGGACGTGATGCCTTTAGTTGGGCTGGGTGTCAGGGAGTAAAGACCAGGAGGTGGTCCTTCCTTCTAAAATATATGAAATCAAAATCCAGAGCAAAGCAAAGGACAAAAAATAAGGTTATAATCAAGTTTTCAAGTTTTGAAACTCATTTTACGAGATGTCCCCAAGATTGTGTTGGAGTGCAAACATAACAGACATTTTACAATGCACCCAGGATTCATTTCCTTCCAGAAAGCAAAAGGTGAGAGGAAGAGTCTTACAGCCAGCTCCCCCAGGGCCTTGTACTGCATTACCCTGCTCCAGAGCTGCGGCCTGCTATTATTACGTGCCACTCGACTCCACCAGCAGCTTCAACATGATCCGCCCCGGAATGCCTTGCAGCGTGTGGAAAGCCGAAATGCGCCTGAGGTGTTAATGCAGGTGTATTTCACAGGAGCTTTTTAAAAGGGACACTGGGGTGGAAATCACCTCCCACTGCCCACCACCTAATGAGCAGCACGCCTAACGGCTCTCTGCGGCATGGCCCCTCCGCCGGCCCTCATTCCACTACAGATAGTTGCCTCATAGCATAAATGTCTGCTGAGCCATTGACCTTTTCTTTCATTAAGCGAGGCAGTGTGCCCAGGAGGGGCCTTGTTCTAGCTGTCTCCATTTGGCCTACCACCAGAGCATAGGAAGCTTCAAGCAAGTTACTCCTGTGGTGTCACTGTCTCCACTAGGCATGAAGCTAAAAGAAAGCAGGGTCTATTCAGAATGGAAGGTGAAAGGCTGCATTGTGCTGGTTAAATGTATGACCTTAGCGAAAACTGATATACCACGATATTCAAAATGAGGGTTTATATTGTGGAAGCATTACCTGCGGTAAAATAAAAATCTGATCGGTATCTCTTATTTCAATACGATTTTTCCGTTATTAAAAAATTATTGCAATTGAATGCAGTCGCAATGTAAATTTACAAATGAACTGAGTGGTGATCTTAACCATTCAATCTGCAAACACTGACAATAGTAATATTTTGTTAACTGGTAGCTGAAACAACAAGGCCTTGTTGTTCCAAACAACAAAGAGTTATAGTCTTACCACTTTGGTCATCATCCGTGGTCTATTTCAAATACGTCACTAAGACGACTCGGGTCGAAAGGAAAGTCAGGAGCTTTGCTCAAATACTGTATTTTAAAGATGAGTCTTGACTAAAAACATTAAAAATGTTGCTGTCTATTAAGCTTTCATTATTATAACAACCATATAACATCTTCACAGCTTAACCTCTGACATCGCACATGTCTTACATTATGTGCTGCGCCATTAAGACCACAACCAAAGTCCTAACATTCACCCTAATGACACCCAATGGGTGGCTTAGCGGCCTCACTCCTCTGTCACCACCTGACAGCTGCCAGTCGGTCTCACATATCCAGCCAGTGGAGATAACTGGGAGCAAAGCAGCTTTGCACATATGCATATGGATGGTGTGAATGTAGTGCTCAGTGTATTAAAAATGAATATCATTATTTTAATATACAGTCTTGTAATGTCAAACAAACTATTAAGAATGTTTGACGTACTACGTACAATGCAATAACTGTAGCATTTAAAATGTGATTAACCTCAAAGGTTTGATTGACTTTTTCTATACATCATATTTGTAAACCTTTTTAAACTAAGACAGAAGAAGAGGACCATTATTTGCTTCATTTTCTTGATCAATGATAAAGAAAATACTAATTCTGACAAATTCTGATTAAAATAGGAACATATACCTTTAAAGATTTAAACACATTATGTGATTCTTTTCTTTGGATATGTTGTTTAAGGCCAAATAAACCATCTTGCTTATTTCACTTCCTTAAACCATCTGTGCCTATTTAAGGGCCAACAAACACACTGACACTGTGAACTGGAGAAACTTTTTCTTCTCACAGAAACTGGAAACTTACAGGGATGAAACTGAGCCTCTGCACCACCGAACGAAACATCACGTGCCTGCAAGAGGAGACGAAGAGAGACGTGTCATGGAAGAGAGGGATAAAATGGAGAAGAGTGAGGACAGGATGGAGAGGGGAGAGGAAGAGAAGAGACGGAAGTGAGGGGGTGAGAGAATTTTTAGACTAGAAAGAAAGGAAATGAGGAGACTGTGGAAAACTGAACTGGCTGGGATTAAGGAGGTAACACAACTTCTAAAAAGAGAAACCAGCTCACTGTTACAGGACATGGTGTACAAAGACAAACTCAAAAGCAGAGAAGAATACGACCAAAAATGGCTCCTTACTTGCAAGGTAATTTAGGAACAGGCTTCTCGGTTACATTGTAGTGGCAAGGTGAGAGGTCTATGTCCTTAAACATAAACATGCACATTTTAATGACATTTTTTCTGACCTTTTTGTCATTGTGAGCAACAACATGTTGTAAAACACTGACTGACTAATGCATAAATAATACTATCCTCTACCAAGGTGTGTAGTGTTGTTAGGACACGGAAGTAATTACGACACTGATCGCTGCGGAAAACACTCAGACTAATCCTGACCCACCTTATCTCGGATGCCCAGGGTGTAGCTGTCTGGTCTGGGGCAGGTCTTGAAGGAGTAGGACGCCCGGTGCTGGAGAACTTCTTGGATCGAGTCAGTAAAAACATATGCCCCAGGCAGGAGCATGTCCCCCTTCCGAACACACATAATTTGTGTGTTACGCCCAGTGCCCTTGAAACCATAGGTCTTACGCACAGGATTGAGGCTGTCCTCCTCTATAAAACCTCGAATGTGGTAACTGCCAGGGATTGGGGTGTCCTTCGTGAAAAAAAAAGAAAGTTACACTTAAGAGTGTTCCATGAAAACCATTCTCACATGAAGAATTCTATCTGCTGTCTTTGAGACTCAAACTGAAATCACTGAAAATGTTGCCACAGGTTATGGATGATTGGAGACACGTCGACCTCGTTGACACCCGGTCACTTCATGTGACTAGTATGAGGATTGTTGTATTAGGATATTACGCTTGGTAGTCAAATGTGTCTCAGATTTAGCATGACACAGTGTTCTCCTGTGTCATCGCCGTCAGGAACCAGATGCGTTAAAACAAAGTGTACTGTGGCAAGGTCGTTAAAAAAAAACAACATAAGGTAAAGTTCAACATAATATAGCACTTTTAGGCACTTTAGGCAGACATCCCTGCTCTTTCTGTTCATCTACTGATTTGAGTTTAAATTTAAATATAATTTAATTTCGTAGCTTGAAGAAAATATATTATATTTTCTTTAAGCTATGGAATTAAATTACATTTAAATTTAAACTCAGATCAGTAGATGAACAGAAAGAGCTGTGATGTCTGCCTAAAGTGCTGAGGGGCGGCCTCTTCCATAAGCAGAACAGGAGGGTTGCTCTGTCACAGTAGTGGAGAGGATTTAGTTGTCGAATGTGTCTTGGAGAGACAGATGGATTTACACTGCTATAACATGGCTCAAATGCATCTCAGACCACCTGCAGAAGTGGTTAAAATGATCAGATTTATATCCATTTTAAATGTGTCTTGGGTGCATTTACACCTATGTTTTTTGCGGCTTGGCCTCATCCAGAGGTACATTAAATAGACAAAAGTATCGGGTCACTTGACCATTACACCAACAGGGACTTTAATGACATTACATTCAAATACATATAGACATTAATATAGAGTTGGTTTGGAGTGTTTCTGTGGAAATTTGTGCCCATTCATTCTGTAGAGCATGTATAAAGTCAGGTTCTAATGTTGGGCGGGAAGGCCTGGCTCCCAATCTCCATTCCTGTTGATCCCAAAGGTGTTAGATGAGGTTGAAATCAGGGCTCTGTGCGGGCAAGTCAAGCTCTTCCACACCAAAGTCATGCAATCATGACTTTATGGAGCTTGTTTTGTGCACTGGGGCATGCTGGAAAAGATAAGGGCCTTCCCCAAATCCTGTCCACAAACTTGGAAGCATGGCGTTGTCCAAAATGTCTTGGTATGCTTGATGTTATACACCTGTGCCAATGGCTACGAATTTAATAATTAAGAGGTATAATTAAGTGTCCCAATACTTTTGTCTATATAGTGTAATCCTGATGCATGACGTGACCAGGTGTAAACAGGTTGTAAGTATGATCATCAGGCCTAGCAAAAGGTCTCATTGGTTCATTAACAACAATAACTTATTCAGTTATTGTTATTCAACTTATTTCAGTTTTCTCTCATAAGCATGTTTAGAAAATCACCTACCTTCACAGTCTGCTTCCACCAACCACTTCTGTCAGTCAGTGCTTCTTTCTCCTGACTCTGAAGAAACATGACATGAACACATCACTCTGACAGCCCTGTGCTGACCTGGACAACAGCCTGCCACACCGTTTTTGTTTTGTAGGAGTGACAGTAGAAGCTCTTCATGTTTGCCTTGTGATTCCGTGGTGAACTACTTGCCTGTAAGTACAAACTTATGTTACTTTTTCGTGAGTATAAAACGCAAAACCTACCGTCTCTGGGTCACTGGAGTGGTGAATGTGTGTTAATTTCGCAGCTCCCCTCTCTCTTCCTACAGCCATGTCTCTGTCTCCTATGTGGAGAGAGACACCGCCTCTAACCGTTGCTTAGGAACCACAGATAATGGGTTAAGGTGTTTAACTATTAATCAAGCCTTTGGGCTTATTTATTTCCAAATATACATGTAGTTGTTCACGTCCTCCTTCTTTTCTGTGGAATGAAAAGCTTTTAAGTCAAAAGAGCTCATCAGTAGTGTATGGATAAAAGTATTGGGACGCCTGTCCGTCACACCAACAGGGACTCTATATTTATTTTAATATGGAGTTGGTCCCCTTTTCGCAGCTATAACAGCTCTTCTTGGAAGGCTTTCCATAAGATGTTGGAGTGTTTCTGTTGGAATTTGTGCCCATTCATTCTGTAGAGCATTTATGAGGTCAGGCACTGATGTTGGAACGAGAAGGCCTGGCTCGCAGTCTCCGTTCCAGTTAATACCAAATGTGCTGGATGGGGTCAGGGCTTTCACCGAACTCACCCAACCATGTCTTTACGGAGCTTGCCATGTTCACTGGGGCACAGTCATGCTGATATAGAAAAGGGTCTTCCCCAAACTGTGTCCACACTGTTGGAAGCATGGCGTTGTCCAAAATGTCTTAGTATGCTGGAGGAATAGGATTGCCCTTCCCTAGAAGTAAGGGGACTAGCCCAAATCCTGTGTCTCAATACTTTTGTCCATATATTGTACCTGGATGCACAGGATGTAACTGCTATTTACTCGTCTTTACTGCTGCTGTGTGTGACATTTTGACAAAAGAAAACAATAACCAAGTTTTGAAGAGTCATGGTAACAGAAATGCGACTTGTTTGGCAAACTGAAAACAAACAAAATTAGTCATAATAACGACATAACTGACCTTCCCTTCGGTCCCTCACCCCTAGTGAAGAAACATTGGCTAATGTTTGCTAGCTATTTTGGTTGTAGGTTGTAAGTTACATTTGTGCAAAGTGAACGTTAGTAAGAAATGAAGTAGACATACTATTTACAATACTAAGAGGAAATCATTCAGGATAATATTTGACGTAATAGTATTTGATGTAACACTAATGTAGCAATGTTAGCTGTATTGCTATGCACTAGCTAAACATGCTAAACATGGGCAACATGATGGTATTTTTTTAAATGAAAAGAGCAAATAGCAGGAGCAATTTTTTTTTGTTTTCTTACATTGTAATATCAGTCTTTATATGTATGTATCCAACGTTATATGTCCATCTACACTATATGTGACTCATTTTGTCTGTTTTCAGTTTGTCATCCAGCCTGGTGAGGATTTAAGTGTAAGTTAGAAGTTTTGTTACCATATGACACTTTACAATTTAGTTATTGTTTTCTTTTTTGTCAAAATGTCACACACAGCAGTAGTAAAGACTCCTGTGAATCAGGCACACTATGTGGACTAGTATTGGGACATTTTTCCAGGGTTTGGGCTAAACACCTTACTTCTAATGAAGGGCAATCTTAATGCTTCAGCATACAAAGACAATTTGAACAACGGCATGATTCCAACTGTGCGGACACAGTTTGGGGAAGGCCGATTTCTATTCCAGCATGACTGTGCCCCAGTGCACAAAGAAAGGTCCCTAAAGACACAGTTGGGTGTGGAAGAACTTGGCTGGCCCCCACACAGCCCTTACCTCAACATCAGTGCCTGACCTCATAAATGCTCTACAGAATGAATAGGCACAAATTCCCACAGAAACACATCTTGTGGAAAGCCTTCCAAGCCGTTACAGCTTTTTATTTGTATTCAAATGCAATGTCATCAAAGTCCCTGTTGGTTTAATGGTCAGGTGTCCCAATACTTTTTTCCATGTAGTCTATCCATCCATCTATATGTATACACATACACGTGTGTGATGCTATTACAATGTAAGAAAATATGCCAGGCAGTCAGATAATACACTTATGTCAAACTAGAATAATTAAAAGCCTCTATGTGTAGCAATGTGTGATGTGCAGTAGCGGCAGTGTGTGCTGGTTAATGTGTTGGTAGTTACTGTGCTCATTGCATCATCTCGCTTTGCGAACATCTCCCTGGGATATGGCCAGAATGTTCTGCTCTGTTGCTAGGCTACCTGGAACATGTGCTGCCATGTGTAGCTTCAGCTAAGGCCTGCTTACACTTTATCAAACATGTCTGTTAACTAATGAACACCTGAGCATAAACAGTGTCTAACGACTGCCATGCCTGCAGTTTTCCTGAGAACAAATGAAATTCTACTGTAGGTGTACTACATAGGTCACTGTGAGAACAAAGCCTTAGAAGTTCATTAGTTTTGGATAAAGGTGGAAAAAAACCCAAGCCATCCAAAATGAAATAGCTCCCTGGATAGCCAGCACTGTTCTTTGCAGAACCTTTTTCTTAACCAGATAATATTCTATTAAAAAATATATATATTTACCCTTCTTAATTCCATCCCAGTTAATTTTAACCATTAACCATTAAGAAACCACTCTTTAGACTCATGAACATTGGAGATCGAGTAGACAGGATTCCCCTAGGTTACAGCCAGCTTGTGTGTGTAGTCAAAACAAAGAATACAAAAGATGACTTCTACCACAATTGTCATTCAAGAGTACTTTAATGAACGTTTATTTTGTTTTGACAAGGAGGCCTGACTCCCATTCTAGTTTGTGATTACACACAGTAATTTTTGACCAGTTGACTCAGAGATACATTGTATGATGATTTACAAACGAACCATTTCTACTACAATAATTGTAAACATTCTGGTTAAAGTAAATGGTGAGTGGATCAAATCAGCTCAGGGATGCATAACTGTCAACATACTGAAGAGCTTTGAGTTATCAAGGGCTTAAGGATGCTCTAAAAACAAGGAAACCTTTCAAATCTGGGTTGTAAATTTTATTGGAAAACAAAAATATACAACTTGGAATGGATTATTTTAGGCATGACAATGCCATTAAGCTGTTTAAAAAAAAAAAAAAGAAAAAATGAAAGTGAAAACATTAAAAAGCATCATAAGATTCAAACAAGTTCTCTGGTACAGAACAGCAGATACAAAAAGAGTTTATGTACGAGTATCTAGAAGATATACCCGTGTCTTTTTTTCTTTTTTGCAGTAGTGCAATGCTGATAAATTTCATATATATTATATACTTTGTCCATAGTCCATGCAGAGTTACTCCTCTACATTGTTGCCCTGCCAACGTTGTTGTCAATAGACAAGCCAGCTGGCAGGTCTCCGCTCTTGCTACGCATCGGGTGGAGGGCAGACAGATGTGACATGCAGGTTTTTGCGCGCCACAGCCCCCTTTTCGCCGCAACAAGCACCTGATCGTGTAACCGCACCGTCACTCCAAAAACACGATGACAGCAAAAGAAAGGGACATGAGGAGTTAGATCCTATGCAGTTTACATGCAGTTCCTTTGGACAGCCGGGAGGGGGAGGGGACTTAACGTTTTACAGATAAATTAAACAGAAAAAAAGGCAAATTATTTATAGAAGAGAGAGGATCTGTACAAGGCTTTCACTTCGCCGTCATCATCTGTACAAACTCTGTGGACACAGAAAGAAAAGTCTTGGGTTAGTCATGACAACTTAAATCCATGCATCTGCTGCACTTTCCAAAGGGAGGTAAAACCAATGGAGTTAGCTTGTAGTAGAAGCCCCAGAAGCTCCTGGTTTAGACCTGAAACTGTCCAAAAGGTACTCACCTTCATAGTTCACCTGACCATCACCATCAATGTCTGCTTCTCTGATCATCTCATCCACCTCCTCATCAGTCAGCTTCTCTCCCAGGTTTGTCATGACATGACGCAGCTCAGCAGCACTGATGTATCCGTTCCCATCCTAGAACAGGGGTGGGGTCCAGGGTCAGAAACTGCAATGGCACAAGTAACTACCGATCTTCAGTTTTTCTGCTGCCCATGTGGATATTTACCTTATCAAAGACACGGAATGCTTCTCTGATCTCTTCCTCACTGTCTGTGTCCTTCATCTTCCTTGCCATCATGGTCAGGAACTCCGGGAAGTCTATCGTCCCATTTCCTGTGGCAGGGGAAACACCAATATCAGACCCAAAGTCTCCTGGCACACAATAATGTACATCATGTGTGAACGTTCACATGCATGCGCCTCTCTTACCATCAGCATCAACTTCATTAATCATATCTTGCAACTCAGCCTCTGTGGGGTTCTGGCCCAGAGAGCGCATGACCGTGCCCAACTCTTTGGTTGTAATAGTACCATCTCCATCCTTATCAAAGAGCGAGAATGCCTCTTTGAACTCTGCATGGGGTAAAGGAAAAACACTTGAACATAAACTCAGTTAAGGAAAAGCAATTTTAAAAAAAAAATTTTAAAAAAGGAAAAACCCCTAACACACTGAACCGGTACAAGGGATTCCCAAATTCACTTCAGACACGGACAGGCAAGTGACCTTAAAAAGGCCATGAGAGACAAATAATACGGTAATTGTCGTCAAGAAAACCCAACACTTCTCAGATCTCATCCAAATCCCAGAGCAACAAATTGTAGTTTGAATGCACCAGCACCTCAACTGGTAGGAGAGTTTATAATTCTTGTGCATTAAATCTTAGAGTATTTGGACAGTGTGACATTCCAGACTGCAAAGGCACACATGTACAGACAGTGAGAAGAGGCCAGGAGCAGCAAAAAGAGCCGAGGGGCTTTATGCAAGCTGACGAGATGAGCCACAACAAGCTGTGGCATGAGGCAGCTTTTTAGTGTCATGACAACTGTGACCCATCCTCCGGTTCCAGCATTCATTAGTCATACACCACTGCTTCCTGTAGCAGGAGTGGTGGTTGGGGGTGGTTTACTTAGCCTCAGCAATAGAGGAAGAGGGCATTTGTGCACACATGCCTGCTTGACATTAATACTTTGTTACGGAAAAATAACAAAATTAACTGCCCAGGTAATGACCCTGCCTTAATAAATAAAAAAACAATCCAGCTTGGAATCAGCCCAAGCATTTGTTGTGCAACAGTAATTATAGCAGTGTCATTAACGTAGCTGCTGCATATGGTCAAGATACTGTAGCCAGTTTTGCCTAAACTGACATGCAAACAGAAGTGACTTCTATAGCCAACAGAAATTGATCTTTGCAAAAATCCATCCTGCCAGTGAGCAACTCCACTGTGACATGTCCTTATATAAACCCCCTGTGTTACATGAATTTGTCCTTACAAGAACTCAGAACTGAAGCATGACTCTACCGAAGCATAACAACCCATAGAGAGCATTTCTATAGAGATCACTGTGACCTCACCCAGTTCCTATGGAGACCCAGCACTGAGACCTAGCACATACAGGTCCAGAAGTGATCAACTTCACCAATACATGATCTGGATTCATGAACTCATGGTCCCTTGACGCCCTTTCCATTGTGATGTCACAACACAAAATAGAAACCACTTATGTGACCTCTCATGGTCTCCAGGGAGCCATTTGTATAAACTTGTGTGCCTACATCCCAATGGGCAACCCACTGTGACTTCAGTCACCATGGAGACAAGCCGAGGTGACCTAAATGACAGCAATATGGGTTCAAGTTTTCCACTGTGACCAAACACTAACCACCATTAACGGCTCAGTTAATAGTCCTGACAAAAGAAAGCCTTCCAAAAAAAAAAAAAAAAAAAAAAACACATGGAACACTGTGCTGGATTTTAAAATGAATACATTTAGCCATCTCTGTGTTGGGGCAAATCCTACAAGGTTTCAAACAAATTGCAGTTATTTTTTTTTAACTCCAACCCCATTGTAAATCAAGTTGAAAGCAACCCGACTGGAACAGAATTCAAATAAAAATGAGCACATTAAACACTTTAGAATTCTCCTGCTCACTTAAATTTAATGAAATCCAGCAACATTACTACACCTAGTGCTTAAAATTCTAAATCCCATTTGTTTAACTGCAATGGGCCAAACAAATAGCAGTAGTCATTTCAGAGGAAGCCAGATGTGAGGCTCAACCAGTGGACACACCCTAAGTTGCTCAGCCTGGTTATCAACTCCAATGTGTGCTCAATTAAAAAAAAACTAAACCGCTGACAATAAAATGCAAACTAGTGTCAGAGACTCCTCGCAGTTTGGGCTGCCATAGGCGTCCATTCATTGGGGATTGCCTTTCCCAGCGCAGCTTAGGGCGCATATGCCATAAAAGGGAAAAATATAAATCCAGCTGAGGGGGGAGGAGGGGGGGTTGGGGAGAGAGGGGGGGGTGGAAAACCACGGGAATCCACACCACCAGCCACGTGTCAACGTCTTACCGGCAATCTGCTCCTCTGTCAGCTGGTCAGCCTGCGAAAATACAGAAAAGAAAGAACAAATTCGTTTAAAATATAACCCATTCACAATTAAAACACGATGCTCTCCCCACTTGTGCAACCGGGCGAGCTGGAACCGAGCCGCAAAGACGAGAAAACGTCTCTAGCGCAGCCTGTGGCGCAGCACCACTTCACCAGCCATCATATCGTCTTCATCTTTACCAGCCTTTTTTATATTCACAACGAGAAACACGAACGTGGTGCAGGCTGAAGCCAAAAAAGGTGTGGACATAATGTAGCTGGTTTCTAGCAGGGTGAGAAAGGAGATGGAAGACAGTCTAACGTTTCCCACAGCAAGCCAGCCTGGGAAAAATGCGTCATTACTCTCCAAGCTCACACTCTACCGCCCAAACGAGTTGCAGCAGCAACAAAGAGGCCATTTTGCAAACAGTTACACGCCAGCGCTAATTTGTTGCAGTATGACTGAACTCGCAAGAGAACTATGGATGATGTTACAATGGGATTTTCGGTGCGTACACGTATCAAATTGAAACAAAATCGAGTCCAAAGCTTTAAAAAACGATAAAATAACCAGTAAAGCCAACGTTTACAAGTAAAAAGCAGTTTGTGAGCTGAATGTACCCAACCCGCCCTCACTGTAAATGAATGGTGTTGGGGCAGAATGCAGCACCTGCGGGTTCCTGGACGACGAGTCTTAACATTAACAGCGCAACTTACATATGATATTAACTATATGGCTTCTAGTAAACTCCATTACAGTTTGTATAGGTTAAGCTTTATGACTTACCATCGCGCTGGTTTAAGTAAATGTAGCTCCACAAGTACAACAGTCCTCTGCTGGCAAACAAACAGGATGCACTAGAAGACGGTTGGACGCGCCTTTAATGCTGGCTGTGAGACTCCGCCCCTTGCTCGCTCCGTCCGCCAGCACGGTTTGCTTTGGAGCACGCAGAATGCCCCTAATTGTTCACAAATTCCCCCTCTTTTCAAGACTGGGTAGTATTACACAGAAATGTAATAAGACCTTGGTAAATATAAATCGCGAAAATGTAGAAAAATCGATCCCGGGCGCGCTGATTCGTCTAGGAACTAACTGTCGGCGGAGCGATACATTCTGCTGGTGTGTGATTCGGCCAGAGCCGCACAGCTCGCTGTAGTGAGCAGGAGCGACTGTGATTGGTGCGTCCGTACCTGCAATGCGTCACTCTCTCTGGCCTGCGTTGCACTGCGTTCTCGGTCAGTCTATAGGCTGCATGATTCGCCTCAGGCACAGCATGGACTTCACATGGAGGTGGTGGGGCACCTCTCAGCATCAAATTTAAGGAGAGGAGAGAGAAAACATTATATACATATACACACACATGTTATATATATATATATATATATATATATATATATATATGTATATGTATATGTATATGTATATATATGTGTATATGTATATATATATATATATGTATATATATGTATATATGTGTATATATA
>JBBPCY010000150.1:10628988-10657587 GCA_037974405.1 Brachyalestes nurse | reverse complement strand
TATATATATATATATGTATATGTATATGTATATGTATATATATAATCTTGTTTATCTTAGGTGCCGGAAAAGCCCTTATTCTAACCCCTGTTCTCCATTTCTACTTTTGTTGGAAATGTTGCCCAAAGGAAACCAAAGCACATTTCTGCAACTCTTGTGACAAGATGCATTGTTTGAGCATTATTTACCACTGCAGACTCTTAATACTGTAGCAAAAAATCCAAAAGCAAAAAAAAAAATCTCTAAAGCAGCACTTAATGGGATCCATAAAACAATAATGGCTGGCTGGCTGGCTGTAGCCTCTGTTTAATGGATCTGAGCATTGGTTGTGGAGTGCAGTCCATTTAATTTGTTAATCAGATTGGCTTGGCAATACAGGCCTGCAGGATGACGCTTTCCTCTACAGTGCTGATGTTGGGGAAGGAGAAGCTGAGTTTTTTTTTACAACTACAATCACCTAAATGGTTTTGTGTTTGTGTTGGCTTCAAATATACACTAGAGTGTGAAATTTCAGTCATTTTTTTATTGTTCATTTTTATGTTAGAGGGGCTTGGGATATGGGTTTGTGTGGATGTGTCAGATGTGATGTGGGGACTAGGAGCAGCAGGGATGTGGGCTCGCTGTGGTCTGTTTGTGTTCACCAAGGGGACAGCAGGCAGTATCTGATGGTCTGCTTCTCTATGCTTCACTGCCCAGCACTCCCCCTCTCTCACACTGGCCACCTGTCTCTGGACAGAGCCCAAGGAAGTCACAGGTGAGGGAGTAAAGACTGCAGAGGTGTTGTGAGTGCTGGAAACGAACACAGCGTTTGGTAAAGTGTAGTAGCCCACCTTCCTTTTCTGGAGTCAAGACCATAAACAAACCCACTTTGCATATTTAAACAAGACAAATACCTAATACCTATAAAATTAGTTATGCTGTCGCATTTCTAAGGCTATTCACTTCAGATGCTTTAGTATAGATGCATTTGACAAGGAAACTAGAAACAAATGTTCTATAATTCAGATTATTACACCTGTATTTGCAGTGGGCACATAGTGTCCTTTTTAACATGTTCTGTTTTCACTATGCATGTATGCACATATGCATTTGGTTAAGATCCAAAAACTCTGAGCCACTTGCAGACACATTCTCACACAAACAGGAAGTAAATTGTCCACACCCCACACTCTCACCCACCACACACATGCTGTTCACTTATGTCGTAACGGTTCTTACAGCTGAGACTGCTGGTTTGATATGACATGCCAGTACATAACTGCCTCAGCCAGGCGCTTGCTACAAGTCATTGCTGCTTAATCTTCCACACAGTGGAGTCCATTCACTCAAATCTGTTTTTCTCAACTGGGAATGCAACTCATGGAGAGGATTATGCAACACAAGGAAGAGAAAAGTCATTCAGGACCCTGGATGCATTAGTCACAAAGGGAAAAGTTGCCAGGATTAGTCTTGGGGTGGACACAGTTTGTGGTCACAGTTGTGTATTAATAAGTTCTGCATAGGATTTCATATGAACTCAATTGCTGTTCGCTAAGTGATACCAACAGCTCCATATAGCCATCATCTGGAACTGACTGGAAGAGAAATAGGCTTCGCACTTTGGACCCAGTGGCACCTTGGGGACTTGTTCCATGTTGAACGAGTCCATAGGTCAAAAGTCTCCTGGAGACCTGTTTAAGGGAATATACTCCAAGAGCGTATTAATGAGCTATAAAACTTTAAATCCAATTTATCAGATGCAGAGTGGCTGGGTTTCAGCCAAGTCCTGTGCAGTCCAGTATACATCTGTCTTGTGTGCCTCATGCTTCGCTACCAGCATTTGTGTTTGTATGTCCATGTGCACTTAAAGGACAAGGATTTGCGTATCTCTGTTTGAGTTGTATGCTTTTTATAGGCCAGCTGTGTGATTGTCATGAAAGGGCTCTTTGTGGGTGTGAAGAATGCCGGCATTTTATCCCGGTTTACGTAACGTGCGCTTGCTGTGCCTTCAGCGTGAGATTGTGTTTGTGCAAGTGCACATACATTAAGGTCTCCTGCATTACGTGCTCGTCCTAGAATAGGCACAGGAGGTCGGTGCATGAGGAATGGAATACTGTATGTGGGTTTGAGTGTGAAGGCAAGTTTGTGTCTGCGCTGTTCTAAATCTGTTCCCATTCCTGAAATGACTCACCATCCTCTGCTCTCTGAGACCATTTCTCTGTTCTCTTGCTAGGCTCGGCTCTCTCGGCAAAGCATTTTGTGTGACTAGCTGTTTCTGTAGCAGACCAGCGGGCCCTTTATCTCAGCTGGAATGTTCCAGGAGATGAAATAGGGAAGGGTCAAATTGAGGAAAGGCCCCAGGAGCCAGGCAGGGTCAGACGTGACAGAGTCCTGGCCTGAGCAGCACATGTGGCCTGGTTCTGCAGAGGATGCTGTGCATGTGAGGGAGCATTGAGAGCTGTGCTGTGGTGTGGTTTTTTTTTAAAGCTGGTTCTTCCAGTCATTTTTGCCTCAGGAAGGCCTCTCATACGCCCCCTTCCCCTTTCCTCTGGGCGAGGCCGGATGAGACCCAGGTGTTTACCTGTGTAACCAGAGGGCGCACCATATTTAATGTATGAGGCCTAAGACCGCACAGGGCGGGTGAGTCAGTTTTCACAAGTGCGTGTTAGTCTGCGCCGCGATACTTAGCTCTTGTTTGTAAGGGGGCGTAGGTGCCCTTGAGCGCTGGAGTGGCATTCACTGTGTAATTTTAAACAGTACAGGCACCTGTATTTGAGCTATAGACATATCCCAATAAAATATTGAAGAAAAACACGATTCCTGTACACTCGCAGTCAGCAGTTCTAACCCCCATTCAAAGCCATACTCCGTGTTCACATGTCGGCAACATCACTGCAACTGCAGATATGGCAATTAAAGCGAGCCCAGGGTCTCCACAGATGACGTAAGGAGAAGATAAGGCTTCTGTGTCATGAAAGAGCTTAGTTCAAAACCTTCATGCTTTATGGCTTTACAGCCATGTGATAATAGCCTGCAGTGTGCAAAGTCCGGCTGCAGGCTCGTGAGCAAAACGGCTGGGCTCTTGAAAACAAAACGCTCTAGATTAGGCGTCATGTCACTCTTGACCCATGCTGATAGCGGTTTGTCATTTAAGCACTGGAGGAAAGAGAACTTGTGAGTGTGGGAAGGAGAATGATACAAGCAGATATACATAAACAATAAAAGGTTACTGGTGGACTCTGACCAAGACAAACGTACAGTGTGTTATGAAATATGAATGGTGGCTTTGCAAGGGGAGCACGGAAGAGGAGGTGCTGCCAGGGAAATTAAGGAACAGGTAGGTTCCAGTTTTATGCATGCAGTCCGAAAGGAAAAAAAAACAAAAAAGGGAGGGGAGGGTGAGAGAGAGAGAAACTGAATTTGAGAATGTGTGTGTGGGAGTGTGTGTGTGTACGTGCAGTGCACTGCCCTTGACCCCCACTCCCTGTGTGGGACTCCCTCTGCAGTGCAGGACTGCAAAGTGCTCTGATGATCTCATCTTGCAGGGACCACCACACATAAGCACACACATGCACGCGCGCGCACACACACACACACTCACTCACTGCGTCCATGCTGCTGCATAGACAGACTAAGAGCTGCAGAGGTGCAGGTGTCTGCCCAGACCAAAGCACTTTGCCTCTTGTGATTGAGTGCACCCTGCCAGAAACACTAGGGCACACTGCCTCCCGGAGGTGAAATGTGGGAACTGCACCTTCACCAATGTGGCACTCGTTCTGGCATCTTTTACACACAACAGACATTTAGAAACTGAATAACTGTGTGAATGTCTTTATGTACTAATAAGAATGTTAGACATTTTACAAAATGTCCTCATTAAGAAATGAAAAAATAAACGAATGCATAGACACAGAGTCATTTGACAACCAGGCTTAAAATCTGCTCCTGTTTGTTTAGTGTTTCACAGGATTCCAGACAGAAACTGATTTTTTACTTTGATGTCATCCTGCCCAAATCCTTATCTCAAAGACTATTCGGGAAAAAAGCAGAGCTGGTGTCAGATCAGCTCATCATAGCAACCCACAGAGGGAATCACCAAGGCAGTCTGACAGCAAAAAATAACAGCATGGCACAATAAAATCCACAACCTCATCTTTTCACTGGGTTGGAGACGTGTACTGATCAATGGTAAATTATTTACCTTTAAAAGGCACATATGGAAAAACTCGATTAAAGAAGTCTGATTTACTCATTGTTAATGTTTCCAAACATGCTGTTCACTCCTTCATTCACACAGCCCACGTATGGAAACTAGGCCTGTTTTGACTCTTTACGTGATGTCAAACCAACCAAACCATTTACATATTAGGCCTATTCAGCTTGTTTACCCCTCCCTTGCAGTTTAACCACCCCCAAGCTCACGAACGTTTTAAGGATTTTTTTCACCTGTACTGGAACAGAGGTCATTTACATATATATCAGCCTTTAAGGTACATTGACACAAATAGGCTGTTAAACTCTAAGGGACAACAGAGGAGGTTGCAAAATGAAGAATAAACACTTCTGGTCCATAAACACACACACATGTTAAAAGCAGACAGAGAGGCAAACAACTTTATTTATGCCACCAAGTAATGTAAAAAAATCACATAAAAAAAAAAATTAAAAATTAAGGTGGAAAACAACTGCATAATTTATGTAGTGTCACAAAAAGGGAAAAGTAGTGTTTGGTATTTTATTGGGCTGCATCACACAATAACAAATATACTGTACATTTGATCATGGTGCTCTATAGAAGTCTAAGACTGAGGTATGAGTCAACCATTTTTAATTTTAACATTTTCATTTGACATTTGATTTACCTTGTTTGGCTATCCACATATTTACAATTAGAGTTATGAGAGTGAGCTGCGGGTGCCAGACGGCTGAGCGGATGCAGGCTGTGTTACCGATTTTGTCGCTTGTATTGGGGTGTGATGTTGTCAAGGATACGTGGGCTGCAGTGGCTCTTGTACTGCAGGGCCGGGTCGTCATAGTTCAAGTGAACGCTGAACTGCTCTTGAATATACGCTGGCACCAAGTGAGGAATGCTTAACGAAGAAGGAAAAACGAGACAGTGGCAGTGTTAAAGGCATTTTCGACACATTTCACTCCCCTTACTGTGAATACAGTCACTCTATGTGTTGTACATGAAGCGCCTAAGCATGGCTGAACAACTGAGGAAATGTACAGGCCTTGCTGGAGTGTATAGGCCATCTCTTATAAATTCACACTATCCTTGTACACATATCAGCTTATCTTATGACACAGCTGTGATTTAGTGAATAATTACTATTCATTTGCTGAGTTTAATACTATAAAATATAAAATGTACCATTAAATTCAGCTAGTAAACAGTAATTATGCATTAAAATGTATGATTTTAGATTAGGAAATCCAAGGTTTTAAACCTTAAGATACAGATTTAAGATGAAAAAAAATCAACAAAACATGTAATTTGACATGATTGCATCTGTTGGAGCTGTTTACTTGTGTCGCGCCCTTTCTTATTTCCCCAGTCAGATGTAGGAGAGGCGAGTCTGTGTGCACTTATATTTCTTGAAGGAATTCTGTAAGTATTAGCTTGAAAACCTGTAGCATCATTTATCTTAACGTTTACTTGTGAATTATCGTTTGTCTATCTTGTGTTTTTATCCTTTTCATCTGCACTGTCCAAGTGCTCCTCCTACAGGTGCATGTCCTTTCATTTTGGTACAGGAGCTGTGTAAATATTGGTTCTATCATAGTAAAAAGTCAGCAACCTGGCTTTCAGTGTTTGTACATGCCTTCTTTATATCTTTTTCCAGCTCACATATTTTGTATGTGCCAGCTCATGTGTTCCCTGTTACTTCCCTAGGCTGGGCGAGCATTCCAAACCGAGGGTGTGTAGCATACACATTTCCTCCTGATTGATGTTCTGTAAAGTCAGCACTGGCTTTAAAAAGACTTAAACCAATGTTTTATTGCCCCCTTTAGCCGGCGCACATCAGACCCACGTGTTAACAGCTTCCACAGACTGCATTAACTGAGCAGTGGGGATCTTGCTGCAGCAGCAGCAGCATCAGCAGCATCACATCACAGTGCCAGACAGCTTCACTTAACTGATTATATTATCCGTTTTCTTTTAATCATCAGGTATTTTCACTGAAGTGCGAGTGTAGATGTGTATAGGCTCATCTGTATATTAACATAGCTGTGGATATGATTGGTTGAATACAAATGTGCTTTACTGCGTGCATGTTCCACTCACTCTCCTGTGACGGTTTTCCTGCGGGAGCAGCAAAAGCAGGCCAATGCGGCCAGAAGGAGCAGCAGCAGGAGGGGGATGCCGATACCCAGGACCAAGCCAAGAATCAGGGGTTTCTTATCCTCCAGAGACTTGGCAGCTGTTGTGCCTGTATGGTTAAGGATGCCCCTGTCTGTGGGAGAAAAAGATTAATTTGCCTCTGGTCCGTTTTTCATTTTCACTCTCCATAAATGGCTTTATAATTGCCATAAGACTTTTTGATTTGCCATAAACACCTTTACCTAAAATGCACGACTGCGCCTCCTTGAGATCGGTGCCATTACACACACATCTGTAGCCTCCATACGTGTTGGAACAAACGCCGGGCTTTGTACACAGAGTTTCGTTGGTTTTGCACTCATCTAGGTCTGAGAGAACATAAAAATAAAACAAAAATGAGATCAGCACCTGCTACTGAGCGATGGACAAGTTCTTCCTTTTACGCAATTTACTCCCCAATTTTGTTGTGTCCATTTCCGGCTGGTACATAGACCTCCCCCTTTACCCACACTGGTAGGGTGAAGACTAGCACTTGCTTCCTCCAAAACACATGACTTGCCACCACTGATGCCACTGTAATGTTGTTGACAATGTTCTGTTACACTGATGATTTTAGCCAGCATCATGCTGAGCGATGCAGACGAGCGAGAGCCAGACCAGTCACAGACCACTCATGGATGCTGTGACATTCTTTTGTTTATGTAGCTTCTCACACTGTTTGATATACTGTTATCTATAAAAACTGACAAAATTCGACACAGTTTCTACTATTGGTTTTAGCGGTGTAGTATACTTTATAGACAGCAGTTTACCATTCACATTGGCTAATTAACTACATGTGGTCGATTGTACAATTTATTTGCCAAGCTATCAGTTTAATGGATGGTAAAATAGCACGATGGTATAATACATTAAGTTGCGTTTACTTTTATCATTTACATTCTGTTACCTCCCACATAGGCAGCTGTGACGCTGTAGTGACGTCCAACCCTGCTCAGGTAGTCCACAACGTACCAGTGAGGAGTGTCGCTGGATACATTCACTCTGTACTCACTCAACCCACTCTCTGTCTCTAAGTCAGGAGGCATGACACTGGCATTGTAGAACTTATTCTGAAAACCCAGAGAAAGGATCTGCTCCAACTGGAAAAGACAAACAATACTGCAGTCAGTTTTATGAGGCATTCCAGACACTATTGCTGGAGTAACAAGTTGTAATGTAGCTACTGCTGTGGTGAATCAATGTTGTAATCATAATGGGTTCCCACAGTTACGATCAAGGAGGGTAAAGGCTAGGAAGATGATAATCTATGCACTAATCTTTGCTCTAAAAGAGAGCACGATCAGCTGAGGTACAGGAACTACTGCGACTCGAACCACAGCTCTAGCATCACACACTCGCACCTGTTTTAGTCGCTGCTGATCAGTATTTTGATCACTCCAGGCCAAGGATACATTGAAAACATTGCAACCTGAAAAAAAAAAATAAGCCAACCTAATACAGCATAAAGGACATGAATATAGAGCAGCTGTTCATGTTTTTTTACACGGCCCTCACCTGGAGGATTAGCCGAATCACCTAAAAGGGTAAAAACAAAGAATACAAATGTCAAAGACATATAAAACACAATTAAAAGATACCTTTTGGCTGCTAAAGAAGTACATTTTTGAGCTTGATTCTCTCTACAATGAGGGGAAACATGTCTGTCTTTTAACTTTGTAATTATTCCTGTGAACCAAAAAGTATATATCAATTAACATAAATAAAGATATATTGAATAAATAAGTGGAAGTATAAATAACATTAGTACTTTGTTGCAAAGCCATCGTTGGCAGTTAGTTTCAAGACATCAGCGCCAAGAGGTAATTAGCTTTTTGCAGTATTGTGGCAACATTTTCGTCCATTCCTCTTGGCAATTTGTCTTCAGTTCCCCAAGATTACAAGGGGCATGACTTGCAATTTCGAAAATAGGAATTTTCAGTGTGACTCAAGTACCCCCACCTCCGTGCTCACACTGTGAGGATCATACACAAACCTCTTCTGTCTACAGACATGTCAAGCTGAATTTTCTTTGTATTTTGTCTGACTAGAGTACACTGTTCCAAATGATTTCTTTACATGTGCAAATTTTAATCACAGTCAGTGAATCATGAATAGAGCAATGCCGCAGATTAGACCGACCTATATTCTAGCATGGAAGGCAGTGAAGCAGTCAACCACGCATGTTATTCGTGATGTCACGGTCAATGCATGTGATCAAAGTTATAGAAATTTGAGCTCCTAACCATTGCCACCCAGTGAAAATCTTGTGCCGCCCAGTTAAAAATTCCTTTAAATGAGGATATGATGAGGTTCATTGAAAGTTCATTGCCTATTAAACTGTGTAACCGTTGTTTCTACAGCTTTCTGGTCGTCCTGCAAATTATTTCAAGTGACTTTTCTCTTACCTTCCTTATCAGTCTGAGAGACTGTGGTTTCATGAACTTTCCTCTTGCATTTTATGGGACCAATTGTACGAACAGGGATGTTGAAGGTATTTGCTAAAGTTCTATAGATTTTATTATTGTTTAAAAATCTTGTCCCTAAGAGTATAAAAAAACATCCTTATCCTTCTTCACGACTGCTGCTTGTTTGCTTCTTCCCAACTAAACAATATGCTGACAGCATTTTTATTTTTTGCTGTATTGTTATGCAGAACATTTATATGAAAATAACCTGATATATAATATATTACATTATATAATTATATTATATTATATTATATTATATTATATTATATTATATTATATTATATTATATTATATTTAGTGTCTGGATATCATTTCCCTGTCAAGAAATTCAAAAGACATTGTAAATATATGCATTGGCGGTATATTACATTATAAAAAACAAAGGTATCTGATTACTTTCCCCTCACAGTACAAATGAAAAAAAAAATCATTCCAGATAAAAAAGTGTTTCTTACCACAGCCATCAGACTCTCCATTGCTCTGGTAACGGCAAGAGCAGTATGATGAACCAGGTGTGTTCACGCACTCGTACTTGGCATTAGGGCAGGCTGCAGGGTTTTGACACTCATCTATATCTGTGTATGGCAGAGGACATGTGGGTCTGTGTGTCATGAAAATGAATGGTTTGACTTAAAGCCTAAGCAAGAGGTCGTACCTGTGCACTCTTTTCCATCACCGGTAAAGCCTGGCTTACAGCTGCATGTGTAGTTAAAGCCATTGCTGTAGCAGTTAGCCATCTTATGACAGGGGGCAGGAAAAGGAGGAAGACAGAAATCTGTGGAAAACGGAGTAAGAGAAGTGACATTAGTGTCTTTAATCCAGCAAGGAAGACATGGTATGCTCAGAATTTTGAAAACTTCTGCCCAAAGTAAAGCAGGAGAGCATTTTTGGATATGATCATTGAGGCTAAGTGATTCTGTATTCACAGAGAAGCAAAAGGGATTTTTTTTCATAGTGACAATTCACACATAGACACTCAGCTATCTTCACACTCACATTATAATAAAAGGTCTATTAATAATACATGAATGCTTTTTTGACAAAAAATAAAATATAGTCATTTGCAAACGTTTGGGAACACCAGTCAAATTAAACGGGTAGATGAAGTTTAAATAAGTACACAGGCACTACTGAGACCACATTTCTTCACATTCTAATGCACAGTTCCTGTAATACACTGGAAAAAAGAAAACAAAAAATGTACTACATATTTCACATTTTATGTTTTGTTTTTTTCAATTTGTTAAACAAAAAAGTATGAATTCTGCTCCCAATTGAAAGAAAAATGTCCCCTGTAAAATTGAATTTGTTCCCTGTAGAAGGTGTGACACCAGGGTTTAAAAAATATGCTAGTGCAAGTCATTAATTCTTGAAAAAATGAGCAAAGCAAACCGTTCTCAAAGCACTTGTAGCCCTGTCTGTCCTGGGAGATGGTGGGAGGTGGGCACGCTCCACAGGTGAAACTGTCTGGCTCTCTCTGACTGAAGCAGTCCACTCCAGGGAAGCAGGGCTTGCCTTTACACACATCTGTCCTATTTCCACAGTAACGGCCACTGAAACCTGGTGGGCATAGGCACCCCACAACCTAGAGCAAATGGGGAAAAAAAGAGGTACAGCATGTGTGGGTGTATTTACTGCAATGTTCTGAACTTGAGACCAGGCCTATCACAGTAGCTATACAATAATAAATGAGTCAAAAGGAAGTTCCTCTGGTTTGTGTTGATACTCAAGGTGTCAAATGTCATGCTGAGCTTTGTTTGGCGTTCCTGTGTTACCTAGAACCAAAGTTTTAAAAACCCACATGTAATTTTACTGCTACTGGGGTTTAAAAAAGGGTGTAGCATGCAAATGCCCATAAAGAAAAACATTTCTTTAAGGAACAAATGGAAAACAACATGAGATCTTTTTTTTCCTGCCATGTCCGGCAGTTTAGCAAACAGGATGTATAAGTTCGGTATAAGCCCCTCATGTTTCTTAAAATTTTGTCTTTATTTGTATTTATACATTTGATTTTTTTTCCATAAGATAGATCAGACAGGGGGAGAGAAGAGAGAAACGAAAAAAAAGAGAAAAGGAAAGGAGACATCAGAGAGGAACAAAAAGGGAGAGACAAAGAAGAGAGACACAAGATCTTTGAACCCGGAAAAGGTGGGTGTGTAGGAGACAGTTTTTTAGACCATTTTTATTTGTTGAAATCAGATTTTACTTATACGCTCTGAGTTTTAAGGGTTAAAGAACCAGACTGTGCTCTAAAGCATTGGTACAACTAATCTTTTTTTGGCACCTTTATTACTTTGTGTGTAAGTAAATGGTTTTCTAGCGTAGTAACACCGCTGTACAGCCCAGTGTCTAGCACTTATATTGCGTTCATCTGGTATTAGCCGGTTTGGGTACCTGAAACTTGCCCTGCAAGTGGTTCTCAGCCACGCTCTGGTACTGGCAGCTCCCTCCATTAAGACAGTTGCAGAGCTGCAGGATGGGGCTCAGCAGAGAGCTGCACTTGTAATCACTGACCTGCACAGTCAGCAGTACAGGCTGAATGTTGAGTGGAGTCCAGACAAGCACGCCGTCACCTGCCGGAAGAGAAATTACCATTGCGTATATAGCACTGCGCTAAAAAGAAAACCTACATTTGAGCTTCAAAACTACATTTAAAGCTTCTGGTTAAATACAAAGGCCATGCAGCACATGTCTCAACACAATCAGGGCTATAGTTAGTAGCACCATTGATATAAGAACCAAAATTAAGAGGCTTTTAGAGAGTCTTACCGCTTCCTATGGTGGCCTGAGGTGGTCGTGGGAAGAGCAGTGAAAAATTGAATGTGTCCCTGTTAGCGTCTTGGGCCAAAAACTGCACTCTCACTGTACTGTTCACCTTACAGCGGATCGTTGTGGGCTCACTCAGCATAGGCGGCATGTGCCCTGTTTCAAATCATCAAATAATGAAAACAGAGATTCTGCTTGTCTTGTAACTTTCATCCTGAAACAGACAATCCTCTAGGTGTTTTAACTGAACAACACAAGTATCTCATCTGTTCTAACACTGTACTTTAAGTATAGTAATATCCTTTTTTTCAAATATAAATGGCGAATATAAATCAGGAGGTGAAGACTTAACTGTTGTTACCAAACTGTACAGATCCGAAAAACATTGGTTAGGGTTCCCTAAAGTAGTTTAATTAGGTGTACTACGAGTACGCTTATACTAAAACTGAGGCAGTATACTTGAAGTTTACTTTTTATATACTATATTTTATATAATTAGGAATAGTATAGTGAAGTATACTTGACTTATACTGATACGTATAAGGAAAGTATATAAAGTATACTTTTATAAACTTAAAAATGTTCCAATTAAGTCCGAAGAAGTATTAAATTAGTATACTTGTTAGTACACTACAAGTACATGGTCCGTATACTTGCTATACTTATACTCAAGCACACTTAATAAAATGAACTTCAAGTATACTACTTTTTGCTAAGGGTTATGGTGCTGGGTGTCAAGAGGGGCTCTCTCACCCAAGGTCAGGGCAAGGTTTTGGACCTTCTGCTGGTCCTGCAGAGTCTGTAGGCCTAGGCCCGTGTTGTCAGTGGCCAAGATGTCATGTACACACTGCATGCTGCCCTGGCACGTCTGCTGCACCCTAGCCAGAGCGACCGGGCTGACTGACGACATCAGTTCCTCTGTGCTCACAGGCTGGAAGGATGTCAAGGGAGGCGTGGAGAATAGGAGACTCTCCGGAACAGGCACAGCCCCTGGGGGATAGAGGGACATGGTAACAGTGTGTAAACACAACCCTAAGAGGAGCTGGGGTGTTATCGTTCCATAAAAGGATGCACAAGTGGAAAATCAGACGTAAGCAATTTTGGATGGTACATTTTAAGCAGATATCTAGCTTTATCTAGTCACATTTGCTTAGTGTGGTTCTCAATCCTGACCCTGGAGTAACTCTGCCCTTTGTGCTTTATTGTGTTCTCTTCTCTGATACACTCAAATAATCATTTAGGATCCCGAGTTGCACCACTGTCTAAGCTTTAGCCTGATCATCTGTTCAATCCCCCAGTGATGCTGCAGCCATCTGTGTCCAGGAGCCCCAGAGAGCATGACTGGCTTCTGGACAGTTAAGATGGTCAGTGTAGATATCTGTTAGCTGATGTAACATGATGTAATTGTGTCATCCTTTAAGCATGCAGAGCTATCCAGTTATCGTGTATTAACAGTGTTTAAAATGATGTGACTGACACCCTGAGGAAGACTTAGTAGCACTGTGTGACAGCCAAGATGAAAATTGGGTAAAGAAAAGCTTATTAATAAGCCATTTTTCTAAGTTAAAGGGGGTTTGTAGTACCCTTAAAACCCTTAAATTTGTATGAATTCTGTACATTTAGTGAAAATTATTTAAACATAACATACATGGATAAACCTAAACTAAAATGCAAAATGTTATCAAGTTGAAGGAATGAGATTCTGATTCACCAGGTGATTTTAACATCTTACTTTTAACATCATACTTCTCTAGGTTTGCATTCTACTTAAAATATTGCTAATCAGGGCAGAAGGATTAATGAAAACTGCTGTCTTAGACTGACTGAACCTTTTTCATAGTCCACTCACACATTCAGTTTAGACAAAAAAAGTTTCTTTAAATTAATCCAGGGAACTAAAAGTGTTTCTTTAATGCTGACACTCATTTAATAAAACTATTTAATTTGAAGTGTGGAGAGCATGGCAAATACTAAATGTAGAGCTATGAATACTCCAGTGCTGAGACTGCTGGACTAAACTATTGTAAGACACACTCACACGACTGCCCAAAGACTGCCAGCTTGTCCTCAGAGGGAAGGTTGTTGTCGAGTAAAGGCAGCAGGTGCCCATTGGAGAGGAGGAAGTCGTCGGTATTGTTGGAGCTCCAGAGGCCCAGGAGGCCCACAGTGCGATTGTAGAAGCTCTGAGGGACCTGAACCAGAACAGTCAGTCTCCCCGCATCCCCCATCCACACAGCCACGTTCAGTCCTCCCTCATAAACTGCAGCACAGCTCTGCGCATTGGAGCAGCGCACTGCAAAGCCTTGCTGACCCAAATATGGTACACCTGTTGGAACAACAGAGGGCACCAGAGTAACACATCAGTGATACACAGAGGAAAGCACTTTACTTCTCTGTTATTTTTACTATGAGGTAGGTCTGACTCAAAGAAAATGTATTTTAGAGACTTTCTGACTAACATTGACAGCATCTGTAATGTTTGGTAGAGTGCAGCGGTGCAACTACTCATTCCATGGCCTAGGCCACATCTGGCATTTATGTGTGGCCCATATACTGTTTGGAATGACAGTCCAGAAGCGGGCCAGATGTGGCTTCTAGAAATCTATGTGTTTTGTCCTATTTATGCTTTCCAAATGAAAAATGCAATGTTTTATATCTCTAAACAGTACGGTTAAAAATAACAGTCAACAACGGTGAAATATAATAACAACAACAACAACAACAACAATAATAATAGTATTGTTGTTGTTTTTGTTGTTATTTTGTCTGATGATATTATGTCATTGTATGGAATACTGAAGACAATTACATGAGCCAAATAGAAATGAGTGCGTGGTGTTAACATTTCAAAAACCTGCTGGCCTTATTCTAGTACATTTTATCCAGACCACTCCTTATAAAAGTCTCACATCCACTCGCGACTGAAAGCTCGTATACCAGATATTCACGATGGTGACACTGGTGCCTCTGTGTGTTATACATACTGAAAAGCGGCCTCTAGTCAAAAGAATCAGCAAAAGCCTTATCTTTTTTTAATATCAGCGGTTAAAGTTAACAATATGCATAAGAGATGCACGACTGGAACCGACAGATTTTACTCTAAGCATGTAGTCAGCAACAGACCAATCTGATATTTTTATTTGTTTATATTGTATTGTAAATAACTGTAGACATATTGTAAACAACCTTAGACAAGTGATTGCACTGATAATTCATTAGAATGCTACTATACCTGTACCAAATTTTTCTAGCATGATAATACGGGACCCACTGTGCTGTTTAGCCTCTTGCAGCTTTTTAGTGTGTCATGTTATTCGGTTCATATTATTCAAAAAAGCAATTGATTTTTTGAGTACACTTTTAAAATGTCGTTTGTCCTGTAAAAGCGACTTTGCCCCGTGGCAATGACTAGAAATGTGCTAGTGGGTTTCATGTGCTCAATTAAATGTGGCCAGTGGATTAAGAAATGGAGAATGAACATTTTGGCCATAAAAAAAATATTATCAGTGCATTTCTAATATAAACAAGTGTTTTTCAAACTGTGACGCACAGCTACACTGCTGCCTCTTCGGACATTCAGAGCGGCCTGTCATGTCGCCACACAGCAAGAGCAGGAAAAGCCGTTATAGAATGTCGCCTGAATGATGGAGGGAGTGTGCAGTCATCAAGATTAGAGCTTAATCTTAATGAATTAATCTCACATTATTCGCTGTAAAGACAAACATGCAATATATTTGTTTTATCACTATGCATCACTAGTAATGTGTTCAAACTGGAGTTAAGGTCTATATGGATTAGATCTAAATACAAGAAAGAGTTGTTATTTTATTATTTTTCAATTCCACAGTCTTTCTTAGTATGTAATGGTGTAGGTCTGTGCATGCGTCATTCTTTTATCATATTATGTTGTTGGTTAAAAAAACAGTACACCAAGTAAAAGTGTGATGAAAGGACTTCAGGACTTTTTTGACTGTCTTATATGTGGTGGGTCTCGGGAACAAACGTTATCTCTATATGTGGGTCCAGGCATTAAAAAGTTTGGGAGGGCCTGGAGGTCTTGGGAGTTTTAACTGTGTTACACTGTTTTATGCCTCAGTTCCAATATTATTTGTTTCATTTTGTCTAGCTTGTTTTGTTGATCTTAAATCTGATCTTAGATCAGTTTTGACAGGCATGTGTTTCATATTTTTTCACTTTCTCACGGACTCTGCCATATGCATATTCTCCAAAGAATTGTACAGGTCAGTACTTACCTGCAGATACTGAGATATCCACGTCATTGATCAGCACAATAAGCTTGTCTTCAGATACAGCATGTCGCCATTCTACCTGTAGCAACACAAATCAAAAACATTTGAATAGAAAGACAAAATGAGGCCAGCTTGGTTTACTCTGCAGTATCATTTCTGGGTGTAGCTCAGGGAACTCTAAGAGCAGAGCTTTCATACATCAGAAAGTTATTAGGATAAGTTATCATTGATGCCCTGGTTAATTTTTTTTTTCTTCTTTGAGTGAGTTTGTATGCATATGTTACCAACAGAACCTTCACACAACCTTCACAAAATAACAGTCAAACCTTGCCGAAAGTCTGGTGGTATGCAGCTATGCGCACTAAGGCAGGCACTCGTTTAGGCTGGCTGTTGGTCTCCAGCACCGCAGTCTCACCCTGCAGGGTGAAGACATTGGAGCCTGTACTGGAGGACAGACGCACAATCACAAAGACTCCTAGGGCCTTGAAGGTGTAGTTTCTTCCATCGAATGTAATAAAATGGAGGCTTCCATATGCCAAGCCTATATGGATGCAAAGAGCATTAGAGTATAAAGAGCACAAACGAGCATAAAGTTGGAGCTTATTAACACAATAAATTTTTATGATTCCCTGTACTAACAGTTTGTTTCACATTTGCCAGCCAGCAAATGTGCTATTACACTCAAACCTGAAACGGACATGTGAAGTAATTATTCACTATAGATGGTTAGTAAAACTATCTAGTAATAGTAGTAAAGTTTGGAAATCAAAATTGAAGTCTTATATGAGAGTTTCAATTTTAGAATGTTTTAAATTTCTAGTGTTTTTCATTACATTTAAAAATGTTTTAAATGTAATTCTAGTACTTACCAATGCCTGGTGCACCTCTGTTTCCAGGAATGTTGGGGTCCGTGTGGGTCCATCCAAAGCCCTGACACCGGTCCAGTGGTCTTTTGGCAAGGTATAGGTGGCACAATGGGGACTGGACACAGCACCACTGGAAAGGTAAAAGATCCTTATCTGTAAACACAGAGACAAAATTACATGTGTGATTTCTGTGAATTTGTAATGTATATTTGATTTATGTAATGTACATCAAACAAGGACACCTTCTATGGTTCTAAATATCCTAATTATCTACCGAGAGGTCCTGCTTTACCAATGTGATCTTGTGTTTTGTCTCCGGAAAAGTAACGTTCACTGTATCCAGCCAGAAGGGGGCCCTGTAGGTCATATGTACATCTTTTTCCTGCTCCATACTTGTTAAAGAGAATAGACTGAAAGACTTGGCCTCCACTTCCACCCCAGCGTAGGCCCCTCAACTCCTTTACAAGCATGTTGTTCCCCCCTGGGAGAGTCTCAGGGCCAAAACCCAGGTCTTCCATTGCCTGAGCACGGGTACATGGGCATGGAGCCAGCCCTAGTGCCCATTCCTTGGGGTCTGGTTCTATTAGTGCCCATAACTGGCACTGTCTTTGAGAGTCAGAACTAACCACAGAGGCTCCGGTCAGGTCATACACCTGCTGCCCCAACTGGCCTGTGTTACCCACAAGGGTTTGGGGCCGATAACGTCCACCGGGGCGAAATAGGTTTTCTGATGAGGTGGGGATCTCGTTGTGGAAGTTGTTGACACCATCAGTGTAGCCTATCAGAGCCCTGTTGTAAACCCTCTGTCCTGGACCCCAGTCCATGTCACCATAGTGGAGTAAAGCAAACGAGCGGGTTCCATCTGTGGCAAGGATGCTCTGGAACGTATTTGTCTATGAGGCAACATTGAAATGAAACAATCAGAAAAGCTTCTCTGTAAATAAACACAAACACCATTCACCACTACACAATATATACTGTAATACAGCTCCTTTATCAACAATTGTCACAATTACAACTTGTTTCTATGAAGTGAATTAACACACGGGCCATTCGAGAACCAACAATATATATAGAATTCTATTGATTTTTTAATTCTAAGGCAATTCTACTTAGCCCCCAAAGAAAATGTGGGATGGACAAAAATAGAAATACTCCCACAGCTGAATGCTGAATATGGTACTGAAAATATGTGTGTGTGTGTGTGTGTATGTGTGTGTGTGTGTGTGTTAATTTGTGATTCATAAACATGAGAAGTTGATTAATCAGTTGCTTCTTGTCAAAGATCAAATACAGCTGAGAACAGAAAAGGCACAAACATACTGTCAATTAAATCCCACTGGCAAAAAGAAAAATGTGGTTTTCTAATTAAATGTATTTATATTAACTCTACAGGACATTAAGGGTTAATCAGCAATGGACTGCTTTAGGCTCCACTGTCCAGTTATTTCTATTGTCATGTATTTTTGTGGACTGATTCTGTACAATCTCCATGGAAATGCCCTGCCAACAGATTTCTGGATCAGCCAAGGTCATCATGCCCAGTGGCAAGCGTCAGCATTTGAGGTATGAAGGCACCCAAGCATTGGGCAACATCAGTATCTAAGCTCACTAATTCTACTGTGGTTGACTGCAATCAAATGCACACAGCAATGTTCCAACATCTAGTCTAAAGTCTTTCTAAAAGATTAGAGGCTGTTACTGCAGAAAAGTGGGACAAATTCCCTTATAATACCCTTGATTTCAGAAGACATGCTGAATAAGCAGGTATAAAATTTTAGGGTATATATTGATATAAATTTTAGGTGCAACCTCAATCTCCTTACCTCAGACAAGTTGATTTTCTGATAGGAGACAGGCAGTACATGGTCCCATGTGATTTTCAGAATCCATGAAGGGATGAAAACAGGTCTCCCTCTCTGGGCCTCAAAATTACTCACTTGGTCTACTGTACGGTTGAAGATTATTTGAGAGTAGACATCTGATAAATTTAGCCTGTAATATTCCTATTAGAGAGAGAAACATCGAATGAAGAAAACTCCTGCCTTCACATAATACAAATAAGTAATACATGACTACAACCTGCATGTGTCATACATTAATACAGGTCACATGAGCACATGCATGACTCCCTCTAACCTGGTAGAACAATTTCCCATCTCCTAATGTGAGGTCAGCATCATCCCAGAACACAGCTAGCATGGGCAGGCTTTCATTACCCCTGAAGCCTGTAGGGAACGGAGCAGGAAGCAGGAGCTTCTCATTCTCACTGACAGTCTGGAACTGGACCAGCCCATTGTCTGAAAACTAAACAGGTCAATCAAAATTGTCCATGTGAAAAATGTTTCATGCCATTGTGTGCTCGAAACTGTGAGCTTCAAAACAAGAAAACCAATCCTGCGGTAAAGGTAACACCAATTTTAAACTCCATTAATGCATTTGATAATTGATTACATTTACTTTTTAAAATTACTTTTAAGACTTGCATACTTACAAATAGCCTGTTGTACAGTTTGCCCATAAAAGGAAAACCAACTGGAGGAGTTATATATGGAGAATTCCCGTCTGGTGTCGACATTGGTAACTGCATATCACCAATCTCCTTTCCAAAAGGAAACAGCCTGCTCTCTGTGGACATACATATTTATATAAAATTATTCAAGTGCTTTTACATTTTCTTCAGTGGTGCCATTAGAATTTCCCTCTTTGTGCAAGTGGATGATTCGTCAATGCTGGTTGGTTAAGTGAGTGCTAAAATTTGACTTGGTTGAAGTTAGCCCTGCACTTGACTTAATGTATTATAACAGAAAATAAGCTGAAAATAAAACATTTTCAAAACATAAAGCAGTTGTCAATATAACAGTACATGCAGTCATAAATAAAAAGTTCACAAGCTATCTCTGGCCATGAGCAAAAAAGACTTGGCGTGTACACAGGATGGTTTTTAACATATGTTATAAAAGTAATCATAGAAAATGAGTTAATATTTAAGGTAAAAGTAAAAGTGACAGATGCAGCACACACTAAACTATTTTTTTGGTGTTATGACGTGATGTCTGACCATTTTGTAGCAGCTGTTGACAGTCGGTGTTATCATCAAGGCAGATACAGCTGAAGGATCCCGCTGAGTTTATGCAACCTGTATTGCCATAGCAAGCAGTGGATGAGAGACATTCATTTCGGTCGGTGCATCCGTGTGGTCCACTCCCGTTCTGAGCTGTAGTATCCCAGCCACTGGCACACTTGCACTGGAAACCAGCTATGGAGTTGTAACATGTAGCAGCAGGATGACAACCGCCTCGGTTCTGCTGACACTCGTCCAGGTCTACACATATTGGCCCTAGAGCTAGGAGACCTGGTGAACATGTGCATACATAAGATCCTGGTGTGTTGAGGCAGCGGGCTTGTCGATGGCAGGGGTAGGTGGATGAGGAGCATTCGTTAATGTCCATGCACTGTTTGCCATCCCCAGAATAACCCAAGGGGCACTTACAAGAGAAAGAGCCTACAGTGTTCCAACATCGGGCCAGGGCATGGCACACAGCTGTGGCATTCTGACATTCGTTTGTATCAATGCAAGTCCCATTCTCTTCATGGTATCCAGTGGGACAGGAGCACTGGTATGATCCATGTAGATTGATGCACACTTGGTCTGCACGGCACGAGTTAGTGAAAAGACACTCATTAATGTCCAAACAATTCGACCCCTGAGCCTCATAGCCAAACACACAGGGGCACATGAAGGAGCCAGCGGTGTTTATACACTGTGAATTTTCAGCGCAAGGACTTTTTTCCACCAAACATTCATCAATGTCTTGACAAATTGTACCATTCTGTTTAAAGCCCTGATAGCACTCACATTTATATGAGCCGGGAACGTTCACACAAGTGGAGTGAGCCTGGCATACTGAACCATTCAGGTATCCTGAGCACTCATCTATATCAAGGCACTCAATCACATTGCTCCAAAATCCTTCATTGCACTCACAGTAGAATGACCCAACAGTGTTGATGCAGGTCCCATTTATGCACTGTGGGCCCACATCTGGCTCTGAGCACTCATCTATGTCCCTACAGTGGGTACTGTTAGTGTCATCACTATAGAACCCAACCTCACATGGGCACAGAAATCCACCGGCTGTGTTGAAACAAGTGCTGTGCTCTGGGCATGAGTTATCCACGCATTCGTCAATGTCTTCACAGTATGATGTATTACCTGCGTACCCATCCCAGCACTCACAGGTATAAGATCCTATTGTGTTTTGACAGTCAGAGGAATTAGGGCACAGTGCCAGGCTTGTGGCACACTCATCAATGTCCAAACACAGGGAGTTGTTATAAATAAAACCAACATTGCATGGACATAAGTATCCCCCATTTTTATTCTCGCAGGTACTGTTTTCTGGACAAGTAAAATTTCCCATCTCACACTCATTTACGTCTTCACAGTGTGTCCCATTGTTCTGATATCCATCCCAGCATTTGCAGTAGAAAGAGCCCTCTGTGTTGAAACAGTAGGCAAACTGTGGACACGCTTCTTCTCCTGCCCAGACACATTCATCTACATCCCTGCACTGAGTTCCATTCCCATAAAAGCCTTTTTTGCAGGCACAGTAATGTGAGCCCAATATCATATTGCACTCGGCATATGTGCTACAGCCATCCGTGGCATTTTCACATGTTGTCTCACTCACACAGGTACCTGAGTCATAGACCATACCCAAAACGCAACTACAGGTGTAGTCTCCCAGTGTATTATGGCAAATCATATTTCTTCCACAGGATGTTGGTGACAGACACTCATCCACATCTGTACATGTAAAGCCATCCCCCTGGTATCCCTCCTGGCAGTGGCACAAATAGGAGCCCACTGTGTTTTTACACAAGGCGAGATGGCTGCAGTTGTGGGGCATTGTTGAATTCTCAGAACACTCATCCACGTCCATGCAGTCAAATCCTGACCCAGGCATGCCGGGTGGGCAGGTACACTTGTAGGAACCAGGGGTATTAATGCAGCTGGCTACAGGATGGCACCCTCCATTTTGAGACTGGCATTCATCAATGTCTATAAGTCATCCAAAATGGGACAGAGTCAGGGAAAGAGACCTAAAAGTACTAAAAAGAGAGCTGAGCCAAAAGCAAAGTTGAAATAAAAGACTGAATGGAGAAAATGGCTTACCAGAGCAGTTTTTTCCATCACCGGTGAAACCACTGAGACAGAAGCACGAATGACTCCCCACCGTGTTGATACACTGAGCAAAGTCACTGCATTCATCCTTTCCAGAAGCACACTCATCCACATCTTGGGAGGGGAGAAACAAGAGGAGTGAGAAAGATGGAAACAAACGTTATACATTTTTATTGCATACACAGATTGGAATCAGGGCCACATCATTACCTATGCATTCTGTTCCATTTTGGGTGTAACCTGTCTTGCAAATGCAGGAAAAGGAGCCTGGGCTGTTCATGCACACCGTTTCATTTCTGAGACATACTTTCTTCTGACACTCATCAATGTCTGAACAAATTTTTCCATCCCCCTCAAAGCCCACGTCACACACACACTGGTATCCCATAGGTGAGGAGTAACAGAGCCCATGTGGATGGCAGGGAGGATTACACCGTTGGCTAGGGGGAGCACAGGTGTTATTGTATGCCACTGTGCCATTTAAGCATGAGCAGACGTACGTTCCAGGAGTGTTAAGACACACAGAGAACTCAGGGCAGGTAGTGTTGGAGAGGGTACATTCATTCAAGTCTGTGCAGAGGAAACCATCTCCTTCAAAGCCCTTTTGACACTGGCAGTAGAAATCGCCAGGGACATTGAAGCACAGAGCATGTGGGTGACATGTACCTTCTGCTGCACATTCATTCACGTCTACACACTGGGTGCCATTTCCACTGAAGCCATGCTTGCAGGTGCATGAGAAAGAGCCCTCTGAATTGAGACAGGTGGCATTACGGTGACAGGGTTGACCTACTGCACACTCGTCAATGTCAGAGCACTCTGAGCTCTTTGTGGGCTGGCTAAACCCCACCTGACATGCACATTCATAAGAACCTTCTTTATTGGAGCACTTTTCATTGATTCTGCATGGCTTTTCCAGCACCAGGCATTCATTGATGTCCACACAGACAGTGCTGTTGACAAGATTGAACCCAGAGGGGCAGATACAGGAAAAGGAACCCATACTGTTGACACATGTGGCCTTGGCGCTACATCCACCATTGTTCACGAGACACTCATCTACATCTGAGCATCGAGCCACACCGTCCCCTGTGTAGCCCACCATGCAGCTGCAGTTGTAAGTCCCAGGAAGGTTGGTGCAGATGCCATTAGAGTGGCATTTTTTGGATGAAGTACACTCGTCTATGTCTATGCAAGATATTCCATCACCAGTGTAACCAGGGAAACACACACAGGCAAAGGAACCAGGGAAGTTTGCACATGAGGCATACTGACTACAGCGACCTATAGCACATTCGTCCAGATCCCGACACTGCGTATTATTAAAAACATAGCCCTGGCCACAGTCACAGTTGAACGACCCTGCAGTGTTGACACAGGCTGCGCTGGCTGGACATACATTGTTTACGGAGCACTCGTTAATGTCCGTACACTGGTACCCTCCTCCCTGGAAGCCGGAGCGACAAGAACATTCATAGCTCCCCAGCATATTGATGCACGCAGCATTGGGGTCGCAGTTGTTCTTCCCGCTACATTCATTGATGTCAATGCAAGAAAGGCCATTCCCCGCAAAGCCTTCCCAACAAGTACATCGGTACGACCCTGGTGTATTTATACAGTCAGCGTACATGCTACAGATGTTGCTTTCACATTCATTGATATCCTCACAGGTTTTCCCATTGCTCTGGTAGCCACCGCTGCAGAGACAGCGGTAGGTTCCCGGCAGGTTCTTGCAGCCCTTAAAGCCGAACGATGCTGAGCACACACCTGGAGTTGCTGAGCATTCATCAATGTCCATGCATAGATAGTTTCCATTGCCTTTATAGCCAGAATTACATGTGCATACATATGAACCAGGGTTATTAGTGCAGGTTGCATTCCAGTGGCAGGGGCCTGGCTCAGTGCATTCATTAATATCGGTGCACTGAAATCCATTTCCACTAAAACCAGTCTTGCAGCGACAGTCTCGGCCACCTTCTCTGTTGGTACAAATTGCATCGGCATGGCAGTCCCCGTTTCTTTCCTCACACTCATTAATGTCCACGCACAGGAAGCCATTGCCAGAGAAGCCATCTAGGCACACACATTTGTAGCTGCCTGGTGTATTGTCACAGCGGGCCCTTATATGACAATTGTGAATACCGGTGGCACACTCATCGATGTCGGCACACTGTATTCCGTCTCCACTGTATCCAATAAGACAGTTACAGGTGAAGTTGCTGCGTGTTTTGATGCACTCTGCGTAGGTGTGGCATATCTTTCCTATTGCTTCACAGTCCTTGAGATCTGCACCTGAGAATATGAAAACATGGCTCAGTGCAGATATTTGAAAATATGAAAGCAGAATACCACATTTTTCTAAAGATAAGACTTACCTACACTGGCGTATGTGAGCAAAGCACACAGACATAGCAGTGGAGCCCTGTATTTCATAAGATATGGAGATAAAGAAGATGGGACATCTTTATTATGCAATAGGGATTTAGAGAAGATGAGCAAAATGTTCACAGTATCCAACAGAACATTATTTTCCAGTCCCAGTCCTTTGCAGAACACATTAGTGTGGTAGCTTCAGCTCTTTCATTCCAGACCCACAACATGCTTTTTTGTTAGCAGATTAATGGAGTCAAGCATGTTGGGTGAAGGGAATACACTTGAACTAATAAGCGTTTTAATCAGTGGAGACTTCCCGTGCAGGAATTGTGCTGATTCTGGTTAAATTAGAGATCTATCCTGATGAAACACACTACTAAAGATAAGTAAAAAGCTCTCGATATGTTAATACATGACAAAATGAGCCACCTAAGCAATGAATTTCTATAAGCTTCGCAGTTCAAATGGGAATATTAGTTACTGTTCTTGGTCTTGTAAACGCAGCTGTAAAGGTAATCTATTTCCAAACAGAACAAAAGCAAAGGGGGTACAGTTACTGTTTCCAATTTCACATTTCCAAGGTCACAAAAAATGTGTCGTGTGAGACATAGCCTACAGTACAATGTGTGAGAAGAGCTGGCATTTACAGAACCAAAAGGTAATCTCTGGGTGTGTAAGCACCCAAAGGAAGTAGTCTGAATCATCATTTTACACCCGGAAAAGAGTAGATAATTTTTCTATACAAATTCAGTTCTAAAACGTCTTCTTGCTTGTCTGACCCCTGAAAACATAAAGTGTTTAGATATGATTTAAATCTGTAAAATGATCTGAAATCTGAAACAGTGAATAGAGTCTTCAAGGCAGATGTAACTGAAGTTAGAATCTATGGCTTTATGAATAGGAAAACTGATAACAACAATTTGAGATTTCTGATTCAGTTACATGCTGAACATCATCCCACCCTCTGGGTCTGAAAGCGTTGTCTAGCAGCAGTGGCTGGAATCTTACGCTGTGTTAAAATAGTTCAAGCAAATTCGTCACTTTGCGGAATGACCAATTGTCTCACATTATCATGTATTAAAATAAACCTTCAGAACTTCACAAATGAATTAAGGAATTAAAAAAGAGCACATGTCTTCAGCACTCACGTTTTGAAGGTGCATTTCACAATGGTAATTCTGAACATATTCCTTTTTTGTTATTTATTATTATTTTTGTTGCTGCTACTGTTAAGTCCGTTTTTAGGTTTCCTGGTAATTTGGTTAAAACAGCAAACAGTATGTATTCAAATCTCCATTTTAAGAAGTCAGAAGTACTATTGAAACACCAAAATAAAATGTTATGCTATTATACTAAGTACATAGTAAATTTAGTAAGATTTTACTACATAGTATACTAAGCCTGAATACATAGTAAAGAATATAGAAAAGTGTTTATTAAGAGATACATCTGTACAATTAATAAACTGAACTCCAATGGTTTTATGAGTCATATATTGTGGAATTATTAATATTATATCAATACATCTTGAAACTGACACTGTGAATAGCACAAAGTTCAAAATAGTTATTTAAACTAAAATACATAAATCTGTACTTACTGCATATCTCACAGATGGACTGAAGTCTATTAGGCCACCATTGGGGCGGACAGCATTCTTTCTGACTGCTCTGGATGTCTGTGCTCCAATCTCAGGTGACACTGGCCCTCTTTTCTCTCTCTCTCTCTCTCTCTCTCTCTCTCTCTCTCTCTCCCTCTCTCCTGAGACAGAACATAATGTCCGTGACAGCAGAAGAAGGGAAACACCCATATTTCCCTATGATTAGGTTTTGTCCTCCTTGCAAACCGACCCTCTTTGACATCTCACTTGTCCTTTCCCATCCTGGACTCAGTAACAATGAAGAGTCATATTTCATTGTTAAGGCATCTTGGTAAAGCTACCTGTAGCCCCCCAGATAGCATTTGCATTACTACTGGCTTAGCAGCAGTTTGGAATTCAAATCATGTGGTTTCTTAAACTCGATAGTAGTCTCTTTGGACTACAGCTCAATGCACACCTTTAAACTTAACTTAAGCTCTAGGTTATTTAGAAGTCATTTGTCTGCCACCAGATGTCGCTGGTAACTTTAACCTGCTAGAGACACGATTTAGCGCAGATTTAAGCACAGATACAACACAGATATTGTAATATTTGTTACTTAACCCTACACTTTACGGCTTTCAAATCTTTAAGCCTTTCAAAGATTAAAGCCTCGTTACAGAAATGCCACATATATGTCACATAAACAGATTTAGACATGTATTCGCATACATGTGACATGTGTATAAACCATGAGTCATATGGTGTTTTGAAAGTTTATTTGATTTGATGGTTTAAGAGGCATAAGTGAAAAAAAGAGGCAAAAAATCCCTCTCATATACTATAACACACACACACAACTTACAGACAAGTAGTCCCACACCATGCCCTCCATAGCATAACAAAGCCTCCAGACTCACTCACTGTAAGGGTCAGACATTCAGGCCTGTATCGTATCGTAAACAGATCAAACACAACATTCATGGGGATGTTACTTTGACACAAACATCCTACCTAAACATTGTTGCAGACCAGATTCACCCCTTCATTGTAACACTAACAGTGGCCCTTTCAGCAGAATAAAACATCCTGCCACGCTGCAAAGGCTGGTTTGAGGAGCAGGACAAAGAGCATCTGTGGGATGTGCTGGACAAACTAATCCAATCCATGGAAGGCCCACCTTGTAGCTTACATGACCTAAAGGATCTTCTCCTTTGACTTTCTGCAAAGCAGATGGAAGAGAATGTTATGATTTTTGCATGTTTGTATTCTTAATCATGCCACAACTGTATGCCCTCCCTGTAAAAAAATAACACATTTTGTAGAAATTAAACATGGAAAAAATAAAAGCAAAAAACCCTAAATATTGTAAAGATGATTCCCCCTTTAAAAAGGAACAAAGAGATACCTACAACTGAAAAGTTAGCACCAATGTTCACAAATCCTATTAATATTTAATACATTAAGTGATCTAGATCAATTTGTCAGATGCCAAAAACTATTTACCTGCTGGAATGTATAGTGTCGACTAAAATGTTTGGTGGAGGAGGTATAATAGCCTGGAGTTGTTTATAATGCTTTGAACTAGGGTCCTTAGTGTCCTGTTCTAGCATGTCTATGTCCCTGTGCACAAGGCAAGGGCCATAAAGACATAGTTTGAGGAGTATGAAGTGGAGAAACTCCAGTGACTTGAACAGAGCCCTGACCTCAGCACATCGATTAAACATTGATTGCTAGCCAGGTCTCTTTGTCCAACATCAGTGGCTTCCCACATCAATGCATTGAAAAGGCACAAATTCTTACAGATACTTTCCAAAATAATGGTGAACGCTATCCCAGCAGAGTGGAGGCTGTGAAGTGGGGGCCAACTTTTTATATTATATTACATTTATATTATATTTTATATTTTATATTATATTAGTGTTCTTGTCTTTGTGTCTCTGTGCATCTGTCCAGTCTTTGCATAAGCAATTTTCTCCAAGAGCAATAAAATGTTCTGATTCTGAACTCCATATTAATAACCATAAATCTTCTGGCCTTTGTCACTAGAGCTTCTGCATGGTGCAAAGTGTTTTAATGTTTTATGATGGTTGTAATTTAGGCCATAACCTTTCTTCATTTATTGCATAGCCTGTGTAAAGCTATAAGAGTTACACAGGCTCGAAATTGCAAAGCCAGCTTCTGCAGAACTTATTCTGCTTATTCTCTCATCTGCTCTGACTCGGTTTGTTCTGTCTTGCCATCAGTCGTTTGTGTTCTTTACTTTTATTGTTTTCTTAGTCTGTTAGTTGTTTGTTTTATTTTCTGTTTTTTGGATTGCTTGCAGTAATTGCATTTTATTTTCCCATTTTTTCTTGTTGTGGTTGATTTTTACCCGTGTGTGGTACCGTGATACCAGCTCTGTTTAAACTATAGAGACCTCCCTTTTCATGTAAAGTGTGCTACTTTTTGTGTTTATCTGTTAGTTTTTTATTCATGTTTATTTCCGTTTGGGGTCAAATGGACCCCATAGTACCTTCAATGTAACATAAGTATTTTTCTGTTATTTCAACCCAAGCTATTCTGGATGTGATCCGGTCAATTTCAAGAACAAACAGAAACGTGACCACCGACTACACGTCAGTTTCTTTGGCCGCAGGAGATCGACAGACGGATTGGTGCGGCGTCAGCAGTGATGCGGGCGCTACATCGATCTGTCGTGGTAAAGAAAGAGCTGAGCCGAAAGGCTAGGCTCTCGATTTACTGGTCGATCTACGTTCCTAC